>JBBBDQ010001865.1:577500-807500 GCA_037127315.1 Ascarosepion bandense
TTGGTGATTTGTTAATTTAAACTCTTTGTTTCAGGTGTAACATTTATTTTTTAAAACAGATATTCATTTTCTTTTTATGTATATTATAAGTTATTTTGTTTCAGCTTCAAAAATATAATTTACTGTTTTAGTTAATGATTAAATTAATAATTAAGAATGAAACAAAATAAAGTCTTGTAGTAATTAGAGGTTGTATATCTTCAGACGTTTAAATTAGGTTTAACAGAACAATATTAATTTTCACAAAAGTATTAGTTCAATTCCATGTTGTCCGGACTGTTAAACTGACTTTTTGTGTTGCTTCATACATGTGCTCATACTGGTGTATATTATCTAAGCCAACAAATATATATCCCGACAATGTAGATTTTTACTTGCAAATAAATAATTGCAAAACATCCTCATTGAACTGGACTTGATGAATCAATATTAAATACATACATTGTTATTAATGGATTCGTCTGATCTTTCTATTTACTCCTATTTCTATACTGATATATTCTGCATTGGTTTGACCTTATGCAATATTTTTATTTTTATAAAAATAATGTCATTTTCGGCTTTGGAATTACGGTTTCCAGGTGGCCCGCTATAAACAGATAGCTTTGTTCCTATTTTTAGATAAAAGAACCTAAAAATAAATTAGTAACTTGGTGTTCGTCCCTCTAGACAGCACCAAGAATAGAATATTTAGGGATTTACTATGTCTATAGAATTGACTGATAGAGAAAGGTTATTTTTGCACGAGCAAAATAAAACACAGAGTAGTGTGCTGAATCGGTTGGCTTAGAAAATCACCTGTTATGTCTTCACATTTTTGGGTGTATTCAGTCATTTTTAATTTTTCATACGGATAGTACACCTGAAAATGGCCATGATTACCAAAATGAAGCAACAACAGAAAAAACGTAACCAGCAAAAGCAACAAGAAAAAGACTCTCTATAAAACAGATTCGTTTTACTTATCTGTTTAAAGTTAACTACTGAAAATACTAATTAGAATGATTTAAGAATCTGCAAGTTTCATTCAAAAACTTTTTAATAACTTTGTGAAACATGTATAACAATATAACGAAACAAATATAGAGCTTAATAAATATTTTTCAAATTATTTAATGTTAATATTCTCACAAGGACGTATCATTTAATTTGATATCCATCAAATATTGATTCGTGAAAATTTCGCACACAGTCAACTTTTTTCTTATTTCAGTAAACATCATCTTAACGAATAAAAACCGTTACTACTATCTTTATTAATATTTACAGTAGGTTATCTCACTGCTGTAGATACTGCGCGAAGCTTTCTTTGTTTTCAGATATGAACAACTTTTTTATGTCACTTTGCTGTGTATGTTTTGGCGCGAAAAAATCTTTGAATTTCAGCCAATCAGTTTTCATTTTCGTGTGTTATTTATTCTTGAAAACATTTGCAACATCGCGTTCACTGATATTGCTTAAATTTGAATGATTCCAGGATATGGAAATATCTTAGATTTATCTTTATCGGATAAAATGAAAAATATACGCGACGAATTAACAGTTCAACAATGAATTGTTATTCCTACTTAAAATATTGTAATGTTTCGTGAAGATTCGCAATCTTTCACGAAAATCATTGTTTCTTCCTATTTTACAATAACTATTTTTGCAATATTGCTTGATAATTATTTGTTTCTATATTTTTTCAAATTTAAACTAATGGGAAACTTTTGTAATACGTCTATCAGGTGATTTTTCTCATGATATATATATCGGCATAAAACAAAAAATAATTAAGGTTTGACTATATATTTGATCAGTATCTCAAACACAAAAAAATTATGAAATAATGTGTCTATAATATGAATCAAATTAGGCAATCGGTTTACTTGTTTTCAAAATGTAATTAAATACACTTGAAGGTTTTAAAATTCGTCAAATTAATTTAGCTCTAAATTAATTGTTTGTTATGCACTAATTTTATAACTCAAATTAAATTGTTTAGGTCTGAAAAGAAAAACCGATGTTTTATGAATATGTCATACATTTGACATTTGTCATTTATTTCATTAACTTGATTCCAAAACCAGATGTGGGTAGAACATTCATACTCTATATCATAAAAAATAATGTTTAGTCATGTATATTTTTATTCAGTTCCATAAATGAATATCACGTTGGGGATATCGAAATAGAAAACTTTGTATTCTTAGCATAACATTTTCAAAGTACCTTAAATAATATTTTATGACGAAAATGATAGCCTGAAATATAATTTTGTTTTCCTGCTGATGTTTTGTTTACCAAATATTGCTACATACTTCCAACTGGATAACAAACTAGTAATTTCTATATAACCTTTTCTCTTTTTTAACTGACGTTTATATATCGCGGTACTTTCTAAAAAAATATAGAAAGATTTGCACTGTTTTAATATTTCTGAATCCACCTTTACATAATCTCTGACGCGAGCAGACTTACTCAGTCATACCTACCTATAATTGTGTATAACAGTCAACATTTTGAGCCTGTAGTATTTATTTTGATTCCTAGGTTATAAGAATCCAGAGCGCATGCGCCACGACCTGAAGGCAGCAGTAAACATGCAAGATAGGAGACATCTTAACCGAATGATTAAGAAATGTGTGTCAGCAGGTTTTGCAGATTTGGACAACGATATCAAAGAGGCTCGTGATTTTCACAATATTCTGCAGGGAGGAACAGGAGGTTAGATGAGAACCTCATTATATATTTTACTTACCTTGATATTGGTATTTCACTTCTGCATACACGATCACACCAGCGCGCGATTAATATTACCTTCCTATTTACCTTTATACATGATATCAATTCACACACACACACACACACACACACACACACACACACACACACACACACACACACACACACACACACACACACACACACAAATTTCTTGGAACGTTATTGGGAACTTGTATAGGAAATAGACGCTTTATTTTTCTTTTTGTTTTAAAATGGGACGTCTGTCAGATTAAAAATAAGTACGTGAATTCTTATATATATATATATATATATATATATATATATTAGATACCTCCACTCATTTTCGATATCTAGATTTAAATTTTTAAAAATAAAAAAATGTTTTCTTAAAACATTTATTTTAGTTTTAATTGAAAGCTAAATGATTAAATTTACTATTTCCAGTGAGCAAAATACTCTGGTGTATTTCAAACAGAAATTATATTGTTTGGAATCTGAAATTTTTCAATTAAAAAAAAATTATTTCAATTTGTCGGCCAAATTTAAGCGATCGACTCATTTGTAAACAAAAGTTAATTCTCAGTTTTAAAACCTTGAAACAATAAAATATACATATGGGACACATTATATTTGAAAAATTAACAAATTTAAAGCTAAATGAATCCGATTTACACAACTATTACTTATTTATAGCATGAAATCTAGAATGAAACTATTTCTTAAACACAGACTTTGACCTGTCTGCCGTATTCCAAATATCTTATTAGTTTGAGAGATGAAAGCTAACTGTATGGCAATCATAAGTGACATAATTGTACAAATGTTTTTCCCTGTAAAGGGAAGAAACTCTGAAGCATATGACATTTTAATTTACATATGGACATTACCATACAAGAAAAAAATAAAAATAAAAATAAAAAAAACTTGAAAAATTATTTTAAAAATAGGAAGGCACGACAAATTTTATTAAACATTTTAATTTTCGATTAGTAAGTGTCTTTGCTTAATAGCTTTTAATAATGTTTTTTTTTTCTTTGAAGTATTTTAAAAATATTTTTGAAACTTTATACTATAAATTATTATAGTAAAAAAATGAATACAAACATTTTTAAAAAAATTCACTATGAATCGAAATTTTGTTTTTCAGACTATAATGTTTTTGATTTATAATATTTATTCAAACAATTAAAAGCTTATCAAATTAAATATTACCATAGTTACATTACATTTTTTCATTCATTATTATGAGCAGATTTTCGGAAACAGAGGCAAAATTAAAAATATAATAGATGATTTACATTGCCCAATGAGTCCTGTGTTTAAGTAATAAAATTAATTATCACAACATAATTTAATTTCTTAAAAATTCATTAATTTACTTGGAGGTAGTGTAACAGATTTAAAAAATATTTTTACCTAGATTTTTGAAAAATAATAATTTAAAAATTAATTTCATGATTTTTAAATAAATTCTGAAAGTTTCATTAAAATCCGCCAATTTTCGATTTTTGCAAGAATTTCCAAATTAATGTGTTTGTCGCCGACCCCCCCCCCCCCCCCAAAAAAAAAACTGAGTTATATAATATTACGTTTTCCATTGTAAACTCTCGTAACCATTTGGTTACCCGCTAACTAAAATCAAAACAAGATTTTGACCAATATTTGGACCGTATTAGAAGGGATTAAAAAATTAAAAAAAAAAAATTTGATAAAAAAATACTTTGATATTTCCTTTAAATAATAATATAAACATCTTTATGGAAAAAGTCAGTTTTTATTAAGTTTAAGTTTGGGGCCCTATTTTATTCATACTGTGCTGTCTTTTCAGCGATTTAGTGGAGGTAACTAATAGATATATATATATATTAGAAAAATGAATTACAAAGAGGAAATAATTGTGTTTAACGCATTACGCCCTTTACGATTCATTGAACTAAAGTTTCTAAAGTAATGTTTTTGTTGTTAAAATAAAACATGTGTAGGAAAGGGAGGGTGAATATAAAAACGAAGGTGAAACACATTGTCAATAAAAGATTTAACCTTTTGATTTCTCTACTTTTATTCGAATTCTATATTCTACAAACACACACACACACACATATGTAGATATAAATATAACGTTTACAACAAATTTTGTAGAAAATGTTGCATATTTTACATATTGTTATAAAGAAACACATACATACACGCAAACCCGATTGATCGCAATCATTAGCGCTGGAACACTTACATGTGTCGAAATGAAGATCTTTATAATTCTGATATTGCAATTTCTGAGTAAAGTTTTGTTGTCTTTCGTTATATAAAATTCAAAGGAATTTACTCACTTTCATTACATAAAACCTGTAATTCATTCTAGTAATGAACTGAAACATTTTTATATCCGTAAATAACATTATCAAAAACATGTTTTATTAATTGAAGCTGGTTGCTTTTTTCATATTTTACATATCAATAATAATTTATTTAATATTATAAGTTAAACAAAATTCATATTCTCTTCTTTTCATTGAATGCAAAACGCACTAATAAACGATAAACTTCCTTCAAGATTTCAAGCACATGAATTTATATAAATTCATTCTTATATCTTATTTTTTGGTGGTTTTCTAAAACCGTTTTGTTGTTGGGCAGGCACCATACCAGTTGCTGTCATTCTTAATCACTTGCAAAATGCAATACAACAAAAAAGCCGACCTCTCTTAGAGAAATCAATTAAAGAATGTGAAGACGCGAGTTACCCAGAATGCTTTGATCAACTTTGTGAAGCGAGAAGCACTCTGGAATCACTAGGGTTCGGGCGTGGAGGTTCGTATTTAGTCTATTTCATTTGTGCTCCTTGCCCTGATAAAGTATTTGAAACTTTGATGCGCGCAAATTTTCTATGACGTTCGTTGCTTTCAAAATAAACTTGCTAGTCTATTTGATTTGATGCTTCTCCATAGATTTGATTTAATTTTCTTTTAAGCTTTGAATATTTACTTAATGCATTCGGACAATATATATATATATATATATATATATATATATATATATATATATATATAATATGCCGATTTATTGCAAGCTGTTCTATTAGCTGCTTTTTCGCGATAAAAAATTAGTGAGTTGAATTTTACATCAGGCTGTTTACCATTACGTAGACGAGACATTGAAAACTAGAATGAATGCATAAAAATTTCACATGATCTTAGAAGAAAGCACAATATGTTTATTATATATGATCATCATTTAAATACAGAATAATATTTGAAATAATATAATGTAATGCCTACAGTCTCGTAGATTAGACTGGAAAGAACGCGTAGAGTCTTTAGGCATAAAAGAAGGAACTGGAAGAATAATATTGACCCTAATATGCAATATCATAAATATACAATATTGTAGATTGTTGTCGCTTAAATAATAAATAACTATGTACATTATCGTCTTTCTCGGTAGGTTAAGTATTGAGAGATACATTAAAAGTGAAATACATGTATGCAAGAATGAACGAAGTAATAAGAATATCCTAGATTAATATCAGTTGGGTATAAAATAATATATACCCTGTTTACCATATCATAGATTAGACATTAGAATATATAATGAAAGCATAGGGTACATTACCAGCAGCGACGAAGGAATAAAAAACAGATATATTATATTCATTAACATTTAAAATAATCCCTATTATATTATTTTGTAAATTGTGTAAAAACTAAGAGATTAAACATTAGTTTAAAGCTTGCATGACATTCGTAGAAAGGAATAAGTGAAATAAAATCAAAAGGATTATAAATTATTTTCATTAGTTAAATACTAAACTATGCTATTGATATGTTTCTTTCGTATGACTTAATAAACGTTTTAGACACTGGAAGACACAAAGAAAGAATAATATTACGACATAGTTGAACAGGAAGGGTGAAGAAGAAATTTATTGATTATAAAATAACGAATTATGTATTTAAGGGAATACAGTAAACATTTATTGATGAAAATTTTTTTGCTTCGGATAATTTAATAAGTTTTTCGTAAATATTTTGTATTGCCACTCGATATTCTTTGAAATTTAGCTGTTCTACTTTGTACTTTGAAAATCTGTTCGAACTGAAAAGAGCTTGTTCACTGCTTCTTTTAAGAAGATCTTTGTTCTTTATTACGCTTATTTCTTGAAATTCTCTTTTTATATTGTTGTTTTATGAGGCTTTTTTCTCGCTTTAAAAATTTCTGATATCGTGCATATTTAAAAAAGAATTGAATTCTTCTGTTTTCATATTAAAACTGCCAGAAAAGCATCAGCAAAATAAATTCGTTTGCGCTGTGCTTCGAGCTTTGATAATTGATGACAAATACCTTTGTTTTTATTTTTGTTTAATGCAAAAAATAAATTTGTTTTTTGTATAATATAGCATCAATAATCTATTAAATTCAGATTATTTGCAGTCAAGCCATTTTTTTATTGTAATCATTTAAATACAAAACAGTGTTTTAAATATAAGTGTACTTTAAATATAACAGTATCCTTTCTATTTTTAAATATATTAGACATTGGAAATTATAAAAACGATGTCACATAATATCATGGAAATGACCTCAACACACATTATAAAAAATACCTATTTTCCGGTATGTAAGAAGCACATAAATATTTTTAGAAATGTTCAAATACTCGGATGTCTACCGAAGCTAGAAATAGGCTTCGGTGCTTAGATGATTTGTAATGGCAGTGGTACTCCAAACACTGTTGTAAATCGTGCTACTTATACGCCGGCAGATATGGTAATGCCTTCGATTTTTAAGTTTTCTTGTTTTTAAAATTTTCCATTCAACACGTGATATCTATCATATATAATCTTTCTTCGAATGGTTTCCCACATAAGGCACTAAAACAGTGGAATCCATGCGGGAAAAACTGTCCGAAGCTTTGTCACAGAATGACCCGAGAGAGTTGGAAGATGTTTTGGAAGAATGTTTGGCGTCCGGACACGAAGAATTATTGCCTGAAATTGAAAAGGCGCGTGAAACTCTCATGCCCTTGGGGCAAGACGCCTGGCAAGGTTAGGCTTTCGAAGATTATCCTTATCAGTTTGTATTTTGAAGTCTTTTTGCTGATATTTTTATAGACGGGATTTCATATTTGTTGCTGAATTTAAAAATCTATTAGAAGGCTGCTCAGGAAGTTTCCGAATATCTAAAAAAGTCAGTACATTTAATTATTTTTAATTCGAATATTTCATTTTTTCTTAAGAAAATACAAATAAATGAAATCGAATATCATACTTATTGACACTTGTTAAATTCTAGCAATGTTTTTTGCCGATAGAATATCACTGCTTTCAAATTAAAGGTTTCCTATACCTTTTAAAATTATTGCCATTTTTAATTTCATCATTTTAATTATTTTCGCATGAGAGAACCGAAAATCGATCAGATCGGGTGAGTAGGTAGAGTGTAAAGGGAATATTTTATCTCAACGACAATAATTAACTAATTTAAACAAGTCTTAGCAACAAATATAATTTGTTAGCTGGAAATTGATGAACCACTCGTAGGTTGTTGTAGGGTACGCAATGAGATCCCCGTTTTTTCTAGCAGTCCACTTTAAAATCTTACATCAGATATATTCTCAATTGCTTGCAAGGTATCCAACACAATTCTAAATTCCGATTGCTCTAAGTTGAGCAAAAACTTTGAGCAATTGGCTGTGAAAGATAGGACCTATATTTAAAGATCTCGAATCAAAAAGATTTGCGAAAGTTATATACCATAAAATTATCAAACCTTTTAAATATTAATTTCAACCCAACTACAACAATTTAAAAATGTCATCGAAAAAAAAATTGTGCACGCTACGATAATTGTACCAGTTATACTTCGCACCCATCACAGCATAATTTGATTAATCGAGAAGTTCTTAGTAAAAGAAAAATACTCGCCTGTTTATTTTTACATGTGAGTATTGGTTATACTGCTGATTAGTTTCTCAAATGGTCATCTGTAGACTAGCTTCTACGAATTACCTTAATTTATTTGGAATATCTTCAATGAGTGTTCAGTTCGACAACTGATCCATGTCTCAAGTTAGCGGTGCTGGAAGTGGATGAAATACTCATAGGCGTTGAGTGGTCAGTGAGATTCCCGTTCTATCCAGCAGTTCAGATATGTTCTCAAAGGTATTCTACACATTTTTTATATGTTCTCAAAGGTATTCTACACATTTTCTTAAAATATTATGATTGTTCAAAGTTGAGCAAAAAGCAATGACTGTGAATGATGGAAACTATATTTATAGATCCTGAACCAAAGAGATTTTTGGAAGTTATATGCCGATATATCCTGGAAACTTCTTTAATGTTAATCTTATTTATCTAACATATTCCCAGTATATTTGGGCTGTCTCCATTTTACAATTTAAATTGTATCTATTTCATATTGTTTATGTTTCGAAATTTTATATAATCTCATCACAATATAATTTTTCTGTTTGATAAAACATTCGGTAATCAATGAAATTTCTCTTTAAAAATGCATGTTTTTTAATTGATTCCTTTTTGTTTATTCTTCATTTTGTTTGGTTGGCTGTTTAGATACCTACATGGTTTCTAAGTCTTCACTGACCCTTCACGAACAAATTAGACAAGCTATAGATACAAAGAATATTGATGATCTGAACAAATGCATCTACGAATGTGAAATTTCTGAGTATCCAGAGTTAGGAACTGATGTACGGGAGGCCAGAGAAGTTGTTAAGCATCTAGGAGGAGCCGACAAAGGTCAGCTTCATTCATTCCTGCAATAATTCTAAAGATCGCTGTGTTGTCATATTGTCCTGTTGTTAAACATTGTCATTAATTCATAAAGATATAAAATATATTAAGAAATATAATTAATGATAACTTCATTTCTGAAACAAATGCTTATTTCTTTTTATCTTTATCTTTACTTTTCATAGAATTTCGGTTGATATATTCTACAACTATTTCCAGGTTTATGTTGCCTTTTTTATTTGTTGTGTTCTATCTTTTATTCGTTCATTTTCTTAACGGTAACATTACGGTCTTTCGTAGCCAGGGATTTGATGTTCAAGGTCTTATGTTAAGTTTGTAAGAGCTCTTTCTTTTCTTATGAAAGAATTGGACTCATCCCATGTAAATGTCACATACACGAGAACTGATAATGCAATTCTACCGCCCTCATAAACTGTGCAGATGAAAAAGAAGGCAAGAAAGCAGAACAATTATAAATAAATGTTTTAATTAATAACAAATCTTCAAAAGCTAAATCGAAAAAGAAAATCTTTCGTGAGTACAGTCAAAATGACAAATAGCTGCAGTCTCATCAGTAGACTTTAGGCTCCAAGATTTCCACAAAGAATTGTCCCAAGGGTGAATAACATAGTGGATTAAAAGCATTGGTTCTTGAATTTAGTGATATAGTAATTCTGAATTCAATTCCTAGGTCGGTCAGTGTGTACTTGGCCTCAGTGGAAACAACATCGAGCAATAACTGAATAGTACTAAAAATAAGAACTATACAAGATATTCTTAGATATGGGCTGTGAAACAAGACTAGTCTACTACTATAGATTAAATAAAGGATTCAGTTTAGGGTATTTACTCTTCTCCCCCACTTGAGAGAGATGTGACACAAGGTCTTTTTTAACGTGGGGAACCTGAGCGCGTACGCCCAGGTACTGGTCAAAATATTACCTATCCACCGCAGTGGATAGGTTCAAAACCGGTCTAAACTGGTCTTAAAACTGGTCTTAATTTGGTCATTCCCGACCCCAGCCCGAAGGCCGGGGCCAGGTAAGTATAACCCTGTAGGTTACCCAGATCGATATACGTCTGATGAAATCTGGATTGTAAATAATAACTTATCATCCCAGAAATTAAGGCAGAAATATTTTAAAACTGTCTACTGCAACATACAACCTATGAAAGGATGAAGAACATATTGGCCAAAAAAGCCGCGCTTAAAACAATAAAAATCAAGAAAATAAGCAAAAGATATATCTGAGTATGTTCTAGGAAAAATGCTTTGATGAATGTTACTTGATTTAAACTTTATTGTTTTAAAGGCGGCTTTCTTTTAAAAGTTTCATAATCGGAAAAATATATTAATAAAAATGTTGTAAAACAATTTTGGAAAATATTTACATTTATTTCCCTGTTCAAATGTATTATACCTAATAAAGTTATGTTGTTACTCGGTCGCTGAATACGACAACTACAGGTTGCAAATCATCAGATGTTCTTCGGGACCAACTGAAGGAAGCGGTAAACAAAAAGGACCCAAGAATTCTAAGGCAAATCATTAACTCAAGCGTTTCAGCTGGTCTCAAGGATCTCGACTCAGATATCCAACAGGCTAGAAATAGCCTTTATACCCTGGAAGGACGTCAAGGAGGTTGGGAAGAATAACATTTATTTGAACACCTTATTGCTTATAGAAGCTTTGCTTTTACTTTCGTAAAATATGACTTGAAATCTACTTTTTGCACAGAAACAATTCTCTTAAACAATATTTATTTATTCGCTAAATGTTGTTTGTTATCATGCAAAATACATTTTTACCATAGGTAACAAAAGTTAAGATCATGTTTCTGTATATAACACTACTAATAGCTGATGTAATTGATAGTTTATATGTATATATATATCATGGCGATATTCGGATCCGAGTCTTATGGCGAGAAAGTGAATGCTCTAACCACTCAGCCACGCGCGCCATAGTCGATTTGTTAGGTTAGTGACTTACTGATATTATTGGTCTGGGGGAGGAAAATGCCTGAAAACCATCCCAGAAGTTGGCCCAAACCTTGTAAGAGAACTTGGGTAGACGTAAATCTTTGGTAGCCGATGTTTGTGCTAGCAAGAAGTCAAAAGTCATCGTGATCATTGTTTTGAGCGTACTGGTCATTACTGTTGATCACGCTAGATAATGCACTTTCTCCCAGAAACTGTAACTAGGGTCCACTCAGCATAGTTGCAGTATAAACCACAGGTAGGCTCTGTGGGTATTAAACAAACACAATGGATCTGAGTAGGTGTCTGTAACGGAGATTAGCTATCCGTTCTGGTAAGCGGACATCCTTAGTTATGACTGGGCAACCATCATCATCATTATTATATATATAAACAACGAAATTCACATCTATTAGCATAGATTCTCGAATGTTTTCTTAAAAAGAATGTGCTACTGAGAGAAAAATTCCTGCCAAAAGTGTACATTTTCTTTGATAGTATTTTTCGACAATCTTAGCTGGTAGGTAGATGATAATTTCACTGAATAAAAAAATAAAAAAAAACATCATCAACAATTAAAAAAGTCTGCTCAAATACGTGTAGTCATTAAAAATTACGTTAAAGGAAAAACAAGAAAACTAAAGAGTAGATGAAGAATGCAACGCTATTGTATGTACTTATACGGATTCTGAATTAATTTTTATATTGTTTTCCTCAAAACGGCATTTTTTAAACAGTAGTTAATATTATTTCATCCAAATTTCAGTTGCTTTTTATCGTAAATTGCTTTAAAATGAAAGACATAGACGAATTATAGCTAATAACTACAATCCATCATTTCATAATGTAATTCAATATCATTAATCATTAATTTCCGAACTTCAAATTCTGAACTTCACTCCGCTTTTTACATTTATTTCGCCGCTTTAGCAGTTTCTCCTAAATTATTTTTTTGATTTAAGATGATTGTTTTGTTAGGTGTCAAACCCCCGGAGTTTCTTCGCGAATCTCTTCAGTCGGCCATCAAACATAAGAATAAAATCAATCTTGAGCGTGTGATTACAGAATGTGAATCAGCCGGTTATCCAGAATTATCTTTCTTGGTTTCTGACGCTCGAGATACTTTGGATTACATAGGCGGAGGACGGGGAGGTCAGTCTGTTTTATAATAACCGATCCTTGCTTATTAATGAATTATATATAGCCGCTTTATAAGGGTCATTTATTATTTTAAATAATTTTTTAGCTTTAATTTTTGGGGGTGGGGATATAAGCAAGTTAAAATTTCTAGCTTTTATTTTGCTGAAATTCTCATGCTTAACGACATTTTCTGACCGATTAAAAGACGGTTTTCTTTTTTTTCCAGTATATTTTTTCGATTAGCTTTTGATATAATATGTGCATTTCCTAAGTTTAATACAATAATTTCGAGAAAATGATTTATCTCTTCTTTTCGCTTATTGTTCTTTAAAAAAAATTCAAGTTTTGTTTAATATCCAGATGGAGAAAGTGTTGTCCTGATACTGCAATTCTGAATATGGTCACAATTAAAATATTCAAATATGGGAAATTTCAACAGAAATATTTTATACAGAGATTTACCGTTTGACGCAAGGTCCCGATATAAGAACTCTCAGCGAAAAATGATTCGCATTAGAAATATCTTATCAGATTAACATACCTACAATTACTGTACAGTAGATGTGATATATTTGACATTTGATTGTATAGTGACAAGTGATTTGTTGCTCCAGTTCTCCATCAGGCTTGTGCGGAAACTGAGTAAAAATTATAGTGAAATATATTCTGAACGTTTTCTTAGATTTTATTTTATTTAAGGACATTGTGATGTTGTAAGCATTGTAAAATGAAAATAATACTTAGTTACAAAAGTTCGAGTGGATTTTCTCCAAAACATTGGCAAGAGGCTTCTCTAGAGGCGCTCAACTTTCTTTTGCGTGGTTGCCTAAATGCGCGGTTCATTTGTAGGTCAAACATTGAGACACTTGCACTAGACGTCGCGTGACACAATTCATCCCTCTCTTTCTTTCTTTCTCTCTCTCTCTCTCTCTCTCTCTCTCTCTCTCTCTCTCTCTCTCTAACACACACACACACACACACACACACACACATATATATATATATAAATATATATATATATATATATATATATATATACGAGTGAGTATAGAATGAGGAGAGAAAAAAGAAAAATTCTTTTTTCCGTCCAAAACATTAATTTAAAACAGTGCTCGATATATGATGTATAGAGCTGTGAATATTTAATATAAATTATGTTTTAGAACATGTACATAATTTCTTCTATATATGTCTTCTTCTCTACAATCATATGGCTGTTTCAGTGTTTGGAACCCAAACACATCATCGGGAGAAACAAAGGTTTGGAATCATTCTCTGTTTATATTTGGTTTGTTGTTGTCGTGGGGGTTGGTTGGGGTTATTGGTAATTAAGTTAATGTGTCTCTCGTTTTGACCGTTCGTCCCTCGAAGAATCTGGTGTGTAAGTGCGAAATTGTTGATTAATGGTATTATCTGTTGGAATGTACGTCCTATCAGTCGGGTATATCTTCCGATTAGAATTTCTAAGAGGGATTCGTGTTGAGTGGTCATTTTTATGGTTGGCTATCTTTTAATTGATTGATGTCTGCTGTTCGTGGACCTAATTCATGTATTTCCTTTGATCCTGTGTCTAGCTTTTTGCTTTGGGGTTTCTTAGATAGACGTGATAGGGGTGGGGTGTTTTTTCTTTCGAATTTTGATTTTTTCGGTATGGAATATTTTTTATATTATAGTTTTTTTTTAAAATATGTTTTTTTATATTTTATAGTCAGATTTGGAGTATTATTGCATTCAAGCGAAGTTATTACAAGAAATCTAAATTTGTATTCTTTAGGAAGTAAATGCAAATTAGTGTTTTATCAATTTTTTGTATAAAGTTGTATGTTTAATCTTAATTTTAAGTTTAGAGGGTCGGTCTTTTTCTTTTAATTTTTTATATTCTTTTTTCTATAAATTATCGTTTGGAATTCTATTTATTTCTTTTAATTTTTTAAATATTTTATTTATTTAGATATTTTTACGGGCACTAGATCTTACTTTAAGGATTTATTACATCGATTTTTTCTATAGCATTTTTTATCTTTTATAATAATAAAAATATCTATTCAAATTTCCAGTACTTTTTATTGTGATTGTAGGTTTAGATCTTACGTGTGCTTACAGTATGTTTTTGTGTATGATATAATTATTCTGAAGTAATATATTTAATCCTGATTTTGAATATATGAATTTTGATTCTTTTTCGAGTTTGAGAGCTATTTGTTTAATTTTGATTTTTCAATATTTTTGTATTTAAGTAAGGTTATTGTGTTAAGTAAGGTTATTGGTGTAGGTTTTAGTGATAGACCTTGCTTTAAGGATTTATTGGGTCGATTTTTTCTATAGCATTTTTTATCTTTTATAATGAGTATATCTAATCAAACTCTTAGTATTTCTTAGCATGATTGTAGGGTTAGGTCCCTAATGTGCTTGCAGTTTACTGTGGTTTCGTGTCTCTGATTTAAGAGCTTGTTACTATTTATATATTTAAGGATTTCTATTTTTTCTTGAAGGCAAAGAAAGCATGGTTCTTTTATAGATTTTGCTGTTCTTGCTTTTTTGAGAATTTTCCATTTGACCATAGGTGTTTTATTTTCGTTTTTTAATTTCCAAAAGTGTTTGGAGAGAGATGTCATATTTTGTTTTTCTTTGTTATTGAAGTATGAGAGGTGATTGTAAAAGCGCTTTTTAAATACGTTCATGGAATTCCCAATATATATTTTTTCTTCTTTAGGATTTTCTGAGGATGAAATCGAACACAAATATATCAGAGATTTTGTCAGACATTTATTGGCCATGGGACAATGGTTGGGGTTTCTAGAATTACAGAGGTTGTTATCATTCAAAGATTAAATATATTACTTCAGAATAATTATATCATACACAAAAATAAACTGTAAGCACATGTAAGATCTAAAACTACAATCACACTAAAAGGTACTGGAAATTTGAATAGATATTTTTATTATTATAAAAGATAAAAAATGCTATAGAAAAATCGATGTAATAAATCCTTAAAGTAAGATCTAATGCCCGTAAAAATATCTAAATAAATAAAATATTTAAAAAATTAAAAGAAATAAATAGAATTCCAAACGATAATTTATGGAAAAAAATATAAAAAATTAAAAGAAAAAAACCGACCCTCTAAACTTAAAATTAAGATTAAACATACAACATTATACAAAAAATTGATAAAACACTAATTTGCATTTACTTCCTAAAGAATACAAATTTAGATTTCCTG
This sequence comes from Ascarosepion bandense, assembly GCA_037127315.1. Lineage (NCBI taxonomy): Eukaryota > Metazoa > Mollusca > Cephalopoda > Sepiida > Sepiidae > Ascarosepion > Ascarosepion bandense. The sequence continues at coordinate 593,329 of JBBBDQ010001865.1, forward strand.
TAATAACTTTGCTTGAATGCAATAATACTCCAAATCTGACTATAAAATATAAAAAAAACATATTTAAAAAAAAAACTATAATATAAAAAATATTCCATACCGAAAAAATCAAAATTCGAAAGAAAATACACCCCACCCCTATCACGTCTATCTAAGAAACCCCAAAGCAAAAAGCTAGACACAGGATCAAAGGAATACATGAATTAGGTCCACTAACAGCAGACATCAATCAATTAAAAGATAGCCAACCATAAAAATGACCACTCAACACGAATCCCTCTTAGAAATTCTAATCGGAAGATATACCCGACTGATAGGACGTACATTCCAACAGATAATACCATTAATCAACAATTTCGCACTCACACACCGGATTTTTCGAGGGTCGAACGGTCAAAACGAGAGACACATTAACTTAATTACCAATAACCCCAACCAACCCCCACGACAACAACAAACCAAATATAAGCAGAGAATGATTCCAAATCTTTGTTTCTCCCGATGATGTGTTTGGGTTCCAAACACTGAAACAGCCATATGATTGTAGAGAAGAAGACATATATAGAAGAAATTATGTACATGTTCTAAAACATAATTTATAATATATATATATATATATATGTGTGTGTGTGTGTGTGTGTGTGTGTGTGTGTGTGTGTACAACCTCAAAGTTATCTTCAAAATCAACAAAACCGCCTCAAATGTAATATGTTAAGCCGAATTTTAAACTGGGTCACAGTAATGAAGTCTCAGTAGTTTCGAATTGTTCTACAGGACTTAATTGCTCTACAGTTGGATTTTGTCGATAGTCTAATGGTTATCAGATCTGAACGTAAAACAGGTTTGCCTACTTCTAATTCTAACAGAGTGTTTTGTCATTTCGTACTGATGCCCTAAGATTGTGCATTAGTTCATCTTTCTCCAACTGAATGAACAGGCCCTGTTGTGTTGGATAGTAGCTATTCTCTAAGAAAAAAACTCTGAATTTAACCATTGTAGATAATAAAATAGACTAATTTCTTGAGTCTTGGTAGGGAAATTAAGAGAAGGACAACTCTGAATTAAAAATAAGCCTGCAGTTTCATCTAATTATCTTACCCTAGATACACTCACGGGATTCTACAGAGGACGCTATAACAATGAACTGGACTTATTTCTATTTGCCTTAAAGTTCAAACACCACACCACCCAGTGAGGATTGAATTCATTAGAATAAAATTCACTTACTAACCTAACAATTATAGCGACCTAGTGTTGCATCCTGTGAGGATCAAACTCACTATCAACAACCTGCGAACTTAGTTTGCTGCCTAGCGTCTATTTATATTTACTAAATTTAGCTTAGTCTGTTCCAGCAGCGCAAAACTTGGCACTAAGTAAATATTTAACTTAGTATCACTGTTTTACAAGTGTATTTTGCTGATCCATGCACCACGGCAGGTGACCAAAAGAATATTCATTGTGTTTGAACTCTAACGTTCAGATTAAGATTATAGATAGCACGGTTCTTTTCGTTCAGATAACCAGGAAAGTAATAATGAAGTAAGAATTTTCTTATATGGATTAATAAACCCCAGAATGGTGGGAATAACATTTCTAAAATCTTTTGAAGACATCATGCCATAAATTTTTATTCTTAGAAAAGCCGATTTGTTTATCGGTAGAAAGCTATAGATGCTTACCCACAATATAACAGGGATGATAATGCTAATCTGAGAAATTAGGATGATAAAAGTGACATATTAGAATTGTACACAGTATTTATGGACATCACTTTTATTTCTTTTATAAAACGAAAATAAATATTGTAGCAGGACACACACACACACACACACACACATCTGTAAGCAATAAGTATCTTACTATGTGTTCGTCGTGGTGAAATAATACCTTTATTTATCTTTGCTTTGCATTTTGCTCCATTAAAAAAAAAGCTTTAGACAGGCTGGCTAGGAGTTAAGTTTGATTCTTTTTCTCGTCGAGCTAAAGCCTAAATTCATGGTCTTGCTATTTTTATTTCTGTATTGTTCAGCTTCAAAAACGCTATGGTTGTAAAATTTTATTTTTTGTAAAATTTAAATATTTTTTGTTTGTTTTATATGTTTTGAAAATAATTTTATAGCATCTACTCTCTTAAAAATATAATATTGTTTTCCGATTATTATATACGCTTCTCTGTTTATTGTTTTCTTTTACTAATTTATAGAATTGTTTCATTCCCGCGAGAAACGAGTTAGTTTATATCGAACTTTGCTGACGTTTTCAAGTCATCTAAAATTCACAGAGTTACGGACGGGAATATCTGGAAGATTTTACGCAACACACATTTTTCCAGCACACAATTTTTCCTCGTACCGAGAAATAAATACAAGACTAAGTTTGTATTCTTGACCTCTGTCCATGGCAATGCTCTTTTCCTGAGCTGTATTATCTGTCTGTATTTATCAGTGCCACTAATTTTAAAAATAGATCAGAAAATATAATTTTTTATTATTTTTCTAAAAGTTAGCTTCTAAATTTTATATATAAATTATACATGCGGAAAAATCTATAGGTTTAATTTTAGAGAATAAGTACAACTGAAAAGAAATATTAATAGAAAAGAAACAATTACACACTGACTGGTATGAGCGTACCAAGTGGCAAAACCATCTCTGTGTAGGTTTTTGAAAATCTCAGAAAATACAAGGACCTAGAGATGGAAACAGAAAAAAATGCTGCATTTAAATACTAATACTGCTACTGTTAAGGTTGTGGCTTTCGGTTCGATAAAGAAAGAAACTTAGAAACAAATCAACAAAGTCCCTGGTACACCATCTCTCCAGAAAATTAAAAAAATAGTTCTTACAAACGTAGCCATTATTCTACGAAGAGCTTTGTTGATTCAAGTTTTTAATAGTTGTCTTTTGTTTAATTCAATTGTATTAAGAATAATCCACAACCTCCACTTGCTCTAGGTCATTGGTTATGACCTGGCATGTGTTTATAAAACATACGGATTAAAAAAAAAAGAAAATGTTTAATACATGATGAACTATTCAAAGAATGTTCTTTTCATGAGATCAAATACAAATTATAGAATAAGAAACCTATAAGATTTCATCCAATCTCTACTTTTAATATTTAAGTTATCCTCTTTTTTATTTTGTTGAATACTGCTTGTCTTAAGTCGCTTTTGGTAATTGAAATTTTAAACAAAATATATTTTCTATTGACATATTTTGAATATCATGATGTGAATTAAAATATGGTAATTAAAAAATTCGCTTTAATAATATTTTATAATCTAGTTTTGTCTGTACAATACGCCATCATGTTTCGATATCATCATTTTTTAAATTGTTGCTTAAAAATTTAAGAAAAACATTTCTTGTTTGGCTTAATTATCTTGTCATGAATATTAAAATACTCTCGGTTGTTAAAAAGTTTTATTTGGTTTATAGGTTGTAAGAATGTTGAAAGGCTACGAGAGAAGCTGCTGACTAGTGTAAGGCAAAACGATCGTCATTCATTAGAACAGTGCATTGATGAATGTGTGTCGGTTGGTCACTGTGAACTGTGGCCAGATATTGAATTTGTTCGCGAAAATATTGATTCCTTATTGAACAGACCTGACAGAGGTTAGTTTGATTCGTATTCAATTTTTCTATTCATTATACTATTCGCACACCTTTTCATATAAAAAATGAAATAAATTATTGAATGAAAAGTAATTTAGATTATTCCTAAAAAGCGTTTAACCTTGGCACGGTACCCCTAGGTTTGCCGGGTCCAACTTCATCTCTGTTCAATTTTCTTTTCAATTTTTAAAAATACATTCAGTAAATTTACTTTTAGTTCAAATGTATTCTTATTAATAGAAGTAAATAAATTTTATAATATCCAAGGTTTCAAGAGAAAAAACAAAAACAAAAAACAAAAACAAAAAAAAGCTTTTTCTTAAATTAATAATTTAATTTTCAAATTTTGAGAAACCCAGGTGTACCGTTCCCATTTTTATACCATAAATATATCTTTCTAGGGTTAAGCAAATTATAATTAGCAAATTATTAAGAGCCAATAAAATTCAAGATAAATATCTTTGAGTACATAATATAAATATTTACTTTTGAAAATACATTTTCGCAATTATTAAGCATTAAAAAGTTAGTTTCCTAGACTTTATAAAAAAACACCAAACTTATCCAAAATAATCATTGTAAGAGGTACGAATCAGTAAGTTCACCACCTGAAACGTACTTATTATCAAAACTTTAAATGTATAACTTTTGATCAATGTGACTAATATGCTTATTAAATTAGGTGCATTAATAAGGAAATATATTTTGATAAAGAAGAAATATTACTCGCGCAAAAAGAACTACTTTATCATTTGGCTGCAGGCTTATGTTTAACGTATCTCTTTGGCTTGTTTAACGTTTTTTTCCGAAATTGACATGAACAAAAATGTGCAACGAAATAGTTAATACATCAATGATCTTTATATTTTTAATAGATATCTATATATAATCAATTCTTTTTATGTTTTGTTTTTGTTATTTCATAAAAGATTACATTATATCTTAAAATTGACAGTGACATGTCGTGAAATTTTAACAGATTTCCATAGAAAATACGATATTGGATTAAATTAATTGTTACCTTAATATTTGCATAAACGTTCGAGTTGTCCACTGTTTTCCATTGATTTTGATTTTCAAGGTTTTGACTTTTACGGTCCTTCATCTTCTGGAATAGTTCCTCGTCCATATGAAACCACTGGCTATACTGAGGTAGTATTTGATGTTTACCAAACCGGAAGTGCAACAGGTTTTACCATCGAGCAGTATAGCGAAGGTCTGCCAATTTCTCCGTGTTTTTACTTTCTCCTTGTCTCTCTCTTTGTTTATGCCTCAGCTTGTAATAAAAGCTTTAGCTGTATATGTATCCCCTAGACCAGAATTTGGTGTTCAATCACTGTTAAAAGCCAAGTTTTCAAATACTGATTTTCATGCCTAACTGTCTCTTCCAAATTGCAATATAGTTATAATATATCGTTTTCAATTTTCATTGATCTTTGCTCACTGATAAATTTAGCTTTATATATGCAAAAAACCTTTGTATCTACATAAAACTAACATGATCATAGAATATTTACTTATAAACGCGAATATATATTCATATAAAAAATTAAGTTGCCCAGAAATTAATGTTGTTTGTTTTACTTTTACAAAAATAAACCTGTACTATTAACCATGGTTTAATTAATCTGATTCATTCAAAATTTTGTTTTAAAGTGGATTAGTTGATTCCTCTGTTCCAATTTTCTTTTAGCCTTTTTTAAAACATTTCTGAAGATGTCATTTAAATATATGGACCAAAATTTTAGTCTTCAGGTTTTATTCTCGAGCAGTATAACGAAAGTCTGGTAATTCATTTTCATATACTGTTGTCCTGGAGTCATTCCTAAGAATATAATTTAAGATCTTGGAATACCAAATTGACTTTGAAAACTCTTGTGGTTTTCGGTGTATTTCTGACGTAATACGTTTCTGCTCGCGTTATCCATAAAACTATTCCTGAATATGTTCCAATTTAAAGATTTCCTGTCCGTATATGTTTCTTTCTAGATCGTTATCAAGTAATGCCTTAAACTAATATTATTTAAAGTTGATTTCAGTAGTCTGGTTTTCACCTACGTTGAATAGCTTACAACCAACGTTATATTGAACGTTTAGTAAACGACTGCAAGCAAATTTGAGACATTTTAAAGACAGTTTTTATTCAAACTTTTGTTTAAGTTTGAAGAAATTGACGAAGATATCTGATTTTTTTATATTGGCTATATAAATAATTAACATTTAGGAATTTTTTCGGATTGATCTATTTAGAAATTTAAATAATAAAGAGAAGGACGATACTCAGAAAATGATGTAATTAAAGAAATAATTTTCATTATATTGATTTATAATGATTTAGTTTTTTTAATTTGGTCATCGAAAAAGTAATGATAAATAGAAATTAACAAAACAACGAAAGTAATCGAAAATAAAATAATGTATACAGAATTTTATAATTCTGGAAAAATTGCTCTATTCAAAAGGTTACGAAAATAGGTGGATAGTAACAAAGATGCACTGGATGTAGCGGAAACGAAGTTTAATGAAAACAGGAAATATTTTTGTTAGGTTGTCTATGAAAATAACATAAAATGAGGAATTATTTAACAATTTGTATTTGATTTTAAAGATATTTTCATTCTCTCTCATAAGTAAAAATCGTTTGTGATTACATACCGTGCAGTGGTTGCCTTTTCATGCGACCACAATCAGCGATAAATTCTTTTAACATATCATTTCCTGCATTTAGGCGTTATGGTCTAAAGAATAATCTTGAATCATTATGAACAGGTTAACAACTCAGCTCCAGATAACGTCAGAGCACATCACATCATTTTATCAATCTGTTTGTTAAATTTTTCTTCTTGTTGCATTTTACTCTATTCTTTTTATTGAAAACATCATGTTCGATTGTCAGGCCTTACATCCCCCGGATCCTCTGACTCTCTTGACTCCCCTGCATCCCCCATGAAAATAGGTAGGATGGGGTCCGGACGAATTCTAGGCGAGCACACCATCTTTGCTGACGTGACACCTGGAGTTTACCAAACTATGGGCAGTTTTCCCAGAGGTCAGAACTCTTTCTGTTAATAAATCAGAAATAATTTTTTATAAAAAAAAGGAAAAAGGAATATCTTCTTTGTCATTTGATCGAATCTTCTGTTAATGCAGGAAGATATTTCTATGATGAATTCAATAGAGGTAAAAAGAAAAAAGGGCGATGAATTTATATTCATTTAAGTGCGCTGCGTATGCTTTAAAATAACTCATTTAAATTTCAAAATTTTTTCAGGATATTTTTAAAAAAAGGATTGCTATGTTTCTTTATTACAACCAAGTTTCAGCTGATTCATGATACGGCCTTCTTCACGGTTATTGCATATATATGTGAAAAGAAAGTTTTTTTTAGGTAGTGAATAATATAATAAAGGAAATTGTTTTCTCTTGAAAGTGAAACTCAAGGAACATAGGAGAGTGATCAGTCAAAATTAAACAATAATTTCTGCTACGCCAGAAATTTTATTTTTGCAGAATGAGGTTCAGTTAGTTAACAGCAGGAAATATACAATTGAAACAAACTGTATACATTAGTCTCGGCGTACATTTGTGTCGTCTGGCCATTGTGAATTTTAAATTGTTGCGGGAATTTTGCTTTGCAGGGAAAGAATTAGAGAATTCCTTTCATGGGAATAATATAAAATTATCTTTTTTAAACAAGTTGGTAAAATACTTGTTAGAATTGCCCGTGTGACATGCTTTGTCATAAATTGGGTAATCTGATGATTTTATGCAATATTTCAAAGGAGCTTTTTTCTTTGTGTGTAGTTCGAAGAATGCCGTAATGTGAATAATTTGTAATATCGTTTAGACACAAAATATATTGTTAAAAAAAAATGAAATTTTATCATTTAATTTAATGATTTTTCTTTATGTATGATTATCCTTTTTCAAACGTGGTTGTTATATGTAGATAAACTGATCAAAATTTATGCTGTGCTGACCAAGGAACATCTATAAGAATAACTATAGTCTGAGCTCTCACATTCTTGAATCCATATTAAAAAGTATTACTCTTATTAAATGGTGCTGATTATGACTTGCTGCATATAACTCTATTCGGTTTTAGTTTAAAAAAATAATGATGCAATATACTTCTTAAAGCAAATTTGTTCTCACTCACACTTCCTGATATTAGCACATTTAGGGCGAACGCTTGGGATAGCACAACATGAGTTTTGGTCAATTCATCTACATAAAGCAAATACATTTGAGAAACACATTCGCACATAAAAAGGTCATTATATTTAATAGACATAAAATGTATTTTTGTTTTTAACAATGTATGTTTAAGTAAACAATTTCTGTCCAAATATGCCGATGAGACCAGAAGTTTAAACAGCCCAATGACTTCTTAAAATTATAGACAATTTTGACACAAATTTATGCGCTATTGGAAAATATTTGGTGACTTGGAGGGTGTGATGTCCTGATTGTCATTTTCTACAATTATTAGCACCTTTCAAAATAAGATGGCTATAATGCAACATTGAAGAATGTTGATCCATCGTTGTCTTTTGGTTCTCTATACTATAATAAATTGGGATTTTCAGACTTTATTCAAACCTTTCTACACAACATCGAGTCCTAAAATTACGCCAAATTAGAGCAAAAGTAAATACAGTTGGCCATTACCACTGTAGTGAATTTGATCCCCCAGAGCCTCACATACTTTAGATTTTGTATTGAAACGAGTTAAACCTAGATTTTTTTGATGGATGAAGTAGTTACCTTTATTTTGTTAATGCCAGTAGTTAACATTAACGCTTAAGAAAAAAATGAGGATTTTCCACTGTAAAACGTCCCTCTACACATCGCAAATTGGTACAAAACAATCATCCTATATTTTCCTTTCTTTGGTATTATGTACAAAAGGCTGTGAACATCAGTCTTAAACTTTAGGGATTTTGTCTTGTAATGGAACTTTGTTATTCTTGATTTCATGAAATTGTTGAATCCTGTGATAAAATTACGTTTTCTTGCGACAGACGAACAGAAATGTTTTACTAGGAGGTTTTAGACTTAAGCGAATAGTAATTAGAATTGTGGCACGAACGGGTTGTTGAGTTAGACTTCTGATCAGTAGGATACTAGTGTTAAAAATACAAGAAATAAGTAGAAATTTAAACTCTTAATGGAAATTAACAATGATTAAAGCAAAGTCGTGAAATTGTCATTAAGTCACCTTCCAAAAATTATTTAAAAAAGTGATTTTTTATAAATACCCATTACAAAGGTTATTTTTTAAAAATTTCTTTTCTTTAGCGGTGCTATATATCAAAATATACATATAAATAATTCTAAATTTGTGTTTTTTATAAATATATGTGTCCTGTTCTCCATTAAAATTAAATCATCTTTTAGTTGCGTTCCCACTTTACGTTCAAGTACCCGCCGAATCGCATGTTCACATTTTTCCAATATTTTGTCGGTTTCTATCCTTGACTACGTCAAATTGTTTGAGTAATCCTTAGAAGGATAGATAAATGTGGGAATAACTTTATCGCAATTTTGAAACAGATATTGATACCAGTCAGTTAAGTGCCATACGTAAAACACGCTTGGGCGATCATGTCTCGAAAGAAACATGACTGACTGGGCAGAAGATTATCCCGCAGTAGGTTGCCATTGCTTTCTGCGGTAGATTGGTTGTCAGCCAAGGCTATAGAACCCAATTTGTCCTATTATTTAACCGATAACTGGAAGGAAGAGACGGATTAATACCTTTCCCGAGGGTATTTGCGCGTAAGTAAATGCAATGAATTCAACTGGAATTTGAACTCGGCTCCCAGATTTCTCGTTCCGAGCCGATATCCACTGCAGCACAACGCACATCCAGATATTGATATTGATACATATTTCTTGTTTACACCAGTCCAGAACGTCACAGTAGGAATCATCATGCCACGTATACTGATTGAAATTATACTGGTTCCTTCCACATCCTATGATTAAAGAGTAAGTTCTATTCAGATACTTCCCTGATACCACATTCTTATTCTCTTAGGTCTAATATGCAACCTTTGTTCTTTCGCGATATGCCCTTACAACATCGTCATTCAGTAACTCTCTACTTTGAGTAGCATTTAGGCCTTGTATTGAGTGGAAAAAGCAAAACAAAATAAAACACACACAAAAAAAGATAACTTTAAACATCGTACATTTTTTTATATTGCAAATTACTTTATTAATGTTGTTGGCTCCGAAAAGACACCAGATATTTTCTAAAGTCACTTACAATATTTCTAAATGAAGTGTCAAAAATGAATCTTGCTTTATTTCAATATTTTATTATCATTTCATTTTTATTTTTACAGCTGGACTTTTTTTTTTGTTTTTTTTTGTTGGTATTAGATTTCCGGAAGTTTCATTATTTTTGTTGTTTAATAATCCTGCGAGTATTAAAATTCCAGATATATACATATATATATAGATAGATTCGATAATCCACAATTTCAAAAACACGGACGAAAGACAATTGAACAAATACATTCAATAAAATAATAAGATAATTTACTTGTAATGAAATATAAACATGTTTATTAATTTTGGTGTGGGGTATTTTAATACACGATTATTCCAACAGGATCGATCAACAAAATGCAATAAGTCAAAGCTGATATAATCCTTATTTATATGCTTTGCATTACCAAATGTAAACTTCACCTTTTTATGCGATTTTTTGTACATAGATCGTTTTGCGGCGACTAAGTCACCGGATGTTTTAAGGCAACAACTCCAAATTGCTGTACAAGAAAAGGATCAACCAAGTCTAGAAAAAGTGATTTTTGAATGTGAAAAGGCTGAGTATCCAGAGCTTGGTTGGGATCTTTTAGATGCTAGAGAAACGTTCAAGAAGATGAGTGGAAATTACGGAGGTCAGCAAACATAATTATGGTCATTCGACTCATTTTTTATCCTCCTCTTCTTTTTCATATCTCTTTCACCGTCACTCTTTGTTCTCTCTTGCTATAAAGGGGTCTCTCTATTTTTCTCTCTCTCACTCTCTCTTTCTCTCTCTCTCTCTCTCTCTATATATATATATATATGTGTGTGTGTGTGTGTGTGTGTGTGTGTGTGTGTGTGTGTGTGTTATAGCATAAATCTAGTTTTCACTTTTTCCTATTTATTCATATCTATTTTTGTGTCGATTTGTTTCTTAAGATATCCAAGAAATCTGTTTCATTCTCAAGGGCTTACACATAGTAAATTTTAAATTTAAGGCTTTTTATGAGAAAGTGAATTCATTGTTCTGAAGAAGATGGGCACCTCGACGAAGTGTGATGACTAGCTTGATAGCTCGGTTACCTCATTAGGTGCTCCATACTTTTGGTCTTGTGCCACATCCATGCTACGCTAAGTAAATCACTATATTCTCAAGATGAATTCTAAAATATCTTCTAAGTTGTAAACGTTTATAAATAATAATAATCCTTTATTTTAATATAAATAAAAAATCGACCACTATGTTGACATTTAATTCTAAGTTCACTTCACAAATTATGAAATATCTTTTTTTTTATTTCAACTTATCTTGAATAAAATCTGTTGTTGCACTCAGGAAACCGGACTCCTGATATGTTACGTCAACAGTTGAAGGAAGCTATCGAAGAGAAAGACAAGCGAAAATTGAACAAAGTCATTAAGATGTGTGTGTCGGCTGGTCTTCCTGGTCTGGAACCTGATATCCAAAAAGCTAGGGAGACTCTGCATACTCTAAACGGAGGGAAAAAAGGTTAGCATTCGAAAATTTTCAGGGATTATGATTATGATAAGATTAATAAATATAATAAGAATATTAATAATTTATTATTGATATTTATCGTCTAATTCCGTTAATTTTTATCACATATCTCGCCTTCCATTCGAAATACAGCATAAATCACAAATAATTAATAAGCTTGATTTGAATTTGCACTTAAAAATTTGGCAACTTGTTTTACTGTTATAGCAACCTTATGATAAGGCTACGTAAGCTCAATCAGCAAATGTTAAATGAATAAACCATATAGCTATATCCTTTACTCTGCAATTTACACTATACCTAATATAATTTATAATCTACACTCTTAACATTAAATATAATAAGTTAACGAAATTTTTTACATCATTTTTAGCAATATTTTACTAGTTGTTTTCTGCTTTATATCGTAAGTTTCAACATTTTCTTAGATCAGGGATTAAAAATAAAGAAGACAATGGTTAATCAGTCCATAAAGATTGGCGCTACAAAAACACATAAGTTAAGCCCCTCGGACACTAGCAAAAAAAAAAAAAAAAAAAAGTGAGTAGCATATATAACTAAAAGAGGAAATGAAAGCTATTAACTTTCACATTACCAAAACCAACTCTAATACTCTGAAAGACTGTTTTAAGAAAAATTAAATTTCAAAAATTAAATAAATTTCATAATAAATTAAATAAATTTCAACCGACAGTAACACTGTTTGCTCAATGAATACTACATGTTACGGGTAGAGAAACGCCATATATTATCATTACAATTTTACATTTATTCTACAGTCTTTAAATGTTATGCTTAAAGCTTATCTGTTTAACTGTATAAATAACGATATTAGGTCTTATACTACTACTAGGTATAAACAAGCATGAGTAAAAATTAAATCATTAAAACAATATAAATACTTCCGTGAAGAAATTCTGTAATTTTAAATCTTATAAGAGGTGTCACGAAGAAGCTACAAAATGATGAAAGAATGATTCGTAATATTTGAACAGCAATTACAAAACTTCTGTTAAGAAATTCAGACAATATAAAACTATATATCATGAATAATTGTGAATGGTGATATAAAACAATTATAATCATTTGGATATCCCGTTTTCGTCACAAATTTAATTATTTCATTAATAGTGGTAACACAAAAGAGTAATCAATATATTGGTCAAAGTGGCTATTGAAGCAAGAAAATTTGTAAAATCTATTATTATTATTATTATATAACAACTAAAATAATAAAGACAGGGACAATAATTTCTTCTCTTCGTATATAAATTGATCAGTTTCGATAAAGTTAAACAATATTTTATCCTTGAAACATCAAACATTTCAAGAGTCAAATTAAATCTTACGGTAGATTAAATTTTGTTCATACCGTTTCAATAATATTCTATTTACTTCAGGCTTAAAATCACCTAAAGATATTCTTGGTCGTCTTAAAAATGCAATCAGACGCAAGAATCGGCCTGATCTGGAGAAGGCCATCATCGAATCAGAAGAAGCCTGTTTTCCGGAATTGTCTCGCGATCTCCTTGAGGCCAGAGACACTTTGGAAAGTATGGGCTTCGGTCGTGGAGGTTAGTATATTGGCCATGCAAACAGTATACGTTAGTATTTGAAATAAAATACACACAAAATCGTAAATTCCAGTTAATTGGGACACCACGAGAATATGCAAATCGATCAATTGACCCGTATAATCGAAGAAACATAAAATAAATGTATTTTCAGTGTTCGTATATGTTATATATGGTAGTGAATACAAAATAAGCGTTAAATTAAATTGTTTTTCTTTATAAAAATTTAATAACTTGACAAAAAATTGTTATTCTTAAGCATACTAATGCCAGAAGAATTTGCCGAGTGTAATTAACAAGGAACGACCATCAATATCAATGCAAGCAGCTACTAAATATATCGTATAGTTTCGTTACATTCTTGAATGATTAACGATTCTGAAATCCAAATAAGCAAACTATTACTCGATTTGTTTTTTTTTTTTCAAGAATTGACTCATCTAAACAGACTCCCTGATTGACCGGTGACCCAATTAATTTGAATCTATGTTTACGAGGGCTTATCTAAATCAACATGTAACATTTGGATACTACTCCATAAAAAACATAACTCCTCTATATAATTCTTGCCTTAAATTTTCTTATCAATTTTCATTGCTTCTTACTCTCATGGTGTTTGAAAAATATTCCTTTTGAATTATTATTATTTCTAGATTATTTTTATAATGCCTGACATTAATTATTTCTTGTAACTATTTTAAGGTGCTGTTGTAGTATCTTTAATGACTTCGTTCGTGTAGTTCTTTTCATAATCTTTTTATAAAAACATAAAAATTCTAGTCGTGATGAGATTGCATGTTACATTTTTCGTATGTATTATTACTTTATCTACTAAAAAATTATTCTTTGTTATTTGAATAATTGCTGCAAATTAATTATGAAACAGGCTTTTGTAGTAAATTTAGAAATATTTTGTTTCCTATTTTCAACACATGAAAATTGTACCTTAAAACGATTTAATTATTTGTCTAAGGCAGAAGGCGAAATAAAATATTTTTACATTCCTATATTGGGTCAAAGCAATGCACATTGCACTACTGATATTGAAATATAATTTTATGTTGGTCATTTTGAACTTCCATAACAAACAGCCAGGTGTTCACACACACACACACACACACACACACACACACACACACACACACACACACATTGACAATACGGGAAGAATTAATTCAAGTGCCTGGTCTTTATTCGCATAATAAATTTACCCCAAATAATACGTCCCCATCACTTGAATTACATTGTCTAGTCCAATTTTCAGGCACATCCCATCTGTAATGATATTATGAAGAAGTCACCTCTTTTTTTCGAAACTAAAAAATAATGTTCTAATTGTTGAGTTACGCACCCATATATTCAGATACATCTTCCTAATTGGAAAATTTTATATTCTTTTTGAAAGAGACATTCATAGAGTAGAGTTAAAATGAGTGCATCTTAAACTGTTAGTCAAGATTCAACACACGCATATATAGAAAAATACTGAGGAATTTAATATAGAATAAATATATTTTTTATTGATTTACATTTCTTTTTCTTTACTGAATAATGTATTTTGGTTATCAGGCAATAGACATCCCGATCTAATGCGCGACAAGATGGAACTGGCGAAAAGACAAAATGATCGGGAAACACTAGAGAGATTGACAGACGATTGTATAGCTTCTGGACACCCGGAACTAATACCCGATATCCAGAATGCTCGCCGCACTCTGGACATCTGGGACGGAGGTCGTGGAGGTCAGTCAATCTGGACAGATTCAACGCATATGGCGTGTTTCTGGTTATTTCTATTTTTTTCCGCTTTGTAAATTCTACTGCACTGCTTTGAGCTAATATTTTCCTTGCTAATCATTACAAATAATTGGCCTTCATTGTGAACGAGATACTATGTCCATTACCTATCTTGTAACTATGAGTGGAACTTTAGGTTCTGCTCGTTAATGAAGACAGGTCTTCTGTTACTTATTAAAATTTACAAGCGAATTTTCCCTCCATTGGGATGCTAGAGATCGGGAAGCTGTGAGGTTGGTTGCCTAATTTTGATAATCTAATTTTTAAAGGATCTCCAATACACTGTGGTATATGGCTTGTTGTCAACCTTGTATATCTTGATATCACTTGTTGCACTTCGCTGAAGATTTATGTGAAGCTTTCAATGTTTGATCAATGTGATCTGGGGAGAAAGATAAAGTGGTGTATGGACAAAGTAAATGATTATGCTGAAAATTTGTAGCGTAAAAAACACATGTAGTTTTCATCAGTGAGATGAGGACTTATTGAAATTGAAAAAATATAAAAACTCTTTTATATAAAACACATTTTTTAAACACACACACACACACACACACATACACATTTTTTATATATGTAAGGAAAATATGTTTCTCAGGAAATTTACTTTCGATCACTAGACCAGTAGATATTAATTTCATTGTTAAAAAAAGGGATCTCTCCTCAAACACATGTTGTCTTAAATATAAAGTGTATATAAATAAGATATACATGTTCGTGCATTATTTTTATATTGCTTTCTTATCTAATAGTACATGGCTCATTAACACATTTTATTCATTACGGAAGCTTTAAACTCTCTCTCTCTTTCCCTCCCTATATATATATATATATATATGCGCGCTGGCATACCGACACATCGCTTCCAGTAATTCTTCAATACTAAATTACTATTTTTCTCTCTTTACCTCTAAAGTCATGTCACCTGGATTTATCTCCCCTGAATGTCCGGGTTCTCCCGGTTCACCTGGCTCTCCTCTCAGGAGATCAGGTAAGATACCAAAGACCTATAGCGAACAAACCGGATTCCCGGAATCAATGTCTGGATTTTATCATAAGATGTCTGAAGGCATGAAAGGTTAGCTGCGTATTATTATTTTTAGATATATGTTTGCAATTTGGATATAAAAATGTACCTTTTTGGCCTGTTTAACAACCTATTAAAATCTCGATTTCTCTTACTACCAAGTGAATTTTTGCTGATAAATAAGGGCTCTCTCTCACTCTCTCTCTCTCTCTCTCTCTCTCTCTTTTAATGTTACTTGAAATTTCTGTTTCATTTGTTTGTTGCATATTTCGGGTTTCAGTTTTTCTCAGGCTTTCATTTTTGCTTCTTACTAATTTGTAAAGTTTAGAAAGTTAATATCATTTCACTTGTCAAATACAATTTTTCTGTCTTACAGTTTAAGTAAATATAATATCATTTTAAGAAAAAATATAGTAACTTTTTAACATACAGATATAATTTTTCTATTCACCACACATGCACATACACCTAAATGCACACAGATACTCATTTATATCTCAATGTGTATCTGTTTGTATATAAAAACAATATTTCTTTATGTTCAGAGTTCTTCAGGGGAGGAAAATCTCCTGATAGTCTTCGAGATGAACTGAAGTTAGCTACTGAACAAAAAGATCGCCCTAACTTGGAAAAACTTATCGAAGAAGGCGAACATGTGGAATATCCGGAGTTGACTTATGAAATGCGCGAAGCCCGACTTGCCCTTAAGCAATTGGGTGGAGGTTACGGAGGTCAGGGTTATTTATTCATTTTTAACTTAAAATTATTGCTCACAAGATATATTTTGATAAGATTCTTAAAAAATGTCGTAGGTATAGAAATTCGTAAGTAAAAGGTTAAAAAAGCATAAAAGTACTTAAATATAATGTTAAAATCTATTATTATTATTATTATTATTATTATATATTATAATATACACTAAATTATTTTGGATTATTTGAGTATTATATCTGAAATTAGCATAACTTCATATATTGCCATTTACATAAATTTTTAAGGAATGTATATAGATATACATATAGACGTGTGTACGTGTGTAATGACTCAAACAAGTTTGACTAAATTCAACTGATAAAATTGCAGTGTTTAATTTTTATTTAATTTTTGAATAAGCCGTTGCGCAAAAATGGAAATATACTGAAAAGGAAACAAACATACTTTGTTGGTTGGAGTTAATTAGCACTAGTTTAAATTGATACTAGCTACTAATATATATATATATATATATATATATATATATATATATATATATATATATATACATACATATAATATATATATATTATACACATACCATATATATATTACGTACACACACACACGCATATATATATATATACATATATATATATATATATTATAAGTTTATAAAAATATAGTTTACTGCAACACAAGATCCGTTGTGTTTCGATGCTATCTTATTATTATTAATCATTATTAACCCATTAGTTTGTACCACTTCTATGATATATGCATGTGTGTGTAATATACATATATATGCATCTGTATAATATATATATATATATATATATATGCGTGTGTGTGTGTACGTAATATATATATGGTATGTGTATAATATATATATATTATATGTATGTATATACATTCATATATTGTATATGCATAATATGATAATTTCCTCTTTTTCGCGCGATTAAAAGGCAATAAATACTTCCTACGCTTCCTATGTTTTAGAAACAACTTTGTTTCTCCTCCTGTCTGTTTATTATTGCCTCATGTATTTCATTTTCAACGGGCTTTAACAGGACATACAACACCAGAATCCTTACGTAAGAAACTGAGTGAAGCTGTCATCGAGAAAGATCAGAAACGCTTGGAAAAGTTAATCAAGAAATGTCTGGCTTCTGGCTTCCCAGAACTTGATCCTGACATCAAACAGGCTAGAGAAACATTAGACATCTTGAGAGGTCACAAAAGAGGTCAGCTTTTAAAACCATTCCTTAGTAAAAACCAGTTCATAGTAAAAACGTAGTATAAAAATCAAAATGATTTCTTAATGTTTAATAATAATATCTCGATTCAGGTTAAATAATGTAAAATGGGATCATATTTAAGACTCATCTTCAATTTAACAGAAATATTTACGCTACAAAACTATAAACCCTTCAAAGATTTACATCTAGTCTGATAATCTGAAACCTCCCTTATGTGTTTGTAATAACTGAAGAAAAAAACTGTTTTTAATTGTATAAAATTAATTTTGGAACAAACAAATTAAACTTGGAAAATTAATAACTCTATCTTAACTAATCAGATGCAAAAGTTTCAAGACCACCGTGAATAGGATAAAATTGCCTAACAGAATTTTTCCTTAAGTTGATATTATTTCTTTTAACTGACGATATCTGTCATTTTGTTCCGCTTATCATATGCAATTAAATGCAATTATTATCTAATTATATTGTGATTACAACCAAAATTTATGGTCGGAACTTTATTCATTGAAACATTAACCCCTTAAAACGTTCTATTGCTTACCAGGCTCTAAATCTCCCAAAGATATTCGTGAAAATCTGCGCATCGGCATTAAACAAAAAAGCCGTCCTCACTTGGAGAAGGCTATACTTGAATGTGAGCAAGCCTGTTATCCCGAACTCGCTCGCGATCTTCTTGAGGCTAGGGACATTCTGGAAAATTTGGGCTTTGGGCGTGGAGGTTAGTTTTTGTTTTATTTTCAGCTAGTTCAACTTGCTTTTATATGACACGAAAAACTGCTTTGTTCATGCAGATGTTATTCAATCATTACATTTCCAGTGAGGAAAATTGTTTAACATTTCTGAAAATCAGTATATTTTATATCTAATATTAATTTTACAATTCACATTTTTAGTGTTCAAGGTTTTTTTTTCTTTTTGATATAATTGAACTATATTTTCATCGTTTGGAAATCATCCTTTCAGTGTTGTGAAATATATTTTTCTACTTTATCATGTTTTTATGCTGATCTTCATAAGCAATTTTATTTATTTTACTAACTTTTAAAATTTGACTTATAGCTCTCACATTTCTCCTTGGATTTTCGGTGTTCTTCTCATCATTTGGACGCTTTGATGGCTATCATGAATTCTTTTCGGCTTCTGCCTATTAGCATCTTTTCTCTTTAAACGTTTAATTAGTTATTCTAAATCCCATGTTTACTGATTTCTTCATTTGCCTTGGTTTGGTGGACAGGATCTCAGACGCCTGACTCTTTGCGTCTGAAACTGGAATCAGCCAAACGAGAGAACAACGCTGAAGCTCTTGAGAAAGCAATTGATGAGTGTGTGTCGTCTGGACACCCGGAACTTTTCCAGGATATTCAACAAGCCAGGAACATTTTAGATTTTATGGAAACTGGCCGGGAAGGTTGGTTTCCGATTGACTTGATTTTTCCAAACTTATATTTAACTTAATATTAGGTGGTTCGGGAAATGATGTCGCAGTTTAGGAGAAGAAATAAAAATTCATTCAAATCTAGCAAAAATTAAATTTATTTCTTAATGGCATAATGATTATGTTTTTAATACCAACTCTGTTTGTGATATAAGCGATTATTTTCATTTTCTGAAAACTGTTTTGATGAATACCAATGGAAAAAAAAACACAATTATAAAACTTTCATTTCTAGTTGAAAGAATCTGGGATTATTGACAAAAAAGAATTAAGATAATTTTGAATTAATCTTTTCCATAATTTTATGAGTTTTGGTATCAGATAAAAGTTCGAATGAACACATTAAACTAAAATAATCCTATTAAGAAGCTGCTGTAGAAAATACCAACGCAACGAATTTAAGTTCTGTTTACTATTTTAATAGTAGAATTCAAACAATACAAGAGGTACTCAGGTAAGAGGGTTACTGTTAAATTAATAATGTTAAATGAGTCTGCGTAAACGATTATGAACTCTGTCAATATTGGAAAATGAGGATTGAGCAACTCCAGGTTAGACATGACTGAAATATCCATTTTCTGGTCTAATCTGTACAAGAATGACAAGAGTACCTGTTGGAGCAATAGAATGAGCCGTCCCCTTTTCCATCATTTTAGTATTGCAGTTATCTGAGTTTCACTAGGAAAACTCGGTGTATGGATGGTGTACTGACTGAACATTTGAGTTGTCGTAATATACTTTCTACTGCATTCATTTATGTTGTTCACAGTTTAGATCTTCTAAGACTATTTTGATTTATTCTATGAACTCCAAAAGAATAAAACATATTGACGGCTTAGCAGCATCTTATTTGAATGAAGCTGTTGTTTAAATGGTGACATCCCAGATTTTTCAATAAGGAGTAGATTAGTTTCGTAGTGGAATTTTTTTTATTTCTAATAATAATGATTGTGCTCTTGACAAATCAATTTAACGTTTTACCTATTTGAACGTTTTTTTTTATTCCGTCTGTAAATACGCGACATTATTTTTCGAATAAACTAATATGATTTCTCAATTCTCCCTTCTTTACAAAAATACGCTTGGTATAACCAAAAGATAACGTATAATGGGATTTATATTAATATCAATTCATTTAAAAGCTGTTTTTTAAAATTTTCATAAATTAAATTTTTATGATTCATTAAAATCAAGACGTCTTTGTAAAGATCTAAAAGTTCTGATGATTCTATTGACGACTTTCTTTTACATATGTTTTATTGTGACCAGTGTGACTAAAGTTCGTATTTTTCTGATTTCAAATGAAGAAATGGAAAATTTCCAACATATTTAAGTTACAGTTTCATTTTCAGAAATTATAGTTCATAGTTTTATATACAGAGAAAAAAAAAAGGCCTCTTTTTAAATTGACGTCATTTGTATATCGGTTAAATCATATTTTAAAGAATCTGATTAACAATTCATTCGCTATAAAAAGTTAGAAATAATTTAATTCAATAATTAGTATTGGTATATTCAGTCTATTACTTTCTATGGCTAATTATTACATTACTCAACTCATTATTTTACGAGGATATTCTTCTCAGTAATTATTATCATTGACTCATCAGGATTTATCTCCCCTGGTTCAATGCGGCCCACGTTTAGAACACAAGGTAAGGTCACCTTTGGAGACCAACTTCCTTCTGAAATGATGACAGCGGATATGAGCCAAGTTGGAGAGTTCTCTTACCCATACTCCGGGGAGAGAGCAGGTTAGCAATACAATACAAATATATTATTGCGCGTGCGCGCGCACACACACACACACGCACACACACAACTTTGCATATTCCTTTTCTTAACAATATAATAGTTCTCTTTTTTAATACACATAGAAATAACGTTTTATTTATTTACTTTTTATAATCGCTGTTTCACGCTTAGCAATTTTTCAAAATGGGGGCTTGTTTATTATTATTTCGAACTGTCTGAATCCCCTTTGAGAAAGGAAAAAGAACAATAGACCCAAGGAGTGTTAATAACAAACAGCCACTCCGGTGGGCTAAATAAAATGTTCAGTTTGAAACAATCAACCTCGGTAGACGAAATTAAGTGTTCCGCTCGAAATTCTAATCACGCGAAAAAAAGACTGAAGCATACAACAGCCAAAATATCGTGAATATCTTAACGAAGAAGAGGAAAACAGTGCATACAATGAAAATAGCGTAAATAAACAAGCACTCGTTTTGAAAAATTGCTAAATGTGACAAAGCACTGTTAATGATTCAATAATGGATAAATAAATAAAAATGTTATATATATATATATATATATATATGCATATATATCTTGTATTAATATATATATATATATATATATATATATATATATATGCATATATATCTTGTATTAATAATATTTGCAGACATTATTTGAAAGTAAATTAAAGCTTTCACAATTTCAAAAGTAAAATAATTATTATATCATCTTTATAAATTTATGTTCTAAACAAAGCATGCCTTTCAATTAGCAAAATAATTATTATAGCATCTTTTATAAATTCATGTTCTAAACAAAACAAACTTTTCATTTAAAATGAATAAACATGCCAAAACAAGAAGGAAAGAAAACAGTTGTTTTTGCTTTTCATAAATGATTACAATTACTAACTGCACTTATGAAGCCACAAATAAAACTATTAGAATAAGGTTATATAACGAAACATTTTGACCCATAAATGAATGCTTGATTTAAATATGAACATCGAATATTTTTTTCTAAAAATTATTCAGTGTAATAAACCAAATGTTTTTATTTTCATAATTAAGCATTAAGATAATTTTTGAAACATGATTCAAGATTATTTAATACTGAAAATTTTGTTATATAGGAATGATGGTCAGTTCAAAATCTCCGAAAGCGATTCAAGAACAATTGAAAACAGCCACGCAACGTAAAGACAAGCCATTTTTAGAGAGGTTGATTCTTGAATGTGAGGCCTACAAATACCCAGAATTAGCCTACGATCTCCGTGATGCTCGACAAACGCTTAATAATTTAGGCGGAGGTTATGGAGGTCAGCACTTTTAAAAAAATATGTTAATTTACTGTAGTTATTAAAAGAGCTATGCTCGTCAGGTATGCATGCACACGCACACACATACACACACATTTAATATTGCAAATTAATTGTATTTTATACATTAATTTAGCTCAGTTATTCTTTGATTTAATATTTTAAACATAAAAAAAAACTTAAAACACATTTTAAAATTTCTTCATTCAAATAATTTTAAATTAGTAAAATAATTATCCACTTTTCAGTAACTGAAGCATTTGATACAAATGTTGCTATAAATGTCGCTTCGAAAATAATGCATCTTCCACCTAAAATAATTCTAATAGTTACAAGGTAGTTTAATAACACTGTTGGGTAGAGAAATTATTCAGCTACAAATCACTATTTTTCCCTACTGTTACTATCAATTACTTTGCCTTTCTGAAATACTTTTTATGATACTCATCCGCCCGGAAAATGGCTTATGCCACACATCGTTTCGTCATTTCGAAAATGCATTGTTTAAAGTCATACCCAGCTGATATCACTTTTGGGATTTCCTAAACGTTTATCAAGCATCGCTAGATATCAGTAGCTGCGTTTTGTTTAGTTACTTCTTTATGGAATTCAGTTACACCCCTATGCCATTTCATATCTAGCACCATTTTGCCTGATTGATATCTAACAATAAAAATATTTTATCGGTGGGAAGGGTCAAATGCTATCTCCATACACGAAACATACACTTCTGAAGAATCAACATAGTACAATAGGAGGTAATTCTTTAGGATGGAACCTCGCATATTTAAATTGATGATGTCCTATTTGTAAATTCGTTAAACTTGTCTGCTTCTGTTTAGAGGGAATACATCTTATTTTCAATAAATACTTAAATTTTTTTCATTGTATGAGGAGAATGATGGTGGAAAAATAAATAGTAAGAGAAAGAATGTTTGGAGAATTTTACTGTGTTAACATAAATCTCCGGTTTATACAGAGAAGCCATGCGCTCGTTTATTTAAAATAGACGAAATGTATAATTTGGTTTATCTGTTGGAAAGTACAACATTTTAATCACACAACATTCTACTTAGTTAATAGTTGTACAATTATTAGTAGAATTTAATGAAACGTTTCAGGAAGATGCGAACATTTTATAATTAACATTTGCATCAGTAAGCTTCTTTAAATTAAACACTATATATTTCTGAATTTGCAATTTTTCATATCAGTCCAAATAAACAGAATTAAACCAATATCATTGATACAATTATGGGAACGAAAAGTATATAGTTTTGGTCGGGTATACGTCTCTACACTGATCCTCATCAAAGTTTAAAGTCTACAATAAAATTAACTTTTGATTATTAGGTTCTATAACACCCGAAAATGCGCGCCAACAACTGAAAAAGGCCATCGGTGAAAAGGATAAGAAAACTTTGGATACAACCATTAAAGAGAGCGTAGCGACTGGTCTTCCTGGTCTCGAGGTCGATATCCAAGAAGCCAGAGACATTTTGTATAAACTGGAAGGTTTCAAAGGAGGTTAGATTCTAGTCTTATGTATATACGACAAAGATTTATATAATAATTATATTAACAATATTCAATTCTTTCTCTACGAAAACAAACGTTCATCTTGTTTTATCGATTTTACTAAAGTGAGTCAATCCGTTTATTGTTTTTTTAATTTTCTTAAGAATTACTTATCAAACGATCATGTGTATTACTTAAAAGAGTAATGTTTATTTATACCTACTTTATAACATATATATATATATATATATATATATATATATATATATATATATATATATAAAATTGTTATTCTAACTAAATAATTCAATTTATTATATAATAAATTAAATTTATTATCAATATCAATCCAGTGCTTTAAAGGGTGAACGTCTAATGTTTCTACCACAAAAATTATTATCCATGTTTACCTTCATCAGGACTGAAATCACCCGACGCCCTCCGTAGCCAACTGAAGGCAGCAATCACAAAAAAGAGCCGACCTGAATTGGAGAAGGCCATCATTGAATGCGAGAAAGCCGGTTATCCGGAAATTTCTCTTGATCTCAGTTTGGCCAGAGACACTCTTGAAAATATGGGCTTTGGGCGTGGAGGTTAGTTTATTGGATATTATATTATTAATTAATTTCTATTCTGCTCCCTTTCTCTTTATTGCCTCAGCCAACAAGCACAATAACTTCGCTTCAGCATGGTTTCAAAACCAATTATTGAACGCAGAATTTCAGAGCGCTGGAATATCTTCTTTCTGAGATAACAATCTCAGTGCCAATATAAAGATCATTGCCTGAAAATGCTTTGTTTTTTACTGATTGTATATTTTATTATAATAATACTGCATATATAATCTATTAAAATTGATTAATATTTTTTCGGATGCAATTCAATGAACTCAAGTAGCACGTTCTGATTTTTCTCCTTTTTGACTTCGTCATTATTTGGTTCTTTCTTAATATTTTTGTTTGCAAGAATATTTTGTCAGGAACGCTTGCCTTTATTTCTTACTATTCACAATATTTTTCTTCATATTTTCAATGCACTTCTCTAATAAAATCATCACAAATGCATATATATATGATGAATATTGTAGTTTTATTTTCTCAGTAACATTGACGTAATTTCCTTATCATTTTCTACACATTTTACTCACATTAAATTTTCATAGTAATTTGCGATGTATGTCTATAGTAAAATCATGGATATTGTTTGTACATTATACAAATTCAAATGCTTACTCGTAATTTTCTTCGCATTAAAAGTGGTTAATGTTCATCAGCTGCCGAAAAACCGGTGATGCACCAGTAGTAATTAATTTATTTAATATGTTTATCACATATGGTTCATTAATTAAAATGTTGATAAATTCTGACTTTTGGATTTTGATCTCTTCTGCACTATGCCTCAATCTTGTGGTTTTGCCTGCATTAAAAAACACATTTTGGAATCTAACATCATGTACTTCTTGTATCTCGCTTTACATCAATTCTGTGCATTTTGTCTTTTCTTTAACTGCGCACATCTCTTCATAATCTTTATAACATCGAACGAATTATTAATTTAGACTTGCTCTGTCTGCATTTCGATTCCAGTCACATTTATTTATTGAAACGTTGCTATCATTAAACCATAAACATGGTATAAAAGTAGCATATATTTTCTGAATGCTCTAAACGTATTGTACATTTACAGATGACACTTTTCCATTTATATATTCTTTTATTGGTGATGAGCTTTTTATTGTTTCTAATGTTTAAAGACATTCTTTCTTGCTTTTAAACGAAAATTTTTTATTGCTTTAATATGACATTTTCTTATTTACTATTTTTAAAAAATTAAGCATGGAATAAAGACAATGATAATTACACTTAATGTTTGCATATTGAATTGGAAATTTATTTCATAAGTTTCTCTTTTTTGAAACATTGTTCATCGATGGCATTCTGATGATCATTATTTTATTTCTGTCACGCATGTCAATATTTGATTGCATCGTGCTTTTTTTAACAGTGGAATCGAATTGAGTGTCTCTATTTTCTCATCAGTTGCTAATATTTTTCTGGTTGTTTCATTGTCACAGTCTACTGTTTTGTCTCTGATGGTGGGAATAGAGTTGATATTGTTGTTATTGGTGTGTTTTGCTTGTCAGGAAAAATGACCCCAGACAAACTGCGACAGAAAATGGACTCAGCCAAAAAACAAAACGATCCAGATGCTCTGGAGAAAGTGATAGCTGAATGTGTCAGTTCCGGACATTTTGAACTCATGCC
Source organism: Ascarosepion bandense (assembly GCA_037127315.1). Lineage (NCBI taxonomy): Eukaryota > Metazoa > Mollusca > Cephalopoda > Sepiida > Sepiidae > Ascarosepion > Ascarosepion bandense. The sequence goes on from JBBBDQ010001865.1 coordinate 619,360, forward strand.
TGATATCCAAGAGGCCAGGCTTAATCTGCAGCCTGTGAAAGAAAGTGGCAGAGGTTTGTTCGGATCCCTTATATTGATTGCAGATTCTTATATATTTTATGTGATCTTATATAATTTTTTTATGATATATTTTATATGATTTCTGTATTACTCGGCTTTTTAATTGTGAGATTCTAAATTATTATAAGGCTGTTTTATTCGTAATTATTTGTAATATTTACTCCATTATTCTCCAATTTTAAATTACTTGGGATATATTCTTTATATAAATACTATTGAACACTCGATTATTCGCAAGGTAATATTAATAATGTTTTCGTAAATGAAATATTACGCATCGGAATTTAAATTGGTGTCACTTCCAACTGTTGCTAATTTGAAAATGATACATTATTGAACATGATATAGTAACGGGTGCTTTATAAGTATTCCCATTTTTAAAACACACTTATTAACCGTAAAATTTTCAATTTTAAATCCGTATCAAAAAGGGCAGTTGGCTCTGCTTTTCTTATTAAACGGCTAAAATCATAAATGTTAACATATGTTTTCACGGAAATTTCGTTTACACTGTATTCCATCAAAAGTCACTGATTTTGGTTATCAGGATTTAAACCAATTTCTGGATTCCACGTCAAAGATCCGAGCATGCGTCTCTTCTCCAAAGAACAAGATCAACCAGGTTCGCATATTTTACTATTACGTTTACCATTAATAATAATTAGAATAAGCAGGTTAAAATATAAAAAATCTGATAAAGTTATTAAAATAATCTTTTTAATCTAATATATTTAATCAATTCATATGCATATATAATACCTCTATATACCATAATATATTATTTTTAATATTATTAAATGAAATTCAAATTTCAAAGTGCTGTTTGTACAATTGATCTCATTTATTTTGTTCCTGTCGCTACTAACTTCCGTAGGTGTATCATTCCTACGAAAATAAAGTTGTTAATGTTTATATATGTCTACTAATGTTCTAAGAGCAGAATATTAGTTGTCTAATGCCAAACTAACGAGCTAAAAAAGTCTCATTTGTTTTATAAGAATTATGCATCTGAAGAAAGCCAAAGAAAAGATTGGCTAAAATAATGTGGTAAAAAAAGAGAATGGGATAAGTAACCTGAAAAATGTTTGTAACGATCTATTCACCAATTACAGAAGCTCCTTTTAAACATTTTTATTAATTTAGAGAGACATTAAAAATCATTATTAAAATATATTGTCTACAACAAAATAGAAATAACACAATTTTGAACAAAGTACGTCCAAACATTTAAAATATCCCGTATTTTAAATATTTCATGCGCATAAGAATGTTTAAATCAAGGAAAAATAAAAAGAACAATATTTATTTACAATACGTAATCTGTCATTTTACTTAGATGTATCTCTACAAGTTGTGTCTCCTGACCTTCTGAGTGCCCAACTGCAGTCCGCTATGAAGAACAATGACAGATCGACCCTAGAGCGGCTTATTCCAGTAGCTGAGAAAGCCCAGTATCCAGAATTGGGGTTCGATCTTCGTGAAGCCCGTGATAAGCTCCAAAAATTGGGAGGTGGATGTGGAGGTTAGCTTATAGCACATGTATTCATTCATTCACAAACATATAAATTCTTTTTAAAAAGTAACTAAGAGAGCTAAAAGTAAATTTTCGATCTAACAATAATATTTTAACGCTAATTCAAATAACGATTGAATTACGATCTTAACTTTCTGTAATAAATATTACTTTAAATAATGTACAGAAAAATATCTAAAATATAAACGTAGGCTTTTAGTAACTCTGAATTTATGCTATGAAATCCACTTTCGATTATCAGGCTCTATAACCCCTGAAGACGTTCGTGAAGAGCTGAAAGTAGCTGTCAAATCAAAGGACAAAAAGGCTCTAGATATGGCCATTAAACAAGCCATATCACTCGGCCTTCCTGGTCTCGAAGAAGATATTCAAGAAGCCAGAGACAGCTTAGACAAAATGGAAGGTGGCAAAGGAGGTTAGAATTTCAATACTCATACACATTGTACTATTTAATGTTAATTTTTCCGTTGATATTCTAATAATGGAAATTGTAATAATTATTTATTCTCATTATTTCAAACGTTATATCTTTATATGAAGTAATAATATGTCGGATTTAGAAAAAATCCATTATTTCTAATATATATATATATATATATATATATATATATATATATATATATATATATGCGCTTTTTTAAATATATCGCCTTTTTCCTTCACTGATTTCCGAATAATTACCCCCCACCACCACCAAAAAAAAAAAATCAATCAGTAATTTATGTGTAAATGCTAAAATAATTTTTCTTTACAACTGTAAAATTTTCACAAATAATAATTACATCAATCAGGGCTGAAATCACCAGACGAACTTCGTGGTCAATTACGGATAGCAATCAAAAATAAAAGTCAACCTGAATTGGAAAAGGCCATCATTGAATGTGAGGAAGCCGGATACCCGGAACTTTCTCTCGATCTCAGACAAGCCAGAGACACACATGAAAGTATGGGCTTTGGGCATGGAGGTTAGTGTTTGGGATGTTCAACATCAATTCATTATATTCTTTTCTTCGCATTCTTGCCACAGCTAACACTAAATGTTTAACGCTTTTACAAGGCTTTAATATAAAGTGACAATATGAATTAATAACAGCCAGTAGAGATTTTTCAATAACTTACATTGATGAAAATATGCCTGTATGATAATTTATTTAATAGGTAATTTATTTGTCGCAAATAAATTAACTCAGTATATATTTTCTAAAAACATAATAATTATATTAAATTGATTCGGTGCTACTAAAACAATTACACAGATGAATTAATCATTTTTCATTTTCTAACAATTTTCTTTGCAATGACATTTATTTCATACCAAAATGAATATTTCCATCGAGATATTATCTGAAATTCTTTCATCATAAAACACATAATTAACTTAAATATTGGCATATGAGCGAAAACAAGGAGGAGGAATGAAAAAGACAAAAAAAAAAAGAAAAGAAAAAAGAAAACATAAAACAACAATAATTTTCTCATGAAGCTAAAATGAAATTTGAAATTTGCTTTTCGCCGCTAAAATTTCTTTGCTTTTTTTTATTTTGCCACCGGCGATATCAAGGATTTTAACGGTGTACGTTTCGAAATATTTTTTGCTGTACAGTATTTTCATTCCCATGAAAAAATCATCCGAAGATTGGAAACAAAGCTACTCATCTTTTTCATTAATTGCTAATATGATTGGTTTGCCTTCTACACATTGTCACAGTTTTTGCAGCACTACATATCAGATGGTGTGCGTATAGAGTTGATTTTATTATCATTGTTACGTTTTGCTTGTCAGGAAAATTGAGTGTAGATAAACTTCGCCTGAAATTAGATGGAGCCATAAAGGAAAATGACTAAGAATTTCTGGAGAAAGTGAGAGCCGAATGTGTCAGTTCAGGACACAGAGAAATTTTGCCTGATATACAAGAAGCCAGAGATCATCTGGATTCTCTAGATAAAAGTGATAAATCCATTAAAAAACCTATGTGTTAACTTAGGATTTACCAGTACATTATCTTTCCATTTTTCTAAACACAACGTTAACTAATATGAAAATAAAGAATAGTCATCAAAATGATATACACAAATTGACATGATAAACATTTTTATGTGTCAGTCAACATTTATTTTGCTTGTGAAAAATGTTCATGTAATTTCCATTTTATATGATCTACATGTATCTACAGTGTTTTGGTTGAAGTTAATATTTAACATTCGACATTGTTTTATTTTTAACAATATTCAATTGAACATTCTTATCCCATCATCGTCATCGTTAGTTGGATTTACTTTCTATTATAATCTTTATCAATATTCTCCCACTTGTCTGACGTAAGCTATAGTGTTGCACTTGTTAACCTTAGAATGTTTTGCTTGTCAGGAAAATTGAGTGTAGATAAACTCCGCTTGAAATTAAACAATGCCATACAGAAAAATGATCCAAATGCCATTGAGAAAGCGATAGACAAGTGTGTCAGTTCTGGATATCCGGAACTCATACCCGACATCGAAGAGGCTAGACTTCATCTGGATTCTCTGGAAGAAAGTGGCAAAGGTTTGTGCAACCGCCATATATTTCATATTCAATCAATTGCACATAATTTCTAAATAATTCTATTTATGTTGAAAAAGTTATGATGATTAATGTAGAAACATATTTGATTTGGGAATAATGAAGTGTTATAAGAATTTCTCGAAATGAAATATATGTAATACAATCTACATTAGTATTGACCATGTAATCATCAAAAATTTACATTTTAATGATAATCGATTGTCTATTAAATCTCAAATAAATATAAAATTGTAGACATTTAGACAAATAGGTTTAGAACAAATATCTAAAATACAATGCAATTATCTTATTTTGATCTTCAAACCATGAAATGTTTCTGTAATTTTCGCGTAAAATAGAATATAATCAAGCAGAAGGTATGATATACAATACTTTTTAAAATATTGAAGGTTTTATATACGGCACATTCTAAAATATTACGAATTTTGGTTATTAGGACGTTTCTCGTTTCCTGGATTCCATATAAAAGCCCCTCGATTTGAATTTTTCCGCAAGAAACATGGAACTGCAGGTTCGTCGAGTTTTACACTTATACTTAAATTAATCGAATATTTCTGTGAAAAATTAAACATTCATTGTAAATGGTTAACTATAACTTTATAACATTGTAAGTGAATAGAATTCTGTCAAACTTTAATGAGGCATAATATTTAGTATTGAAAATGAAACCGTAATCCAGCTTACAAAAAGAGGTTTTTATTTGTAATAACATATGTCATTTCTAAAGTAATGTTCGACCAACTATTAAAATGTTGTATTGTTGGCGTCATCTATTAATCAATAATCACTTTCAATGAAAAGAAAAATGGCAAGATATATTTAAATATATATATATATTTAATAATGTAACTCATGAGAACAAATAAAATATCATAACAAAATTAATTTTTAAGCTACTGCATTAAGTGAGTTTTTACTAAGTTTGTCTCATTTAATACATTGAATGAATTTATGGTAAGAAAAATGCTTTCATTTTACTTAGATATCTCTGTTGATGAGATGTCACCGGACACTCTTCGTGAACAACTGCATTTAGCTATAAAGAACAATGACCGAAATTAGAGTATCTCATCGATGTTGCTGAGAAAGCCCAATATCCAGAACTGGCATTGGATATCCTTGAAGCCCGTCAAAGTCTCAACAAATTGGGAGGTGGATATGGAGGTTAGACAATCATGCAAGAATACCATTTTCAATAAACAATATTTAAGATATAATTCTGAAGAATTTCATTGGTAAATTAAAATTATATTAATCGAAGTTGAATTCTCTAAAAATAAAACTGACATGAAACATACGATCAATCAAGAAAGTGCCATTACGTTTAAATCGTCGTATTAGTAGTAGAAGTAAATTTAGGTTATTAAGAGTACATGCTTCATAGAATAGGAAATTTATTACTATCTAAATTTGTGTATTTTTTATATTAAGTTTACTTTTTGAAATTCGTATGGAAATCGACTTTCGATTCACAGGATGTATATCCGCCGAAATCGTGCGTCCGCAATTGAAGGCAGCCATCCAATCAAAGGACAGAAAATCCTTTGGACGCATTCGTAAAACAAAGTTACCTCGGTCTTCCAGGCCTCGATGCCGATATCCAAGAAGCCAGAGTTACCCTAGATAAACTGGCGGCGGAAAAGGAGGTTAGATTGAAGATCGATATTCTCATGAATCTCTTGCGTACCTATCTGCAAATATCCATCGAAATTAATCAATTTTTGTTAACTTTGAAATATAAACGGTTTATATTTATATATATCATGAAAATAAATAACACGTGTACTTGTGAATTCGTACAATATCATTCTATTTGCATGTAAAATGAAATTTAGAAAACTTTGATACACTTCCATTTAAAGAATATAAAATAATATTATCTTACACAATTCTATGTTCAGTTTACACTCTATAAACTTTTTAATTGAAATATATTTATCACTTGCAGGTGCAATGTACTTTCTCATGATTATATAATATCTTGTAAAGACTACATATTCTAATGCATTTAGTGTTATTGTCCATTCTACGAGCTTAAAAAGTAATTATTAGGCATATGAATAGAAATAGTGAAAATATCAACTTACAAATAATGAACATACGAAATTACTAATTACTTTAATCAGTGTTGAAATCAATTACGTCGCCAACTGAGGGCAGCAATCAAGAGCAAGAACCGAGCTAATTGAGAATACTTTCATTCCGTGAATGTGAGAAATATGGTTATCTGGAACTTTCACCTGATCTCCGTTTAGCCAGAGACACTTTGGAAAGTATGGGATTTGGACGCGGAGGTTAGTGTGCGGGATGTACATTTGAACTCCCTTTTTTGATTTTTTGCAATAATTGAGTCCATCGGTTTGTATAGCAAACAATAATAAATAAAAGATTTCTTTTTTGCACGCATTTCAATGAGCATATCTCTTTAAAAATGCTAACATATACTATTAGAACTTTTGACCCTTGCTTTTCTTTCAAATATATCTATCGTAAAATAATACAAAATAATTAGAACGCTTTATGTATAACGGTATATGTTCGTGTTGGACAACTGAAATCTTCATTTATCTGTGTGGGTGTGTGTAATAAGTAATGTTGAAAATTATAAAACCGCAGTTCTTCAGTAAAGAAATAGATTGTATAAGTAGTTGGAAGTTGAGCATTGCAACAAGGAGCGATATGAATTCTATTAATGCATAAAAAATTTATGAAAATCCATTAAAATCTTATGTGTTATCTTAGGATTTACCAGTACATTATCTTTCCGTTTTTGTACACGTACTTATTAATGTGTTATAAACGATTTCTTATCATTTTCATTATCTGAATTATTTGCCAATTGATTTCCTATTGTTGTCATTGGTCCGTTTTGCTTGTTAGGCAAATTGAGCGTAGACAACCTGCGATTGAAACTAAAAACAGCCACAAAGAAAAATGACCCAGAAGATTTGGAGAAAGCGATAAACGAATGTGTCATTTCTGGACACCCAGAACTCATACCCGATATCAAAGAGGCCAGACTTCACCTGGAGTCTTTGGAGGAAAGTGGCAAAGGTTTGTCCCTTCCTCATATTTAAGATTTAGTGTTTTACAAAACGCGCATATATCCAATCACGTAATTTTTATATGAATTATGCGATAAATGTTCTTCTATCTTGCGTTCAAGAAAGCTTGTTTCTGAAGATGGCATTTGCAAGATTTCTGAATATTCGTCAAATATTCTTTCCATCAAATATATCTATTTACCTGCAAACGATAATTTCTGTATTTTTAAAATATCTTATTAACACATGATAATTTCTGGTACACATGTAACTTATAAAATTAACCAGTTATTTCAATTTGACCTACGAATGTTTCATTAACTTATGTTTCAACAGTTAAATACGTAAACAAGAAATCGAATAAACCACAGTAATTTCGCCAAAGGGATTAATTTTAAATCTGCGTCTTTTTCAATATCATTAATTTTGCTTATCAGGATCATTCTCGTTTAATGCCTCGACATTAAACTACCCCGATTCAGCTCGTTTCGTAAGAAACATGGAGAATCAGGTAAAGAATTTTAATATTTAATTTTAATAATCAATAACTTTTAAAACTCGAAATATTCAATGTTGTATCAGTTATCATTAAGTGGATAGAATAGTTATGACTTATATATACGACAATGAATTGCATCTGTTAGAATGTTCAATGTAAGTGATTTTGCTTATATATATAGCATTAACATTCATAATCGACATTTTGCTTATATATATAGCATTAACATTCATAATCGACATTATAGACGAGAGAATTTCTACAAAATAATTCGATTAAATTAAGTAAATTTTTGGCAATCAAAAAACGTAATTAGCAAGCTGAATTTCCTTCTTTTTGTTATACTGTGAAAGATTAAATGTATATGTATTTAGAAATATTGTTTTACTTTTCATAATCCTTTTCATATAAATTACTATTTGAATAGAGAAATATATAAACAATAAACATTTAGCCAAATGAATATTTCAAATTGTCATTAAAGGCAATGAATTACGAAATTAACGATTGGCGTATAAAAAATATAACTAACTATCATTTTACTTAGATATCTCCTTGAAGACATGTCACCGGACACATTGCGTGACAAGCTGCGGTTGGCAGTAAAGAACAAAGACCGAAAGAAATTAGAGCAACTTATCGAAGTTGTTGAAGAAGCCGATTATCCAGAATTGTTATTTGATCTCTGTGGAAGCCCGTGAAACTCTAAAAATTTGGGAGGCGGATTTGGAGGTTGACAAACAAAAAATATCTTGTGATTCTACTTCGATATTTAAATTCAGTCTCACGATATTTATTAAAGTTGATCTATTAATTTCTAAAAAACTGAAACCTACATATCCGTCACGTTAAATCTGACAAGATTAAATTACCACGGTAATTATTCAATTTATAATTTCTTCAATTTATACTTAACCTAATAAATTTGAAAATATAAACGAATTTTACATTCTTATCTTAACAAATATTTGCATTTGTTACGATGAATAAATTCGGTTTTTGATTATCAGGAAGTTTATCCTTGGAATGTTTTACGGAACGCCTGAAGGCTGCGATTCAATCAAAAGACAAGAAGATGTTGGAGGCATTAAAGAAAGCGTATCGGCCGGTTTCCCGGTCTCAGTGCCGACATCCAACAAGCCAGGGAAGCCTTATTTAAATTGGAGGGCGGAAAAGGAGGTTAGACGACACATTTATACATATACATCAATAATATATTAGATTGTGATTTTCAAATACATTGAAACGTATAAAATATTGAAAATAGTTTTTCATTTTACAAACATATTTTACGTGTGCAAAATTAAAAAAAAAACTATATTTTTCTCAAAACATCGTCCACTACAGGACGTAACTACTTAGAATTTAAATCTTTTCTAATTAATTTGTTGTTTCCTCTATAGTAACGGAGTTGTCGTATAGATTACTCTAAGATATTGAATTTGTAAAGATTTACTGAAAGTAATTTACAATGAATAATTTATAAGTAAAAGTTTATATTTAAAGCTGTTTACTTTAATCCTGGGTGATTATAATTATGAAATAATTACGTTAATTAGTGCTGAAAACCCCAGAGATTCTACGAGACCAATTGAGTGCTGCAATCCGAAATAAGAGCCGGCCTGATCTGGAAAAGCTATTGCTGAATGCGAGGAAGCCGGTTATCCGGAACTTTTTCTTCGATCTTTCTCTGGCCAGAGACACTTTGGACGGAATGGGATTTGGACGTGGAGGTTGTCATCACATCATATAAGATTATAACTTAAGTTTTCTTAAACTATATCGCTCTCTGTTACTCTCTATAAAAATTTTCTCTCTTTTACTTTTCTCTCTTTATCACTCTCCCTCTTTAACTTACTCTCTCCTTTTTGTCACACACACACACACACACACACACACATATATACATATATATATATATATATATATATATATATATATATATATATATATATATGTATACTATTGTTATTCAACATTACTTTCAAATCGAAATCGAACGGATCTGGAAATTGTTATGTCGGTTAAAAGGAAAGGATTAAAAGAAGTTTATTTGGAAAAAACCGGAATACTTAATATGATAAAACACTGAAAATTGTATCATGTTGTTCAAACAAATCTCTAAAAATTTCCAGATTGAAAATTTCAATATAAAAATATTATCAAAACACAGAAATTTGTCTGTATTTTTGATTGACAACATTCTAAAGGAAAAAAGTTAATTGTAATAATTTATTGTAGGAATACATATAATATACAGTCTAAACATTTATTATATTCCATATCGACAATTTCATTTTGTTCGGAACACTTAATATTTACTTGATATTCAATTGATTAAGCACTGAAAATTTATCAAATTTCACAACGTTAACTAATATGAAAATAAAGAATTATCATCGAACTGATATACACAAATCGACATGATAAACATTTTCATGTGTTAGTCAATATTTATTTTGCTTGTGACAAATTTTCATGTAATTTCCATTTTATTTGATTTCCGTGTATCGAGAGTGTTTCGGTTGAAGTTAATATTTAACATTCGACATTGTTTTACTTTTAACAATATTCAATTGAACATTCTTATCCCATCATCGTCATCGTTAGTTGGATTTGCTTTCTATTATAATCTTTATCAGTATTCTCCCACTTGTCTGATGTAAGCTATAGTGTTGAACTTGTTAACCTGAGAATGTTTTGCTTGTCAGGAAAATTGAGTGTAGATAAACTCCGCTTGAAATTAAACAATGCCATAAAGAAAAATGATCCAGACGACATTGAGAAAGCGATAGCCAAGTGTGTCAGTTCTGGATATCCGGAACTCATACCCGACATTGAAGAGGCTAGACTTCATCTGGATTCTCTGGAAGGAAGTGGCAAAGGTTTGTCCTAACCACCATTTTTTACACATTCTGTAAATTTGCATATCATTTCTAAACAATTCTAATTATGTTGCGAATATTATGTGGAATCATCTCAAACGATATTCAATTTGGGAATAATGAAAACCTTTTTAAAAATCGTCGTGTTATAAGCATTTCTCGAAATGAAATATATGTAATACAATCTACATTACTATTGGCCATGTAATAATCAACAATTTACACTTTTAATAATTATCGATTGTCCATTATATCTCAAATAAATATAAAATTGTAGACATTTAGACAAATAGGTTTAGAACAAATATCTAAAATACAAAGCAATTATCTTATTTTGATCTTCAAACCATGAAATGTTTCTGTAATTTTCGCGTAAAATAGTATATAATCAAGCTGAATGTTTGATATACAGTACGTTCTAAAATATTGAAGGTTTCATATACAGCACATTCTAAACTATTACGAATTTTGGTTACTAGGACGTTTCTCGTTTCCTGGATTCCATATAAAAGCCCCTCGATTTGAATTTTTCCGCAAGAAACATGGAACTGCAGGTTCGTCGAGTTTTACACTTATACTTAAATTAATCGAATATTTCTGTGAAAAATTAAACATTCATTGTAAATGGTTAACTATAACTTTATAACATTGTAAGTGAATAGAATTCTGTCAAACTTTAATGAGGCATAATATTTAGTATTGAAAATGAAACCGTAATCCAGCTTACAAAAGAGGTTTTTATTTGTAATAACATATGTCATTTCTAAAGTAATGTTCGACCAACTATTAAAATGTTGTATTGTTGGTGTCATCTATTAATCAATAATCACTTTCAATGAAAAAGAAAAAAATGGCAAGATATATTTAAATATATATATATATTTAATAATGTAACTCATGAGAACAAATAAAATATCATAACAAAAATTAATTTTTAAGCTACTGCATTAAGTGGAGTTTTTACTAAGTTTGTCTCATTTAATACATTGAATGAATTTATGGTAAGAAAAATGCTTTCATTTTACTTAGATATCTCTGTTGATGAGATGTCACCGGACACTCTTCGTGAACAACTGCATTTAGCTATAAAGAACAATGACCGACCGAAATTAGAGTATCTCATCGATGTTGCTGAGAAAGCCCAATATCAGAACTTGTATTCGAGATATCCTTGAAGCCCGTCAAAGATCTCAACAAATTGGGAGGTGGATATGGAGGTTAGACAATCATGCAAAGAATAATTTACTTTCAATAAACAATATTTAAGATATAATTCTGAAGAATTTCATTGGTAAATTAAAATTATATTAATCGAAGTTGAATTCCTCTAAAAATAAACTGACATGAAACATACGATCAATCAAGAAAGTGCCATTACGTTTAAATCGTCGTATTAGTAGTAGAAGTAAATTTGTGTTATTAAGAGTACATGCTTCATAGAATAGGAAATTTATTACTATCTAAATTTGTGTATTTTATATTAAGTTTACTTTGAAATCTGTATGGAAATCGACTTTCGATTCACAGGATGTATATCCGCCGAAATCGTGCGTCCGCAATTGAAGGCAACCATCAATCAAAGGACAGAAAATCCTTGGACGCATTCTTCGTAAAACAAAGCTTGTCTCTCGGTCTTCCAGGCCTCGATGCCGATATCCAAGAAGCCAGAGTTACCTAGATAAACTGGATGGCGGAAAAGGGAGTTAGATTGAAAGACGCTGATATTCTCATGAATCTCTTTGCGTACCTATCTGCAAATATCCATCGAAATTTAATCAATTTTGTTAACTTTGAGATATGTTCGATTTATATTTATATATATCATGAAAATAAATAACACGTGTACTTGTGAATTCGTACAATATCATTCCTATTTGCATGTAAATGAAATTTAGAAAACTTCGATACACTTCCTGATTAAGAATATAAAATAATATTATCTTACACAATTCTATGTCTAGTTTACACTCTATAAACTTTTAATTGAAATATGTTTATCACTTGCATAGAGGTGCAGTAGCACTCTCTGATTATATAATATCTTGTAAAGACTACATATTCTAATGCATTTAGTGTTATTGTCCATTCTACGAGCTTAAAAGTAGTATTAGGCATATGAATAGAAATAGTGAAAATATCAACTTACAAATAATGAACATACGAAATTACTAATTACTTTAATCAGTGTTGAAATCACCTGACGCTCTCCGTGGCCAACTGAGGCAGCAATCAAGAGCAAGAACCGAGCTGAATTGGAGAATATCATCTGTGAATGTGAGAAATATGGTTATCTGGAACTTTCACCTGATCTCCGTTGTAGAACCACTTTGGAAAGTATGGGATTTGGACGCGGAGGTTAGTGTGCGGGATGTACATTTGAAACTCCCTTTTTGATTTCGGCACAATTGAGTCCATCGGCTAAAGAAAATACAATAAATTAAAAGATTTCTTTTGCCACATTTCAATGAGCATATCTTTAAAAATACTTAACATATACTATTAGAACTTTTGACCCTTGCTTTTCTTTAAATATATATATCGTAAAATAATACGAAATAATTAGAACGATTTATGTATAACGGTATATATTCGTGTTGGATAACTGAAATCTTTCATTTATCTGTGTGGGTGTGTCATAATAAGTAATGTTGAAAATTATAAAACCGCAGTTCTTCAGTATGTTAGAAATAGATTGTATAAGTAGTTGGAAGTTGAGCATTGCAAACAAGGAGCGATATGAATTCTATTAATGATAAAAAATTCTATGAAAATCCATTAAAATCTTATGTGTTATCTTAGGATTTACCAGTACATTATCTTTCCGTTTTGTACACGTACTTATTAATGTGTTATAACGCGATTTCTTATCATTTTCATTATCTGAATTATTTTGCCAATTGATTTCCTATTATTGTTGTCATTGGTCCGTTTTGCTTGTTAGGCAAATTGAGCGTAGACAACCTGCGCTTGAAACTAAAAACAGCCACAAAGAAAAATGACCCAGAAGATTTGGAGAAAGCGATAAACGAATGTGTCATTTCTGGACATCCAGAACTCATACCCGATATCAAAGAGGCCAGACTTCACCTGGAGTCTTTGGAGGAAAGTGGCAAAGGTTTGTCCGCTTCCTCATATTTAAGTTTTTAGCGTTTTAAAACCTGCGTATAACCAATCACGTCATTTTTATATGAATTATGCGATAAATGTTCTTCTATCTTGCGTTCAAGAGAAACTTCGTTTCTGAAGATGGCATTTGCAAGATTTCTGGTCCTTCGTCAAATATTCTTTCCATCAAATATATCTATTTACCTGCAAACGATAATTTCTGTATTTTTAAAATATCTTATTAACACATGATAATTTCTGGTACACATGTAACTTATAAAATTAACCAGTTATTTCAATTTGACCTACGAATGTTTCATTAACTTATGTTTCAACAGTTAAATACGTAAACAAGAAATCGAATAAAACCACAGTAATTTCGCCAAAGGGATTAATTTTAAATCTGCGTCTTTTTCAATATCATTAATTTTGCTTATCAGGATCATTCTCGTTTCCACGCCTCTCGACATTAAACTACCCGATTCAGCCTGTTTCGTAAGAAACATGGAGAATCAGGTAAAGAATTTTTTTAATGTTGCTAATAATCAATAACTTTTAAAACTCGAAATATTCAATGTTGTATCAGTTATCATTAAGTGGATAGAATAGTTATGACTTATATACGACAATGGTGCATCTGTTAGAATGTCTAACGTGTAAGTGATTTTGCTTATATATATAGCATTAACATTCATAATCGACATTTTGCTTATATATATAGCATTAACATTCATAATCGACATTATAGACGAGAGAATTTTAAATAATTCGATTAAATTAAATGAGATTCTTGGCAATCAAAACGTAATTAGCAAAAATGAATTTCCTTCTTTTGTTATACTGTGAAAGATTAAATGTATATGTATTTAGAAATATTGTTTTACTTTTCATAATCCTTTCATATAAATTACTATTTGAATAGAGAAATATATAAACAATAAACATTTAGCCAAATGAATATTTCAAATTGTCATTAAAGGCAATGAATTACGAAATTAACGATTGGCGTATAAAAAATATAACTAACTATCATTTTACTTAGATATCTCTCTGGAAGACATGTCACCGGACACATTGCGTGACAAGCTGCGGTTGGCAGTAAAGAACAAAAGACCGAAGAAATTAGAGCAACTTATCGAAGTTGTTGAAGAAGCCGATTATCCAGAATTGTTATTTGATCTCTGTGAAGCCCGTGAAACTCTCAAAAATTTGGGAGAACGGATTTGGAGAGTTAGACAAACAAAAAATATCTTGTGATTCTACTTGTTCAAATTCAGTCTCACGATATTATTAAAGTTGATCTATTAATTTCTAAAAACTGAAACTACATATCCGTCACGTTAAATCTGACAATTAAATTACTCACGGTAATTATTCAATTTATAATTTCTTCAATTTTATACTTAACCTAATAAATTTGAAAATATAAACGAATTTTACATTCTTATCTTAATATTTGCATTTGTTACGATGAATAAATTCGGTTTTTGATTATCAGGAAGTTTATCCTTGGAATGTTTACGTGAACGCCTGAAGGCTTTGCGATTCAATCAAAAGACAAGAAGATGTTGGATACAAGCATTAAAGAAAGCGTATCGGCCAGTTTCCCTGGTCTCAGTGCCGATCATCCAACAAGCCAGGAAGCCTTATTTAAATTGGAGGGCGGAAAAGGAGAGTTAGACGACACATTTATACATATACATCAATAATATATTAGATTGTGATTTTCAAATACATTAGAGCAATATAAAATATTGAAAATAGTTTTTCATTTTACAAATATATTTTACGTGTGCAAAATTAAAAAAAACTATATTTTTCTCAAACATCGTCCACTACAGGACGTAACTATTACTTAAATTTAAATCTTTTCTAATTAATTTAATTTGTTTCCTCTATAGTAACGGAGTTGTCGTATAGATTACTCTAAGATATTGAATTTGTAAAGATTTACTGAAAAGTAATTTACAATGAATAATTTATAAATAAAAGTTTATATTTAAAGCTGTTTACTTTAATCCTGGGTGATTATAATTATGAAATAATTACGTTAATTAGTGCTGAAAACCCAAGAGATTCTACGAGACCAATTGAGTGCCGCAATCCGAAATAAGAGCCGGCCTGATCTGAAAAAGCTATTGCTGAATGCGAGGAAGCCGGTTATCCGGAACTTTTCTTCGATCTTTCTCTGGCCAGAGACACTGGACGGAATGGGATTTGGACGTGGAGGTTAGTTTATATACCATCATATAAGATTATAACTTAAGTTTTTTTTCTCTTAAACTATATCGCTCTCTGTTACTCTCTATAAAATTTTCTCTCTTTACTTTTCTCTCTTTATCACTCTCCTCTTCCAACACTCTCTCCTTTTGTCACACACACACACACACACACACACACACACATATATACATATATATATATATATATATATATATATATATATATGTATACTATTGTTATTCAACATTGCGCAAATCAGAAATCGAACGGATCTGGAAATTGTTATGTCGAGTTAAAAGGAAAGGATTAAAGAAGTTTATTTGGAAAAAACCGGAATACTTAATATGATAAAACACTGAAAATTGTATCATGTTGTTCCGACAAATCTCTAAAAATTTCCAGATTGAAATTTCAATATAAAAATATTATCAAAACACAGAAATTTGTCTGTATTTTTGATTGACAACATTCTAAAGGAAAAAACGTTAATTGTAATAATTTATTGTAGGAATACATATAATATACAGTCTAAACATTATTATATTCCATATTGACAATTTCATTTTGTTCGGAACACTTAATATTTACTTGATATTCAATTGATTAAGCACTGAAAATTTATCAAATTTCACAACGTTAACTAATATGAAAATAAAGAATTATCATCGAACTGATATACACAAATCGACATGATAAACATTTTCATGTGTTAGTCAATATTTATTTTGCTTGTGACAAATTTTCATGTAATTTCCATTTTATTTGATTTCCGTGTATCGAGAGTGTTTCGGTTGAAGTTAATATTTAACATTCGACATTGTTTTACTTTTAACAATATTCAATTGAACATTCTTATCCCATCATCGTCATCGTTAGTTGGATTTGCTTTCTATTATAATCTTTATCAGTATTCTCCCACTTGTCTGATGTAAGCTATAGTGTTGAACTTGTTAACCTTAGAATGTTTTGCTTGTCAGGAAAATTGAGTGTAGATAAACTCCGCTTGAAATTAAACAATGCCATAAAGAAAAATGATCCAGACGACATTGAGAAAGCGATAGCCAAGTGTGTCAGTTCTGGATATCCGGAACTCATACCCGACATTGAAGAGGCTAGACTTCATCTGGATTCTCTGGAAGGAAGTGGCAAAGGTTTGTCCTAACCACCATTTTTTACACATTCTGTAAATTTGCACATCATTTCTAAACAATTCTAATTATGTTGCGAATATTATGTGGAATCATCTAAAACGATATTCAATTTGGGAATAATGAAAACCTTTTTAAAAATCGTCGTGTTATAAGTATTTCTCGAAATGAAATATATGTAATACAATCTACATTACTATTGGCCATGTAATAATCAACATAATTACACTAATAATTATCGATTGTCCATTATATCTCAAATAAATATAAAATTGTAGACATTTAGACAACAGTTTGAGAAACAAATATCTAAAATACAAAGCAATTATCTTATTTTGATCTTCAAACCATGAAATGTTTCTTAATTTTCATGTAAAATAGTATATAACTGGCCGAATGTCATATACAGTACGTTCTTAAAATATTGAAGGTTTCATATACAGCACATTCTAAACTATTACGAATTTTGGTTACTATACTTGTTTCTCGTTTCCTGGATTCTATATAAAAGCCCCTCGATTTGAATTTTTCCGCAAGAAACATGGAACTGCAGGTTCGTCGAGTTTTACACTTATACTTAAATTAATCGAATATTTCTGTGAAAAATTAAACATTCATTGTAAACAATAACTAGACCCATGGCTGTAAGTGAATAGAATTCTGTCAAACTTTAATGAGGCATAATATTTAGTATTGAAAACAAACCGCAATCCAGCTTACAAAAGAGGTTTTTATTTGTAATAAATATTACGTCATTTCTAAAGTAATGTTCGACCAACTATTAAAATGTTGTATTGTTGGTGTCATCTATTAATCAATAATAATAATAATAAAGAAATAAATAATATATATTTAAATATATATAATATTATTTAATAACGTAAACCTGAACAAATAAAATATCATAACAAAAATTAATTTTTAAGCTACTGCATTAAGTGAGTTTTTATTTTGCAAGTTTGTCTCATTTAACAATGAATTAATTTATGGTAAGAAAATGCTTTCATTTTACTTAGATATCTCTGTTGATGAGATGTCACCGGACACTCTTCTTGTCGACCCATTAGCTATAAAGAACAATGACCGACCGAAATTAGAGTATCTCATCGATGTTGTTGAGAAAGCCCAATATCCAGAACTGGCATTAGATATCCTTGAAGCCCGTCAAAGTCTCAACAAATTGGAGGCGACAGAGGCTAGACAATCATGCAAGAAATATTTAGTTTCAATAAACAATATTTAAGATATAATTCTGAAGAATTTCATTGGTAAATTAAAATTATATTAATCGAAGTTGAATTCCTCTAAAAATAAACTGACATGAAACATACGATCAACTGGAAAGCACATAAGCGAATCGTCGTATTAGTAGTAGAATTAAATTTGTGTTATTAGCAGTATATTGCTTCATAGAATAGAAATTTATTACTATCTAAATGTGTATTTTATATTAAGTTTACTTTGAATTGTATGGAAACTGACTTCTCGATTCACAGGATGTATATCCGCCGAAATCGCGTCCGCAATTGAAGGCAGCCATCCAATCAAAGGACAGAAAATCTTGGACGGTATTCGTAAAACAGCTTGTCTCTCGGTCTTCCAGGCCTCGATGCCGATATCCAAGAAATGTGAGTTACCTAGATAACTGGATAAGGAAAGAGGTTGGATTGAAGACGATATTCTCAATGAATCTTCTTTGCGTATCTATCTGCAAATATCCATCGAAATTTAATCAATTTTTTTTAACTTTGAATATGTTCAGTTTATATTTATATATATCATGAAAATAAATAACACACGTGTACTTGTGAATTCGTGCAATATCATACCTATTTGCATGTAAATGAAATTTAGAAAACTTCGATACACTTCCTGATTAAGAATATAAAATAATATTATCTTACACAATTCTATGTCTAGTTTACACTCTATAAACTTTTAATTGAAATATATTTATCACTTGCACTTAAGTGCAATGTACTTTCTCATGATTATATAATATCTTGTAAAGACTACATATTCTAATGCATTTAGTGTTATTGTCCATTCTACGAGCTTAAAAGTAAATATTAGGCATATGAATAGAAATAGTGAAAATATCAACTTACAAATAATGAACATACGAAATTACTAATTACTTTAATCAGTGTTGAAATCACCTGACGCTCTCCGTGGCCAACTGAGGGCAGCAATCAAGAGCAAGAACCGAGCTGAATTGGAGAATATCATCTGTGAATGTGAGAAATATGGTTATCTGGAACTTTCACCTGATCTCCGTTTAGCCAGAGACACTTTGGAAAGTATGGGATTTGGACGCGGAGGTTAGTGTGCGGGATGTACATTTGAAACTCCCTTTTTTGATTTCGGCACAATTGAGTCCATCGGCTAAAGAAGATACAATAAATTAAAGATTTCTTTTGCACGCATTTCAATGAGCATATCTTTAAAAATGGTAACATATACTATTAGAACTTTTGACCCTTGCTTTTCTTTCAAATATATCTATCGTAAAATAATACAAAATAATTAGAACGCTTTATGTATAACGGTATATGTTCGTGTTGGAAAACTGAAATCTTTCATTTATCTGTGTGGGTGTGTGTAATAAGTAATGTTGAAAATTATAAAACCGCAGTTCTTCAGTATGTTAGAAATAGATTGTATAAGTAGTTGGAAGTTGAGCATTGCAAACAAGGAGCGATATGAATTCTATTAATGATAAAAAATTCTATGAAAATCCATTAAAATCTTATGTGTTATCTTGGGATTTACAATTACATTATCTTTCCGTTTTTGTACACGTACTTATTAATGTGTTATAAACGATTTCTTATCATTTCATTATCTGAATTACTGCCAATTGATTTCCTATTGTTGTCATTGGTCCGTTTTGCTTGTTAGGCAAATTGAGCGTAGACAACCTGCGCTTGAAACTAAAAACAGCCACAAAGAAAAATGACCCAGAAGATTTGGAAGAAAGCGATAAACGAATGTGTCATTTCTGGACACCAGAACTCATACCCGATATCAAAGAGGCCAGACTTCACCTGGAGTCTTTGGAGGAAAGTAGCAAAGGTTTGTCCGCTTCCTCATATTTAAGTTTTTAGCGTTTTACAAAACCTGCGTATAACCAATCACGTCATTTTTATATGAATTATGCGATAAATGTTCTTCTATCTTGCGTTCAAGAAAGCTTGTTTCTGAAGATGGCATTTGCAAGATTTCTGATTTTTTGTCAAATATTCTTTCCATCAAATATATCTATTTACCTGCAAACGATAATTTCTGTATTTTCAAAATATCTTATTAACACATGATAATTTCTAGTACACATGTAACTTATAAAATTAACCAGTTATTTCAATTTGACCTACGAATGTTTCATTAACTTATGTTTCAACAGTTAAATACGTAAACAAGAAATCGAATAAAACCACCAGTAATTTCGCCAAAGGGATTAATTTTTAAATCTGCGTCTTTTTCAATATCATTAATTTTGCTTATCAGGATCATTCTCGTTTCCACGCCTCGACATTAAACTACCCCGATTCAGCCTGTTTCGTAAGAAACATGGAGAATCAGGTAAAGAATTTTAATATTTACTTTAATAATCAATAACTTTTAAAAAACTCGAAATATTCAATGTTGTATCAGTTATCATTAAGTGGATAGAATAGTTATGACTTATACTTACGACAATGATTGCATCTGTTAGAATGTCTAACGTGTAAGTGATTTTGCTTATATTATAATAGCATTAACATTCATAATCGACATTATAGACGAGAGAATTCTACAAAAATAATTTGATTAAATTAAGTAAATTCATGGCAATCAAAACGTAATTAGCAAGCTGAATTTCCTTCTTTTTGTTATACTGTGAAAGATTAAATGTATATGTATTTAGAAATACTGTTTTACTTTTTCATAATCCTTTTCATATAAATTACTATTTGAATAGAGAAATATATAAACAATAAACATTTAGCAAATGAATATTTCAAATTGTCATTAAAGAGAGCAATGAATTACGAAACCAACGATTGGCGTATAAAAAATATAACTAACATATTTTACTTAGATATCTGGAAGACATGTCACCGGACTGGCAAGCGACAAGCTGCGGTTGGCAGTAAAGAACAAAGACCACGAAAGAAATTAAGAGCAACTTATCGAAGTTGTTGAAGAAGCCGATTATCCAGAATTGTTATTTGATCTCTGTAAACCCGTGACTCTAAAATTTGGGAGGCGGATTTGGAGGTTAGACAAACAAAAAATATCTTGTGATTCTACTTCGATATTTAAATTCAGTCTCACGATATTTATTAAAGTTGATCTATTAATTTCTAAAAACTGAAACCTACATATCCGTCACATTAAATCGTAAATTAAATTACTCACAGTAATTATTCAATTTATAATTTCTTCAATTTATACTTAACCTAATAAATTTGAAAATATAAACGAATTTTACATTCTTATCTTAACAATATTTGCATTTGTTACGATGAATAAATTCGGTTTGATTATCAGGAAGTTTATCCTTGGAATGTTTGCACGTGAACGCCTGAAGGCTGCGATTCAATCAAAAGACAAGAAGATGTTGGATGCAAGCATTAAAGAAAGCGTATCGGCCGGTTTCCTAGTCTCCAGTGCCGACATCAACAAGCCAGGAAGCCTTATTTAAATTGGAGGGCGGAAAAGGAGGTTAGACGACACATTTATACATATACATCAATAATATATTAGATTGTGATTTTCAAATACATTGAAACGTATAAAATATTGAAAATAGTTTTCATTTTACAAATATATTTTACGTGTACAAAATTAAAAATACTATACTTTTCTTAAATATCGTCCACTACAGGGACGTAACGATTACTTAGAATTTAAATCTTTTTCTAATTAATTTGGGCCCCATTTCCTCTATAGTAACGGAATTTGTCGTATAAGTCGTAAAGATATTGAATTTGTAAAGATTTACTGAAAGTAATTTGCAATGAATAATTTATAAGTAAAAGTTTATATTTAAAGCTGGTACTCATACTGGGTGATTATAATTGTAAAATAATTACGTTAATTAAGTGCTGAAAACCCCAGAGATTCTACGAGATAATTGAGTGCCGCAATCCAGAAATAAGAGCCGGCCTGATCTGGAAAAAAGCTATTGCTGAATGCGGGAAGCCGGTTATCCGGAACTTTTCTTCGATCTTTCTCTGGCCAGAGACACTCTGGACGGAATGGGGTGGACGTGGAGGTTGGTTTATATACCATCATATAAGATTATAACTTAAGTTTTCTCTTAAACTGTATGTAACTCTTTCCTGTTACTCTCTGCATATAGTTTTCTCTTTTGCTTTTCTCTCTTTATCTCTCTCCCTCTTTATCTATCTCTCTCTTTTTGTCACACGCACACACACACACACACACGCACGTATATATATATATATATATATATATACTATTTATGATATTCAACGATATATTAAAATCGAAATCCAACGGATCTGGAAATTGTTATGTCGGATAAAAGTAAAGGATTAAAAATGTTTGGAAAAATCCGGAATACTTAATATGATGAAACACCAGAAATTGTATCGTATTGTTCAAACAAATCTCAAAAATTTCCAAATTGAAATTTCAATATAATATTATCAAAACATAGAAATT
Organism: Ascarosepion bandense; assembly: GCA_037127315.1. Lineage (NCBI taxonomy): Eukaryota > Metazoa > Mollusca > Cephalopoda > Sepiida > Sepiidae > Ascarosepion > Ascarosepion bandense. The sequence continues at coordinate 642,094 of JBBBDQ010001865.1, forward strand.
TGTGTACTTATTGTCGATTGACAATATTCTAAAGAAAAAATGTTAATTGTAATAATTTATTGTTGGCATGCATATAATATACATTCTAAACATTCATTATATTCCATATCGACAATTTCATTTTCGGAACACTTAATATTTACTTGATATCCAAGTGATAAAGCACTGAAAATTTATCAAATTTCACAAGATTACCTAATATAAAAATAAAAAATTATCATCGAACTGATATACACAAATTGACATGATAAACATTTTTATGTGTTAGTCAACATTTATTTTGCTTGTGTTGTTTTCATGTAATTATACATTTTATTTGATTTCCGTGTATCGAGAGTGTTTCGGTTGAAGTTAATATTTATCATTCGACATTTGTTTTTGTTTTTAACAATATTCAATTGAACATTCTTATCCCATCATCGTCATCGTTAGTTGGATTTACTTTCTATTATAATCTTTATCAATATTCTTTCTCACTTGTCTGATGTAAGCTATAGTGTTGCACTTGTTAACCTTAGAATGTTTTGCTTGTCAGGAAAATTGAGTGTAGATAAACTCCGCTTGAAATTAAACAGTACCATCACGAAAAGTAATTAAGACGCCATTGAGAAAGCGATAGCCAAGTGTGTCAGTTCTGGATATCCGGAACTCATACCCGACATTGAAAGAGCTGAACTTCATCTGGATTCTCTGGAAGGAAGTGGCAAAGGTTTGTCTAACCACCATTTTTTACACGTTCTGTCAATTCGCACATCCTTTCTAAACAATTCTATTTATGTTGCGAATGTTATGAGGATTCATCTATAAAGATATTCATTTTGGGAATAATGAAAACCTTTTTAAAAATCGTCGTGTTATATAAGCATTTCTCGGGAAATGAAATAAATGTAATACAATCTACATTACTATTGACCATGTAATAATCAACAATTTACACTTTTAATAATTATCGATTGTCCATTATATCTCAAATAAATATAAAATTGTAGACATTTAGACAAATAGGTTTAGAACAAATATCTAAAATACAATGCAATTATCTTATTTTGATCTTCAAACCATGAAATGTTTCTGTAATTTTCGCGTAAAATAGTATATAATCAAGCTGAATGTTTGATATACAGTACTTTCTAAAATATTGAAGGTTTCATATACAGCACATTCTAAAATATTACGAATTTTGGTTACTAAATTCTCGTTTCCTGGATTCCATATAAAACCCCTCGATTTGAATTTTTCCGCAAGAAACATGGAACTGCAGGTTCGTCGAGTTTTACATATACTTAAATTAATCGAATATTTCTGTGAAAAATTAAACATTCATTGTAAATGGTTAACTATAACTTTATATAACATTGTAAGGGAATAGAATTCTGTCAAACTTTAATGAGGCATAATATTTAGTATTGAAAATGAATCCGCAATCCAGCTTACAAAAGAGGTTTTTATTTGTAATAACATATGTCATTTCTAAAGTAATGTTCGACCAACTATTAAAATGTTGTATTATTTGGTGTCATCTATTAATCAATAATAATAATAATAAAGAAAAATGTCAAGATATATTTAAATATATATACATATTTAATAATGTAACTCATGAGAACAAATAAAATATCATAACAAAAATTAATTTTTTTTTTAAGCTACTGCATTAAGTGGAGTTTTTATTTTGCAAGTTTGTCTCATTTAATACATTGAATGAATTATGGTAAGAAAAATGCTTTCATTTTACTTAGATATCTCTGTTGATGAGATGTCACCGGACACTCTTCGTGAACAACTGCATTTAGCTATAAAGAACAATGACCGACCGAAATTAGAGTATCTCATCGATGTTGTAGAGAAAGCCCAATATCCAGAACTGGCATTGGATATCCTTGAAGCCCGTCAAAGTCTCAACAAATTGGAGGCGGATATGGAGGTTAGACAATCATGCAAGAGGTATTTAGTTTCCAATAAACAATATTTAAGATATAATTCTGAAGAATTTCATTGGTAAATTAAAATTATATTAATCGAGACTGAATTCCTCTAAAAATAAACTGACATGAAACATACGATCAATCAAGAAAGTGCCATTACGTTTAAATCGTCGTATTAGTAGTAGAATTAAATTTGTGTTATTAAGAGTACATGCTTCATAGAATAGGAAATTTATTACTATCTAAATGTGTGTATTTTATATTAGTTTACTTTGAAATCTGTATGGAAATCGACTTTCGATTCACAGGATGTATATCCGCCGAAATCGTGCGTCCGCAATTGAAGGCAACCATCCAATCAAAGGACAGAAAATCCTTGGACGCATTCGTAAAACAAAGCTTGTCTCTCGGTCTTCCAGGCCTCGATGCCGATATCAGAAGCCAGAGTTACCCTAGATAAACTGGATGGCGGAAAAGGAGGTTAGATTGAAAGACGATATTCTCATGAATCTCTTTGCGTACCTATCTGCAAATTTCCATCGAAATTTAATCACGTTTTTGTTAACTTTGAATATGCTCAGGTTATATTTATATATCATGAAAATAAATAACACGTGCTACTTTTGAATTCGTACAATATCATTCCCTATTTGCATGTAAATGAAATTTAGAAAACTTCGATACACTTCCTGATTAAGAATATAAAATTATATTATCTTACACAATTCTATGTCTAGTTTACAATCTATAACCTTTTTAATTGAAATATATTTATCACTTGCACTTAAGTGCAATGTACTTTCTCATGATTATATAATATCTTGTAAAGACTACATATTCTAATGCATTTAGTGTTATTGTCCATTCTGAGCTTAAAAGTAATTATTAGGCATATGAATAGAAATAGTGAAAATATCAACTTACAAATAATGAACATATAAAGTACTAATTACTTTAATCAGTGTTGAAATCACCTGACGCTCTCCGTGGCCAACTGAGGGCAGCAATCAAGAGCAAGAACCCTGACTGAATTGGGAAATATCATCTGTGGATGTGAGAAATATGGTTATCTGGAACTTTCACCTGATCTCCGTTTAGCCAGAGACTTTGAAGTATGGGATTTGAACGCGGAGGTTAGTGTGCGGGATGTACATTTGAAACTCCCTTTTTTGATTTCGGCACAATTGAGTCCATCGGCTAAAGAAGATACAATAAATTAAAGATTTCTTTTGCACGCATTTCAATGAGCATATCTTTAAAAATGCTAACATATACTATTAGAACTTTTTTTTGACCTTACTTTTCTTTTAAATATATATATCGTAAAATAATACGAAATAATTAGAACGATTTATGTATAACGGTATATATTCGTGTTGGACAACTTCAGGAAATCTTTCATTTATCTGTGTGGGTGTGTGTAATAAGTAATGTTGAAAATTATAAAACCGCAGTTCTTCAGTATGTTAGAAATAGATTGTATAAGTAGTTGGAAGTTGAGCATTGCAAACAAGGAGCGATATGAATTCTATTAATGATAAAAAATTCTATGAAAATCCATTAAAATCTTATGTGTTATCTTAGGATTTACCAGTACATTATCTTTCCGTTTTTGTACACGTACTTATTAATGTGTTATAAACGATTTCTTATCATTTTCATTATCTGAATTATTTTGCCAATTGATTTCCTATTGTTGTCATTGGTCCGTTTTGCTTGTTAGGCAAATTGAGCGTAGACAACCTGTGAAACTAAAAACAGCCACAAAGAAAAATGACCCAGAAGATTTGGAGAAAGCGATAAACGAATGTGTCATTTCTGGACATCCAGAACTCATACCCGATATCAAAGAGGCCAGACTTCACCTGGAGTCTTTGGAGGAAAGTGGCAAAGGTTTGTCCGCTTCCTCATATTTAGGATTTTAGCGTTTTACAAAACCTGCGTATAACCAATCACGTCATTTTTATGAATTATGCGATAAATGTTCTTCTATCTTGCGTTCAAGAAAGCTTGTTTCTGAAGATGGCATTTAAAGATTTCTGATTTTTGTCAAACATTCTTTCCATCAAATATATCTATTTACCTGCAAACGATAATTTCTGTACTTTCAAATATCGTAATAACACATGGTAATTTCTAGTGCACATGTAACTCATAAAATTAACCAGTTGTTTCAATTTGACCTACGAATGTTTCATTAACTTATGTTTCAACAGTTAAATACGTAAACAAGAAATCAAATAAAACCACAGTAATTTTACCAAAGGGATTAATTTTAAATCTGCGTCAACAATATCATTGTTTGCTTATCAGGATCATTCTCGTTTCCCGCACCCTCGACATTAAACTACCCGATTCAGCCTGTTTCGTAAGAAACATGGAGAATCAAGGTAAAGAATTTTAATATTTACTTTAATAATCAATAACTTTTAAAACTCGAAATATTCAATGTTGTATCAGTTATCATTGAAATTGGATAGAATAGTTATGACTTATATATACGACAATGAATTGCATCTGTTAGAATGTCTAACATTAATAAGGAAGGATTTTGCTTATATTGTAATAGCATTAACATTCATAATCGACATTATAGACGAGAGAATTCTACAAAATAATTCGATTAAATTAAGTAAATTCTTGGCAATTAAAACGTAATTAGCAAGCTGAATTTCCTTCTTTTTGTTATACTGTGAAAGATTAAATGTATATGTATTTAGAAATACTGTTTTACTTTTCATAATCCTTTTCATATAAATTACTATTTGAATAGAGAAATATATAAACAATAAACATTTAGCCAAATGAATATTTCAAATTGTCATTAAAGGCAATGAATTACCGAAATTAACGATTGGCGTATAAAAAATATAACTAACTATCATTTTACTTAGATATCTCTCTGGAAGACATGTCACCGGACACATTGCGTGACAAGCTGCGGTTGGCAGTAAAAGAACAAAGACCGAAAGAAATTAGAGCAACTTATCGAAGTTGTTGAAGAAGCCGATTATCCAGAATTGTTATTTGATCTCTGTGAAGCCCGTGAAACTCTCAAAAATTTGGGAGGCGGATTTGGAGGTTAGACAAACAAAAAATATCTTGTGATTCTACTTCGATATTTAAATTCAGTCTCACGATATTTATTAAAGTTGATCTATTAATTTCTAAAAACTGAAACCTACATATCCGTCACGTTAAATCTGACAAGATTAAATTACTCACAGTAATTATTCAATTTATAATTTCTTCAATTTATACTTAACCTAATAAATTTGAAAATATAAACGAATTTTACATTCTTATCTTAACAATATTTGCATTTGTTACGATGAATAAATTCGGTTTTTGATTATCAAGTTTATCCTTGGAATGTTTACGTGAACGCCTGAAAGGCTGCACGTTCAATCAAAAGACAAAGAGAAGATGTTGGATGCAAGCATTAAAGAAAGCGTATCGGCCGTAGGTTTCCCTGGTCTCAGTGCCGACATCCAACAAGCCAGGGAAGCCTTATTTAAGTGTGGAGGGCGGAAAAGGAGTTGAACGACACATTTATACATATACATCAATAATATATTAGATTGTGATTTCAAATACATTGAAACGTATAAAATATTTAAGAAAATAGTTTTTCATTTTACAAATATATTTTACGTGTGCAAAATTAAAAATACTATACTTTTCTTAAATATCGTCCACTACAGGACGTAACGATTACTTAGAATTTAAATCTTTTCTAATTAATTTATTTGTTTCCTCTATAGTAACGGAGTTGTCGTATAGAGTACAATAAGATATTGAATTTGTGAATTTACTGAAAGTAATTTGCAATGAATAATTTATAAGTAAAAGTTTATATTTAAGCTGTTTTACTTTCATACTGGGTGATTATAATTATGAAATAATTACGTTAATTAATTCTTTAGAAAACCCCAGAGATTCTACGAGACCAATTGAGTGCCACCAATCCGAAATAAGAGCCGGCCTGATCTGGAAAAAGCTATTGCTGAATGCAGAAGCCGGTTATCCGGAACTTTTCTTCGATCTTTCTCTGGCCAAGAGACACTCTGGACGGAATGGGATTTGGACGTGGAGGTTAGTTTATATACCATCATATAGTTATAACTTAAGTTTCTCTTAAACTATATCGCTCTCTGTTACTCTCTATATAATTTTCTCTCTTTTTACTTTTCTCTCTTTATCTCTCTCCCTCTTTATCTATCTCTCTCTTTTTGTCACACACACACACACACACACACACACACACGCACGTATATATATATATATATATATATACTATTGATATTCAACATTATATTAAAATCGAAATCCAACGGATCTGGAAATTGTTATGTCGGATAAAAGTAAAGTTAAAAAATGTTTGTTTGGAAAAATCGGAATACTTAATATGATGAAACACTGAAAAATTGTATCGTGTTCAAACAAATCTCTAAAATTTCCAAATTGAAATTTCAATATAACAATATTATCAAAACATAGAAATTTGTGTGTATTGTCGATTGACAATATTTAAAGAAAAAATGTTAATTGTAATAATTTATTGTTGGCATGCATATAATATACATTCTAAACATTCATTATATTCCATATCGACAATTTCATTTTTTTTCGGAACACTTATCTTCTTGATATCCAAGTGATAAAGCACTGAAAATTTATCAAATTTCACAAGATTACCTAATATAAAAATAAAGAATTATCATCGAACTGATATACACAAATTGACATGATAAACATTTTTATGTGTTAGTCAACATTTATTTTGCTGTGACTAATTTTTTCATGTAATTTCCATTTTATTTGATTTCCGTGTATCGAGAGTGTTTCGGTTGAAGTTAATATTTATCATTCGACATTGTTTTATTTTTAACCAATATTCAATTGAACATTCTTATCCCATCATCGTCATCGTTAGTTGGATTTACTTTCTATTATAATCTTTATCAATATTCTCCCACTTGTCTGATGTAGCTATAGTGTTACTTGTTAACCTTAGAATGTTTTGCTTGTCAGGAAAATTGAGTGTAGATAAACTCCGCTTGAAATTAAACAATGCCATAAGAAAAATGATTCAGACGCCATTGAGAAAGCGATAGCCAAGTGTGTCAGTTCTGGATATCCGGAACTCATACCCGACATTGAAGAGGCTAGACTTCATCTGGATTCTCTGGAAGGAAGTAGCGAGTTTGTCCTAACCACCATTTTTTACATTCTGTCAATTCGCACATCCTTTCTAAACAATTCTATTTATGTTGCGAATGTTATGAGAGATTCATCTATAAAGATGTTCATTTTGGGAATAATGAAAACCTTTTTAAAAATCGTCGTGTTATAAGCATTTCTCGAAATGAAATAAATGTAATACAATCTACATTACTATTGACCATGTAATAATCAACAAAATTTACACTTTTAATAATTATCGATTGTCCATTATATCTCAAATAAATATAAAATTGTAGACATTTAGACAAAGAGGTTTAGAACAAATATCTAAAATACAATGCAATTATCTTATTTTTGATCTTCAAACCATGAAATGTTTCTGTAATTTTCATAAAAAATAGTATATAATCAAGCTAATTGTTTGATATACAGTACTTTCTAAAATATTGAAGGTTTTCATATACAGCACATTCTAAAATATTACAATTTTGGTTACTAGGACGTTTCTCGTTTCCTGGATTCCATATAAAAGCCCCTCGATTTGAATTTTCCATAAGAAACATGGAACTGCAGGTTCGTCGAGTTTTACACTTATACTTAAATTAATCGAATATTTCTGAAAAGTCGAAGCATTCATTGTAAATGGTTAACTATAACTTTATAACATTGGGGAATGAAAAATTCTGTCAAACTTTAATGAGGCATAATATTTAGTATTGAAAATGAAACCGCAATCAGCTTATAAAAAGGGTTTTTACTTTTTAATAACATATGTCATTTCTAAAGTAATGTTCGACCAACTATTAAAATGTTGTATTGTTGGTGTCATCTATTAATCAAATAATAATAATAATAAAAAAATGTCAAGATATATTTAAATATATACATATTTAATAATGTAACTCATGAGAACAAATAAAATATAACAACAAAAATTAATTTTTAAGCTACTGCATTAGCTGAAAATTGATTTTATTTTGCAAGTTTGTCTCATTTTAATACGATGAATAAATTTATGGTAAAAGAAAAGAATATTTTCATTTTACTTAGATATCTCTGTTGATGAGATGTCACGGACCTCTTCGTGAACAACTGCATTTAGCTATAAAGAACAATGACCGACCGAAATTAGAGTATCTCATCGATGTTGCTGAGAAAGCCCAATATCCAGAACTGGCATTGGATATCCTTGAAGCCGTCAAAGTCTCAACAAATTGGGAGGCGGTACCGGAGGTTAGACAATCATACAGAATTATTTAGTTTCAATAAACAATATTTAAGATATTCAATTCTGAAGAATTTCATTGGTAAATTAAAGGTATTAATCGAAGTTGAATTCCTCTAAAAATAAACTGACGCATGAAACATACGATCAATCAAGAAAGTGCCATTACGTTTAAATCGTCGTATTAGTAGTAGAATTAAATTCGCGTGCTAAGAGTACATGCTTCCTTGAATATGAAATTTATTACTATCTAAATGTGTATTTTATATTAAGTTTACTTTGAAATCTGTATGGAAATCGACTTTCGATTCACAGGATGTATATCCGCAAGAAATCGTGCGTCCGCAATTGAAGGCAACCATCCAATCAAAGGACAGAAAATCCTTGGACGCATTCGTAAAACAAAGCTTGTCTCTCGGTCTTCCAGACACTCATTTGATATCCAAAAAAGAAGCTAAAGTGCCACTGAACAATGGATGTCCCGGAAAAGGGAGTTGAATTGAGAAGACTGATATTCATGGTCTTTGCGTACCTATCTGCAAATTTCCATCAACTAATTTAATCACGTTTGTTAACTTTGAGATATACTTCAGGTTGTTATGTTTATATATATTGAAAATAAATAACACGTGCTACTTTTGAATTCATTACAATATCATTCCTATTTGCATGTAAAAATGAAATTTGAAGAAGCTTTCGATACACTTCCTGATTAAGAATATAAAATTATATTATCTTACACAATTCTATGTCTAGTTTACAATCTATAACTTTTTAATTGAAATATATTTATGCTTGCATAAGTGCAATGTACTTTCTCATGATTATATAATATCTTGTAGAATACATATTAATATTTAGTGTTATTGTCATTCTACGAGCTTAAAAAGTAATTATTAGGCATATGAGAATGAAAATAGTGAAAATATCAGCACAAATAATGAACATACGAAACCTGTATTCTTTAATCAGTGTTGAAATCACCTGACGCTCTCCATTGTCAACTAGAGACGCAATCAGAAGCAAGAACCGACTACGAATTGGAAATGTCATCTGTGAATGTAAGAAATATGGTTATCTGGAACTTTGCACAGTCTCCGTTTAGCCAGAGACACTTTGGAAAGTATGGGATTTGGACGCGGAGGTTAGTGTGCAGGGTGTACCACCATTTGAAACTCCCTTTTTTGATTTCGGCACAATTAGTCCCATCGGCTAAAGAAAATGCAATAAATTAAAGATTTCTTTTGCACATTTCAATTGCTTTCTATCCTTTTCGCATCTCTTATACTACTACTATTAGACTTTTTGACGCCCTTGCTTTTCTTTGCAAGCTTATATGTCATCTTAAATATACAGAAATAGTGAACTGGTTATGTATAGCGTATATATTCGTGTTGGACAACTGAAATCTTTCATTTATAAATGTTGGGTGTTATTAATAGTAGTATTGAAAATTATAAAACCGCAATTTCTTCAGTATGTTAGAAATAGATTGTATAAGTAGTTGGAAGTTGAGCATTGCAAACAAGGAGCGATATGAATTCTATTAATGATAAAAAATTCTATGAAAATCCATTAAAATCTTATGTGTTATCTTAGGATTTACCAGTACATTATCTTTCCGTTTTTTGTACACGTACTTATTAATGTGTTATAAACGATTTCTTATCCATTTCTAATATCTAGATTATTTTGCCAATTGATTTCCTATTGTTGTCATTGGTGTGTTTTGCTTGTTAGGCAAATTAGTGACGTAGACAACCTGCGCTAAAGAATAAAAACAGCCACAAAGAAAAATGACATTTAGAAGATTTGGAGAAAGCGATAAACGAATGTGTCATTTCTGGACATCAAAACCATACCCGATATCAAAGAGGCCAGACTTCACCTACAGTCTTTGGAAAAGTGGCAAAGAGTTTGTTAGCATCATATTAAGTTTTTAGCGTTTTACGAAAACACTGCGTATAGCAATCACGTCGTTTTTATGAATTGTAAAAAGATAAATGTTCCTTCTTGCACGTTCAAGAAAGCTTGTTTATGAAGATGCTAAAGATTTCTGATTTTTTGTCAAATATTCTTTCCATCAAATATATCTGTTACCTGCGGCATTAATTTCTGTATTTTCAAAATACCTAACATTAGCAACACATGATAATTTCTAGTACACATGTAACTCATAAAATTAACCAGTTATTTCAATTGTGACCCTACGAATGTTTCATTAACTTATGTTTCAACAGTTAAATACGTAAACAAGAAATCGAATAAAACCACAGTAATTTCGCCAAAGGGATTAATTTTAAATCTGCATGTAATATCATTAATTTTGCTTATCAGGATCATTCGTTTACGCCTCGACATTTAAACTACACAGTTAAGCCTGTTTCGTAAGAAACATGGAAGATCAGGTAAAGAATTTTAATATTTTAATAATCAATAACTTAAACTCGAAATATTCAATGTTGTATAAGTTATCATTAAGTGGATAAAATAGTTACCGACACCTATATACGACGATTGCATCTGTATAGAATGTCTAACGTGTAAGTGATTTTGCTTATATTATAATAGCATTAGCATTCATAATCGACATTGGAGCGAAGAATTCTACAAAATAATTCGATTAAATTAAGTAAATTCTTGGCAATTAAAACGTAATTAGCAAGCTGAATTTCCTTCTTTTTTGTTATATGAAAGATTAAATGTATGTATTTAGAAATACTGTTTTACTTTTATAATCCTTTTCATACTGTATTATATGAATAGAGAAATATATAAACAATAAACATTTAGCCAAATGAATATTTCAAATTGTCATTAAAGGCAATGAATTACGAAATTAACGATTGGCGTATAAAAAAATATGTTTAACTTTATCATTTTACTTAGATATCTCTCTGGAAGACATGTCACCGGACACATTGCGTGACAAGCTGCGGTTGGCAGTAGAGCTAAAGACCGAGGTAGAGCAACTTATCGGTTGTTGAAGAAGCCGTTATCCCGTTGTTATTTGATCTCTGTGAAAGCCCGTGAAACTCTCCCAATTTGGGAGGCGGATTTGGAGGTTAGACAAACAAAAAATATCTTGTGATTCTACTTGATATTTAAATTCAGTCTCACGATATTTATTAAAGTTGATCTATTAATTTCTAAAAACTGAAACCTACATATCCATTCACGTTAAATCTAATAAAGATTAATTACTCACATTAAATTATTCAATACATAATTTCTTCAATTTATACTTAACCTAATAAATTTGAAAATATAAACAATTTTACATTCTTATCTTAACAATATTTGCATTTGTTACATTGGAATAAATTCGGTTTTTGATTATCGAGAAGTTTATCCTTGGAATGTTTACGTGAACGCCTGAGAGCTGCGATTCAATCAAAAGACAAGAAGATGTTGGATGCAAACTTCATTGAAAGCGTATCGGCCGGTTTCCCTGGTCTGGTGAAGCATCCAGCAGCAGGAAGCTGTGGCTAGAATGGAGGGCGGAAAGGAGGTTGAACATTTTGACTGCTACACTATACATCAGCTGTACTTATTAGTTGACCTCATTGTTAGGCTTGTATAAAATGTGAAAATGGTTTTCGGCTTTACAAATATATTTTACGTGTACTAAAAATACTATACTTTTCTTTAAATATCGTCCACTACAGGACGTAACGATTACTTAGAATTTAAATCTTTTTCTAATTAATTTGTTGTTTCCTCTATAGTAACGGAGTTGTCGTATAGAGTACAATAAGATAATGAATTTGTAAAGATTTACTGGAAAATTTGCAATGAATAATTTATAAGTAAAAGTTTATATTTAAAGTTGCTATTTCTATACTGGGCGGATTATAATTATGAAAATAATTACGTTAATTAGTGCTGAAAACCTGGAGATTCTACGAGACCAATTGAGTGTCAGCAATCCGAATAAGAGCCGGTTTGATCTGCAAAAAAAAGCTATTGCTGAATGCGAGGAAGCTAGTTATCCGAACTTTTCGATCTTTCTCTGCCAGAGACACTTAGACGGAATACTTGACGTATACATAGTTTATATAACACTATATAAGATTATAACTTAAGTTTTCTTCTTAAACTATATCGCTCTCTGTTTCCCATAATTTTTCTTTACTCTCTCTTTATCTCTCTCCCTTTAATTTATTCCTCTCTTTTGTCACACACACACACACACACACACACGCACGTATATATATATATATATATATATACTATTGATATTCAACATTATATTAAAATCGAAATCCAACGGATCTGGAAATTGTTATGTCGGCAAAAGTAAAGGATTAAAAAATGTTTGTTTGGAAAAAATCCGGAATACTTAATATGCATAAAACACTGAAAATTGTATCGTGTTGTTCAAACAAATCTCTAAAAATTTCCAAATTGAAATTTCAATATAACAATATTATCAAAACATAGAAATTTGTGTGTATTGTCGATTGACAATAATTCTAAAGAAAAAATGTTAATTGTAATAATTTATTGTTGGCATGCATATAATATACATTCTAAAATATCAATATATTCCATATCGACAATTTCATTTTTTCGGAACACTTAATATTTACTTGATATCCAAGTGATAAAGCACTGAAAATTTATCAAATTTCACAAGACTACCTAATATAAAAATAAAGTTAGTTCATTATCATCGATCCGATATACACAAATTGATATATGATAAACATTTTATGTAAGCATTTGTCATTTATTTTGCTTGTGACTAATTTTCAAGTAATTTCCATTTTATTTGATTTCCGTGTAATTTAGAGTGTTTCTGCTGAAGTTAATATTTATCATTCGACATTGTTTTTATTTTTAATAATATTCAATTGAACATTCTTATCCCATCATCGTCATCGTTAGTTGGATTTATTTCTATTATAAATTTTATCAATATTCTCCCACTTGTCTGATGTAAGCTATAGTGTTGCACTTGTTAACCTTAGAATGTTTTGGTTTATTGCAAAATTGAGTGTAGATAAACTTGAAATTAAACAACGTTATAAAGAAAATGATTCAGACGCCATTGAGAAAGCGATAGCCAAGTGTGTCAGTTCTGATATCCGGAACTCATACCCGACATTGAAGAGGCTAGACTTCATCTGGATTCTGGAAGGAAGTGGCAAAGGTTTAACTAACCACCATTTTTTACACATTTCGTCAATTCGCACATCCTTTTCTAACAATTCTATTTATGTTGCGAATGTTAAGAGGATTCATCTATAAAGATATTCATTTTGGGAATAATGAAACCTTTTAAAATCGTCGTTATAAGTACTTCGAAATGAAATAAATGTAATACAATCTACATTACTATTTGATCTTAATAAAATCAACAATTTACACTTTTAATAATTATCGATTGTCCATTATATCTCAAATAAATATAAAATTAGCATATTTAGACAAATAGAAGGAACAAATATCTAAAATACAATGCAATTATCTTATTTTGATCTTCAAACCATGAAATGTTTCTACTTTTTGCGTAAAATAGCATATGCACCGAAGCTGAATGTTTGATATACAGTAATTTCTTCTAAGAAGGTTTCATATGTTGCACATTCTAAAATATTACGAATTTTGGCTAGGACGTTTCTCGTTTCTGATTCCATATAAAAGCCCCTCGATTTGAATTTTTCCGCAAGAAACATGAACGGTTCAAGTTTGAGTTTTACACTTATACTTAAATTAATCGAACATTTCGTGAAAAATTAAACATTCATTGTAAATGGTTAACCATAACTTTATAACATTGTAAGGGAAAGTAGAATTCTATTTAAACTTAATAGTATAATATTTAGTATTGAAAATGAACCGCAATCCAGCTTACAAAAGAGGTTTTATTTGTGAATAACATATGTCATTTCTAAAGTAATGTTCGACCAACTATTAAAATGTTGTATTGTTGGTGTTACTTCATTAATCAATAATAATAATAATAAAGAAAAATGTCAAGATATATTTAAATATATATACATATTTAATAATGTAACTCATGAGAACAAATAAAATATCATAACAAAAATTACCTTTAAGTTACTGCATTAAGTGAAGTTTTATTTGCAAGTTTGTCTCATTTATTATATTGAATGAATTTATGGTAGTTGAAAAAATGCTTTCATTTTACTTAGATATTCCATATAGGATGTCACCGATTACTCTTCGTGAACAACTGCATTTAGCGCAAAGAACAATGACTGACCGAAATTAGAGTATTCCATCGATGTTGCTGAGAAAGCCCAATATCCAGAACTGGCATTGGATATCCTTGAAGCTCTCGTCAAAGTCCTCAACAAATTGGGAGGCGGATATGGGATGTTGGACAATCATGCAAGGAATTATTTAGTTTCAATAAACACATTAAGATATAATTCTGAAGAATTTCATTAAAAAATTAAAATTATATTAATCGAAGAATTCCTCTAAAAATAAACTGACATGAAACATACGATCAATCAAGAAAAGCACATGTTGAAATCGTCGTATTAGTAGTAGAATTAAATTTGTGTTATTAAGAGTACATGCTTCATAGAATAGGAAATTTATTACTATCTAAATGTGTATTTTATATTAAGCTTGTTTTAGGGTCTGTATGGAAATGAATTTCGATTCACAGGATGTATATCCGCCGAAATCGCGTCCACTGAAGGTAGCCATCCAATCAAAGGACAGAAAATCCTTGGACGCATTCGTAAACAAGTTTGTCTTCGGTCTTCCAGGTAGCCTCGATGCCGATATCCAAGAAGCCAGAGTTACCTCAGATAAACTGGATGGCGGAAAAGTGGAGTGTTAGATTGAAGACTGATATCTCTATGAATCTCTAGAACATCTGCAAATTTCCATCGAAATTTAATCAATGTTTGTTAATTTTGACATGATAAACAGAAGAGATGAGAGCATTCGCAAAAATAAATAACACGTGCTACTTTTGAATTCGTACAATATCATTCATTTGCATGTAAATGAAATTTTAGAAACTTCGATACACTTCCTGATGAAGAATATAATTATATTATCTTACACAATTCTATGTCTATTTACAATCTATAACCTTAATTGAAATATATTTATCACTTGCACTTAAGTGCAATGTACTTTCTCATGATTATATAATATCTTGTAAAGACTACATATTCTAATGCATTTAGTGTTATTGTCCATTCACGAGCTTAAAAGTAATTATTAGCATATGAATAGAAATAGGTGAAAATATCAACTTACAAATAATGAACATACGAAAATTAATAATTATTTAATTGCGTTGAATTGACGCTCTCCGTACAACTGAGGGCAGCAATCAAGAGCAAGAACCGAGCTGAATTGGAGAATATCATCTGTGAATGGAGAAATATGGTTATCTGGAACTTTCACCTGATCTCCGTTTAGTTCAGAGACACTTTGGAAAGTATGGGATTTGGACGCGGATAAGTTAGTGTGCGGGATGTACATTTGAAACTCCCTTTTTTGATTTCGGCACAATTGAGTCCATCGGCTAAAGAAGATACAATAAATTAAAGATTTCTTTTGCATCGCATTTCAATTACATATCTTTAAATGTTGAAGATATGCTGCTGGGTCTTTTGACCCTTGCTTTCTTTTTTAAATATATATCGTAAAATAATACGAAATAATTAGAACGATTTATAATGTATATATTCGTGTTGACAAACTTTGTAACTTTTCATTTTATCTGTGTGGGTGTGTAATAAGTAATGTTGAAAATTATAAAACCGCAGTTCTTCAGTATGTTATAGCACAGATTGTATAAGTAGTTGGAAGTTGAGCATTGCAATACATATATGAATTCTACACGATAAAAAATTTGAAAATCCATTGTAACCGTATAAGTTATTTCCTAGGATTTACCAGTATAATATTCTTCAGTTTTTGTACACGTACTTATTAATGTGTTATAAACGATTTCCTTATCATTTTCATTATCTGAATTATTTTGCCAATTGATTTCTATATTGTTGTCATTGGTCCGTTTTGTTTGTTAGGCAAATTCGAGCGCAGACAACCCGCGCTTGAAACTAAAACAGCCACAAAGAAAATAATCAAGAAGATTTGGAGAAAGCGATAAACGAATGGTCATTTCTGGACATCCAGGAACTCATACCCTGATATCAAAGAGGCCAGACTTCACCTGAGTCTTTTTGGAGGAAAGCGGCAAAGGTTTGTCCGCTTCCTCATATTTAAGTTTTAGCGTTTTACAAAAACCTGCGTATAAATAATCACGTCATTTTTATATGAATTATGCGATAAATGTTCTTCTATCTTGCGTTCAAGAAAGCTTGTTTCTGAAGATGGCATTTGCAAGATTTCTTACTTTTTGTCAAATATTCTTTCCATCAAATATATCTATTTATCATAAAATGATAATTTCTGTATTTTCAAAATATCTTATTAATACATACTTTCTAGTACACATGTAACTCATAAAATTAACCAGTTATTTCATTCAATTTACGAATGTTTCATTAACTTACAGCCAATAGTTAAATACGTAAACAAGAAAATCGAATAAACCAATATGCATCGCTAAAGTGATTAATTTAAATCTGTGTCTTTTTCAATATCATTAATTTTGTTTATCAGGATCATTCCTCGCCTAATGCCTCAGATAACCACTTGATTCAGCCTGTTTCGTAAGAAACATGGAGAATTCAGTAAAGAATTTTAATATTTACTTTAATAATCAATAACTTTTAAACTCGAAATATTCAATGTTGTATCAGTTAATAGTTATGGATAGAATAGTTATGACTTATATATACGACAATGAATTGCATCTATAGAATACCTAATGTAAGTGATTTTGCTTATATTATAATAGCATTAACATCTGATGAATTTGATATTATAGATGAGAATTTCATAAAATAATTCGATTAAATTAAGTAAATTCTTGCAATTAAAACGTAATTAGCAAGCTGAATTTCCTTTTTGTTATACTGTGAAAGATTAAATGTATATGTATTTAGAAATACTGTTTACTATAATCCTTTTCATATAAATACTATTTGAATAGAGAAATATATAAACAATAAACATTTAGCCAAATAATATTTCAAATTGTCATTAAAGGCAATGAATTACGAAATTAACGATTGGCGTATAAAAAATATAACTAACTATCATTTTATCGATATTCTGAAGACATGTCACCGGACACATTGCGTGACAAGCTGCGGCTGGTGTAAAGAATGAAAGACTGAAAGAAATTAGAGATGCAACTTATCGAAGTTGTTGAAGAAGCATTATCCAGAATTGTTATTTGATCTTGTGAAGCCCGTGAAACTCTCAAAAATTTGGGCGGCGGATTTGGAGGTTAGACAAACAAAAAATATCTTGTGATTCTACTGATATTTGAATTCAGTCTCACGATATTTATTGTGCTGATTCATTAATTTCAAAACTGAAACTATGATTCGTTTAATGTTAAATCTGACAAGATTAAATTACTCACGGTAATTATTCAATGATAATTTCTTCAATTTATACTTAACCTAATAAATTTGAAAATATAAACGAATTTTACATTCTTATCTTAACAATATTTGCATTTGTTACGATGAATAAATTCGGTTTTTGATTATCAGGAAGTTTATCCTTGGAATGTTTTATGGAACGCCTGAAGGCTGCGATTCAATCAAAAGACAAGAAGATGTTGGATGCAAGCATTAAAGAAAGCGTATCGGCCGACTTCCCTGGTCTCAGTGCCGACATCCAACAAGTTGGTGGAAGCCTTTATTTAAATTGGAGGGCGGAAAAGGAGGTTAGACGACATTTATACATATACATCAATAATATATTAGATTGTATTTTCACACATTGAAACGTATAAAATATTGAAAATAGTTTTTCATTTTACAAAATATATTTTATGCGTAAAATTAAAAAAATAATTATATTTTCTAACATTTCATTCCATTACAGGACGTACTGATTACTTTCTCTAGAATTTAAATTTTTCTAATTAATTTGTTGTTTCCTCTATAGTAACGGAGTTGTCGTATAGAGTACAATAAGATATTGAATTTGTAAAGATTTACTGAAAGTAATTTGGTAATGAATCACTTATAAGCAAGTTTATATTTATGCTGTCTACTTTCATACTGGGTGATTATAATTATGAAATAATTACGTTATTAGTAAGCAAAACCCCCAGAGATTCTACGAGAATCAATTGAGGCCGCAATCCGAAATAAGAGCCGGCCCGATCTCAGTGCCATTGCTGAATGCGAGGAAGCTTGTTGATCCGGAACTTTTCTTCGATCTTCTCACAATAGAGACACTCTGGACGGAATGGGATTTGGACGTGGAGGTTAGCTATATACCATCATATAAGATTATAACGTTTTCTTAAAACTATATCGTTTCTATACCATATACTTTCTCTTTACTTTCTTTATCTCTCTCCCTCTTTATCTATCTCTCTTTTTGTCACACACACACACACACACACACGCACGTATATATATATATATATATATATGTCATTGATATTCAACATTATATTAAAATCGAAATCCAACGGATCTGGAAATTGTTATGTGTTTGAGTAAAGTAAGTGATTAAAAATGTTTGTTTGGAAAAATCTGGAATATTTAATATGATGAAACAATTAAAAATTTAGAATAAAGAAACTCAAACAAATCTCTAAAAATTTCCAAATTGAAATTTCATACAACAATATTATCAAAACATAGAAATTTGTGTGGCATGGTCGATTGACAATATTCTAAAGAAAATGTTAATTGTAATAATTTATTGTTGGCATGCATATAATATACATTCTAAACATTCATTATATTCCATACTGACAATTTCATTTTTTCGAACACTTAATATTTACTTGATATCCAAGTGATAAAGTACCGAAAATTTATCAAATTTCACAAGAGGACACTTCAATATAAAAATAAAGAATTATCATCGAACTGATATACACAAATTGACATGATAAACATTTTTATGTGTTAGTCAACATTTATTTTGCTTGTGACTAATTTTCATGGGTAATTTCCATTTTATTTGATTTCGGGTATCGAGAGTGTTTTGGTTGAAGTTAATATTTATCATTCGACATTGTTTTATTTTTAACAATATTCAACGAACATTCTTATCCCATCATCGTCATCGTTAGTTGGATTTACTTTCTATTATAATCTTTAATTAAATATTCTCCCACTTGTCTGATGTGTTGTAGTGTTGCACTTGTTAACCTTAGAATGTTTTGCTTGTCAGGAAAATTGAGTGTAGATAACTCGCTTGAAATTAAACAATGCCATAAAGAAAATGATTCAGACGCCATTGAGAAAAGCGATAGCCAAGTGTGTCAGTTCTATATCCGGAACTCATACCCGACATTGAAGAGGCTAGACTTCATCTGGATTCTCTGGAAGAAGGGTAAAGGTTTGTCCTAACCACCATTTTTTACACATTCTGTTGACTCACATCCTTTCAAACAATTCTATTTATGTTGCGAATGTTATGAGGATTCATCTATAAAGATATTCATTTTGGGAATAATGAAAACCTTTTAAAAAATCGTCGTGTTATAAGCATTTCTCGAAATGAAATAAATGTAATACACCCTACATTACTATTGACCATGTAATAACTGGCTAATTCTTACGTACTTAGTAATTATCGATTGTCCATTATATCTCAAATAAATATAAAATTGTAGACATTTAGACAAATAGGTTTAGAACAATACTGAAAATATAATGCAATTATCTTATTTCGCATCTTCAAACCATGAAATGTTTCTGTAATTTTCGCGTAAAATATATAATCAAGCTGAATGTTTGAGACATATACTTTCGTAAAATATTGAAGGTTTCATATACAGCACATTCTAAAATATTATGAATTTTGGTTACTAGGACGTTTTTTGTTTCCTGGATTCCATATAAAAAGCTCCCTCGATTTGAATTTTTCCGCAAGAAACATGGAACTGCAGGTCTGTCGAGTTTTACACTTATACTTAAATTAATCGAATATTTCTGTGAAAAATTAAACATTCATTGTAAATGGTTAACTATAACTTTATAACATTGTAAGGGAATAGAATTCTTGTCAAACTTTTAATGAGGTATATAATATTTAGTATTGAAAATGAAACCGCAATCCAGCTTACAAAAGAGGTTTTTATTTGTAATAACATATGTCATTTCTAAAGTAATGTTCGACCAACTATTAAAAATGTTGTATTGTTGGTGTCATCTATTAATCAATAATAATAATAATGAAAGAAAAATGTCAAGATATATTTAAATATATATACATATTTAATAATGTAACTCATGAGAACAAATAAAATATCATAACAAAAATTAATTTTTAAGCTACTGCATTAAGTGGAGTTTTTATTTTGCAAGTTTGTCTCATTTAATACATTGAATAACTATGGTGTTGAAAATGCCTTTCATTTTTACTTCTAGATATCTCTGTTGATGATGTCACCGGACACTCTTCGTGAACAACTGCATTTAGCTATAAAGAACAATTATCTGACCCTGAAATTAGAGTATCTCATCGATAAAGTTATGAGAAAGCCCAATATCCAGAACTGGGTATATTGGATATCCTGAAGCCCGTCAAAGTCTCAACAAATTTGGGAGTATGGATATGGAGGTTAGACAATTCATGCAAGAATTATTTAAGCCAATAAACAATATTTAAGATATAATTCTGAAGAATTTCATTGGTAAAATTAAAATTATATTAACTGAAGCTACCTCCTGTGTAAATAAACTGACATGAAACATACGATCAATCAAGAAAGTGCCGCTACGTTTAAATCGTCGTATTAGTAGTAGAATTAAATTTGTGTTATTAAGAGTACATGCTTCATAGAATAGGAAATTATTATTATCTGTGTGTGTATTTTATATTAAGTTTACTTTGAAATCTGTATGGAAATCGACTTTCGATTCACAGGATGTATATCCGCCGAAATCGTGCGTCCGCAATTGAAGGCAGCCATCCAATCAAAGGACAGAAAATCCTTGGACGCATTCGTAAACAAAAGCTTGTTCTCGGTCTTCCATTCTCGATGCCGATATCCAAGAAGCCAGAGTTACCCAGATAAACTGATATAAAAGGAGGTTAGATTGAAGACTGATATTCTCATGAATCTCTTGCATTCATCTTGCAAATTTCCATCGAAATTTAATCACGTTTTGTTAACTTGAATATGCCTAGTTATATTTATACCATGAAAATAAATAATGCTACTTTTAATTCGTACAATATCATTCCTATTTGCAGTAAAATGAAATTAGAAAACTTCGATACACTTCTGATTAAGAATATAAAATGCTATATTATCTTACACAATTCTATGTCTAGTTTACAATCTATAACCTTTTAATTGAAATATATTTATCACTTGCACTTAAGTAATGTACTTTTCAAGATTATTATATAATATCTTGTAAAGACTACATATCTTCAATACTAGTGTTATTGTCCATTCTACGAGCTTAAAAGTAATTATTAGGCATATGAATAGAAATAGTGAAAAATATCAACTTACAAATAATGAACATATGAAATTACTAATTACTTTAATCAGTGTTGAAATCACCTGACGCTCTACGTGGCCAACCGCAGCAATCAAGAGCAAGAACCGAGCCGAATCGGAGAATATCATCTGTGAATGTGAGAAATATGGTTATCTGGAACTTTCACCTGATCTCCGTTTAGCCAGAGACAGCCTTTGGAAAGTATGGGATTTGGACGCGGATAGTGTGCGGGATGTACACGAAACTCCCTTTTTGATTTCTATAATAATTGAGTCCATCGGCTAAAGAAGATAGCAATAAATTAAAGATTTCTTTTTTGCATACGTACTAATTAGCATATCTTTAAAAATGGTAACATATACTATTAGAACTTTTGACCTTTGCTTTTCTTTAAATATATATATCGTAGTATAATACGAAATAATTAGAACGATTTATGTGTAACGGTATATATTCGTGTTGGACAACTGAAATCTTTCATTTATCTGTGTGGGTGTGTAATAAGTAATGTTGAAAATTATAAAACCGCACTTCTTCAGTATGTTAGAAATAGATTGTATAAGTAGTTGGAAGTTGAGTACGGTGTCATGAGCGATATGAATTCTATTAATGATAAAAAATTCTATGAAAATCCATTAAAATCTTATGTGTTATCTAGGATTTACCAGTACATTATCTTTCCGTTTTTGTACACGTACTTATTAATGTGTTATAAACGATTTCTTATCATTTTCATTATCTGAATTATTTGCCAATTGATTTCCTATTGTTGTCATTGGTCCGTTTTGCTGAGAAAATTGAGCGTAGACAACCTGCGCTTGAAACTAAAACAGCCACAAAGAAAAATGACCCAGAAGATTGGAAAAAAGCGATAAACGAATGTGTCATTTCTGGACATCCAGAACTCATACCCGATATCAAAGAGGCCAGATTCTCACCAGAGTCTTGGAGGAAAGGCAAAGGTTTGTCCGCTTCCCTCACATTGCTTTAGCGTTTTACAAAACCTGCGCATAACCAATCACGTCATTTTTATATGAATTATGCGATAAATGTTCTTCTATCTTGCGTTCAAGAAAGCTTGTTTCTGAAGATGGCATTTGGTAACATTTCTGATATTTTGTCAAATATTCTTTCCATCAAATATATCTATTTACCTGCAAACGATAATTTCTGTATTTTCAAAATATCTTATTAACACATGATAATTTCTTGAAAGTTACGTAACTTATAAAATTAACCAGCAGTTTAATTTGACCTACGAATGTTTCATTAACTTGCGTTTCAACAGTTAAATACGTAAACAAGAAATCGAATAAACCACAGTACTTCTGCCAAAGGGATTAATTCTTAAATCTGCGTCTTTTTCAATATCATTAATTTTGCTTATCAGGATCATTCTCGTTTCCACGCCTCGACATTAAACTACCTGATTCAGCTCTAGTTTCGTATGGAACATGGAGAATCAGGTAAAGAATTTTAATATTTACTTTAATAATCAATAACTTTTAAAACTCGAAATATTCAATGTTGTATCAGTTATCATTAAGTGATAGAATAGTTATGACTTGCAGCATGACAATGAATTGCATCTGTTGAATGTCTTAACGTGCAAGTGATTTTGCTTATATTATAATAGCATTAACATTCATAATCGACATTATAGACGAGAGTAATCTCTACAAAATAATTCGATTAAATTAAGTAAATTCTTGGCAATTAAAACGTATCATAAGCTGAATTTCTTCTTTTTGTTATACTGTGAAAGATTAAATGCATATGTATTTAGAAATACTGTTTTACTTTTTCATAATCCTTTTCATATAAATTACTATTTGAATAGAGAAATATATAAACAATAAACATTTAGCCAAATGAATATTTCAAATTGTCATTAAAGGCAATGAATTACGAAATTAACGATTGGCGTATAAAAATATAACTAACTACTATTTACTTAGATATTTCCTCTGGAAGACATGTCACCGGACACATTGCGTGACAAGCTGCGGTTGGCAGTAAAAGAAACAAAGACCGAAAGAAATTAGAGCAACTTATCGAAGTTGTTGAAGAAGCCGATTATCCAGAATTGTTATTTGATTCTGTAAGCCCAGAAACTTCTCAAAATTTGGGAGGCGGATTTGGAGGTTAGACAAACAAAAATATCTTGTGATTCTATTTCGATATTTAAATTCAGTCTCACGATATTTATAAAGTTGATCTATTAATTTCTAAAACTGAAACCTACATATCCGTCACGGGCAACCTGACAAGTTAAATTACTCACGGTAATTATTCAATTTATAATTTCTTCAATTTATACTTAACCTAATAAATTTGAAAATATAAACGAATTTACATCTTTATCTTAACAATATTTGCATTTGTTACGATGAATAAATTCGGTTTTTGATTATCAGGAAGTTTATCCTTCTGAACAGTGATGAACGCCCAAGGCTACAGATTCAATCAAAAGACAAGAAGATGTTGATGCAAAGCATTAAAGAAAGCGTATCGGCCGGTTTCCCTGGTCTCAGTGCCGATGGTCCAAATGCTTAGTAGCCTTATTTAAATTTGGAGGGCGGAAAGGAGGTTAATGACACATTTATACACATCAATAATATATTAGATGATTTTCAAATACATTGAAACGTATAAATAATATTGAAAAGAGTTTTTCATTTTACAAAATATATTTTACGTGTGCAAAATTAAAAAAATACTATACTTTTCTTAAATATCGTCCACTACAGGACGTAACGATTACTTAGAATTTAAATCTTTTCTAATTAATTTGTTGTTTCCTCTATAGTAACGGAGTTGTCGTATAGAGTACAATAAGATATTGAATTTAAAGATTTACTGAAAGTAATTTGTAATTTAATACCTAATAAGCAAGTTTGTATTAAAAGCTGCTACTTTCATACTGGGTGATTATAATTATGAAATAATTGTCGTTAATTAGTGCTGAAAACCCCGCAGAGATTCTACGAGACCAATTGAGCGCCGCAATCCGAAATAAGAGCCGGCCTGATCTGGAAAAGCTATTGCTGAATGCGGAGTAGCCGGTTATCCCGAACTTTTCTTCGATCTTTCTCTGGCCAGAGACACTCTGGACGGAATACTTTGGACGAGGTTAGTTTATATACCATCATATAAGATTATAACTTAAGTTTTCTTAAACTATATCGCTCTCTGTTACCTTCTATATAATTTTCTCTCTTTTACTTTTCTCTTTATCTCTCTCCCTCTTTTATCTATCTCTCTTTTTGTCACACACACACACACACACACACACACACGCACGTATATATATATATATATATATATATACTAATATTATCTTAAATATTTATATTTAAATCGAAATCAACGGATCTGAAATTGTTATGTCGGATAAAAGTAAAGGATTAAAAAATGTCGCTCGGCAGTCCGAATACTTAAGTATATGAAACACTGAAAAATTGTATCGTGTTGTTCAAACAAATCTCTAAAAATTTCCAAATTGAAATTTCATATAACAATATTATCAAAACATAGAAATTTGTGTACGTTGTCGATTGACAATATTCTAAAGAAAAATGTTAATTGTAATAATTTATTGTTGGCATGCATAATATACATTCTAAACATTCATTATATTCCATATCGACAATTTCATTTTTCGGAACACTTAATATTTACTGGATATTCAAGTGATAAAGCACTGAAAATTACCAAATTTCACAAGATTACCTAATATAAAAATAAAGAATTATCATCGAACGGATGAGTACACAATTGACATGATAAACATTTTTATGTGTTAGTCAACATTATTTTGCTTGTGACTAATTTTCATGTAATTTCCATTTTATTTGATTTCCGTGTATCGAGAGTGTTTCGGTTGAAGTTAATATTTATCATTCGACATTGTTTCCTTATTTTTAACATGATCTTAATTGAACATTCTTATCCCATCATCGTCATCAGTATGATTTACTTTCTTATTATAATCTTTATCAATATTCTCCCACTTGTCTGATGTGTTTCATAGTTGCACTTGTTAACCGGAATGTTTTGCTTGTCAGAAAATGAGGTAGATAAACCCGCTTGAAATTAAACAATGCCATAAAGAAAATGATTCAGACGCCATTGAGAAAGCGATAGCCAAGGTGTCAGTTCTGGAGGTCTTGGAAACTCATACCCGACATTGAAGAGGCTAGACTTCATCTGGATTCTCTGGAAGGGAAGTGGCAAAGGTTTGTCCTAACCACCATTTTTTACACATTCTGTCAATTCGCACATCCTTTCTAAACAATTCTATTTACAGCGAATGTTATGAGGATTCATCTATAAAGATATTCATTTTGGGAATAATGAAAACCTTTTTAAAAATCGTCGTGTTATAAAGCATTTCTCGAAATGAAATAAATGTAATACACCTACATTACTATTGACCATGTAATAACTACCACTTATACTTTTAATAATTATCGATTGTCCATTATATCTCAAATAAATATAAAATTGTAGACATTTAGACAAATAGTTTAGAACAAATATCTAAAATACAATGACTATCTTATTTTGATCTTCAAACGGCGAAATGTTTCTGTAATTTTCGCGTAAAATAGTATATAATCAAGCTGAATGTTTCATACATATTGGGGATTTTCTTTAAAATGGCTGAAGGTTTCATATACAGCACATTCTAAAATATTACGAATTTTGTTATTTGTACGCTTCGTTTCCTGATCTCATAAAAGCCCCTCGATTTGGTTCTTTCCGCAAGAAACATGGAATTGCAGGTTCGTCGAGTTTTACACTTATACTTAAATTAATCGAATATTTCTTGTGAAAAATTAAACATTCATTGTAAATGGTTAACTATAACTTTATAACATTGTAAGGGAATAGAATTCTGTCAAACTTTAATGAGGCATAATATTTAGTATTGAAATGAAACCGCAATCCAGCTATAAAAGAGGTTTTTATTTGTAATAACATATGTCATTTCTAAAGTAATGTTCGACCAACTATTAAAATGTTGTATTGTTGGTGTCATCTATTAATCAATAATAATAATAATAAAGAAAAATGTCAAGATATATTTAAATATATATACATATTTAATAATGTAACTCATGAGAACAAATAAAATATCATAACAAAAATTAATTTTTAAGCTACTGCATTAAGTGGAGTTTTGACAGTTTGTTTCATTTAATACATTGAATGAATTAGTGGTAAGAAAAATGCTTACTTTACTTAGATATCTCTGTTGATGAGATGTCACCGGACACTCTTCGTGAACAACTGCATTTAGCTATAAAGAACAATGCGACTGACCGAAATGAGTATCTCATCGATGTTGTTGAGAAAGCCCAATATCCAGAACTGGCATTGGATATCCTTGAAGTCTTCGTCAAAGTCTCAACAAATTGTGAGTGGGCGGATATGAGGTTAGATAATCATGCAAGAATATTTAGTTTCAATAAACAATATTTAAGATATACCTGAAGAATTTCATTGGTAAATTAAAATTATATTAATCGAAGTTGAATTCCTCTAAAAATAAACTGACATGAAACATACGATCAATCAAGAAAGTGCCATTACGTTTAAATCGTCGTATTAGTAGTAGAACGCAATTTAGCATAGAGTACATGCTTCATAGAATAGTAAAATTTATTACTATCTAAATGTGGTGTATTTTATATTAAGTTTACTTTGAAATCTGTATGGAAATCGATCGACTTTCGATTCACAGACGTATCCGCCGAAATCGTGCGTCCGCAATTGAAGGCAGCCATCCAATCAAAGGACAGAAAATCCTTGGACGCATTCGTAAAACAAAGCTTGTCTCTCGGTCTTCCAGGCCTCGATGCCGATATCCAAGAAGCCAGAGAGTTACCCTAGATAAACTGGATGGCGGAAAAGGAGGTTAGATTGAAGACTGATATTCTCATGAATCTCTTTTGTACCTATCTGCAAATTTCCATCGAAATTTAATCACGTTTTGTTAACTTTGAATATGCTCAGGTTATATTTATATATCATGAAAATAACACGTGCTACTTCTTTGAAATTCGTACAATATCATTCCTATTTGCATGTAAATGAAATTTAGAAAACTTATACACTTCCTGATTAAGAATATAAAATTATATTATCTTACACAATTCTATGTCTAGTTTACACTATAACTCACTGAAATATCTTTATCACTTGCACTTCTAAGTGCAATGTACTTTCTCATGATTATATAATATCTTGTAAAGACTACATATTCTAATGCATTTAGTGTTATTGTCCATTCTACGAGCTTAAACAATTATTAGCATATGAATAGAAATAGTGAAAATATCAACTTACAAATAATGAACATACGAAATTACTAATTACTTTAATCAGTGTTGAAATCACCTGACGCTCTCCGTGGCCAACTGAGGGCATCAAGAGCAAGAACCGAGCTGAATTGGAGAATATCATCTGTGAATGTGAAAGAGGGTTATCTGGAACTTTCACCCGACTCGTTTAGCCAGAGACACTTTGGAAAGTATGGGATTTGGACGCGGAGGTTAGTGTGCGGGATGTACATTTGAAACTCCCTTTTTTGATTTCGCACAATTGAGTCCATCGGCTAAAGAAGATACAATAAATTAAAGATTTCTTTTGCACGCATTTCAATGAGCATATCTTAAAATGCTAACATACAGGCTTAGTTAGAACTTTTGACCCTTGCTTTTCTTTCAAATATATCTATCGTAAAATAATACGAAATAATTAGAACGATTTATGTATAACGGTATATGTTCGTGTTGGACAACTGAAATCTTTCATTTATCTGTGTGGGTGTAATAACAAGTAATGTTGAAAATTATAAAACCGCAGTTCTTCAGTATGTTAGAAATAGATTGTATAAGTAGTTGAAGTTGAGCATTGCAAACAAGGAGCGATATGAATTCTATTAATGATAAAAAATTCTATGAAAATCCATTAAAATCTTATGTGTTATCTTAGGATTTACCAGTACATTATCTTTCCGTTTTTGTACACGTACTTATTAATGTGTTATAAACGATTTCTTATCATTTTCATTATCTGAATTATTTTGCCAATTGATTTCCTATTGTTGTCATTCGTCCGTTTTGTTTGTTAAATTAGAGCGTAGACAACTCCAGCTTTAGAAACAAAAACAGCCACAAAGAAAAATGACCCAGAAGATTTGGAGAAAGCGATAAACGAATGTGTCATTTCTGGACATCCAGAACTCATACCCGATATCAAAGAGCCAGACTTCACCTGGAGTCTTTGGAGGAAAGTGGCAAAGGTTTGTCCGCTTCCTCATATTTAAGTTTTTACGTTTTACAAAACTCATGTGATAACCAATTGTCATTTTTGACAATTATGCGATAATGTTTATCTTGCGTTCAAGAAAGCTTGTTTCTGAAGATGGTATTTGCAAGATTTCTGATTTTTTGTCAAATATTCTTTCCATCAAATATATCTATTTACCTGCAAACGATAATTTCTGTATTTTCAAAATATCTTATTAATACATAATTTCTAGTACACATGTAACTCATAAAATTAACCAGTTATTTCAATTTGACCTACGAATGTTTCATTAACTTATGTTTCAACAGTTAAATACGTAAACAAGAAATCGAATAAAACCACAGTACTCGCTAAAGGGATTAATTTTAAATCTGCGTCTTTTTCAATATCATTAATTTTGCTTATCAGGATCATTCTCGTTTCCACGCCTCGACATTAACCACCCTTGATTCAGTCGTTTCGTAAGAAACATGGAGAATCAGGTAAAGAATTTTAATATTTACTTTAATAATCAATAACTTTTAAAACTCGAAATATTCAATGTTGTATCAGTTATCATTAAGTGGATAGAATAGTTAAGACTGTATAGATATGACAATGAATGTATCTGTTAGAATGTCTAACGTGCAAGTGATTTTGCTTATATTATAATAGCATTAACATTCATAATCGACATTATAGACGAGAGAATTCTACAAATAATTCGATTAAATTAAGTAAATTCTTGCAATTAAAATGTAATTAGTGAAGCTTGAATTTTTGTTATACTGTGAAAGATTAAATGTATATGTATTTAGAAATACTGTTTTACTTTTCATAATCCTTTTCATATAAATTACTATTTGAATAGAGAAATATATAAACAATAAACATTTAGCCAAATGAATATTTCAAATTGTCATTAAAGGCAATGAACAATAAAATTACACGATTGGCGTATAAAAATATAACTAACTATCATTTTACTTAGATATCTCTCTGGAAGACATGTCACCGGACACATTGCGTGACAAGCTGCGGTTGGCAGTAAAGAATAAAGACCGAAAGAAATTAGAGCAACTTATCGAAGTTGTTGAAGAAGCCATGACGCATTCAGAATTGTTATTTGATCTCTGTGAAGCCCGTGAAACTCTCAAAATTTGGGAGGCGGATTTGGAGGTTAGACAAACAAAAAATATCTTGTGATTCTATTTCGACATTTAAATTCAGTCTCAATGATATTTATTAAAGTTGATCTATTAATTTCTAAAAACTGAAACCTATATATCCGTCACGTTAAATCTGACAAGATTAAATCATCAATGGTAATTATTCAATTTATAATTTCTTCAATTTATACTTTCAATCAATAATTAAGAAAATATAACGAATTTTACATTCTTATCTTAACAATTATTTGCATTTGTTACGATGAATAAATTCGGTTTTTGATTATCAGGAAGTTTATCCTTGGAATGTTTACGTGAACGCCTGAAGGCTGCGATTCAATCAAAAGACAAGAAGATGTTGGATGCAAGCATTAAAGAAAGCGTACTTACCGGTTTCTATCTCAGTGTGCTGACATCCAACAAGCCAGGGAAGCCTTATTTAAATTGGAGGGCGGAAAAGGAGGTTAGACGACACATTTATACATATACATCAATAATATATTAGATTGTGATTTTCAAATACATTGAAACGTATAAAATATTGAAAATAGTTTTTCATTTTACAAATATATTTTACGTGTGCAAAATTAAAAATACTATACTTTTCTTAAATATCGTCCACTATTAGACGTAACGATTATTTAGAATTTAAATCTTTTCTAATTAATTTGTTGTTTCCTCTATAGTAACGGAGTTGTCGTATAGAGTACAATAAGATATTGAATTTGTAAAGATTTACTGAAAGTAATTTGCAATGAATAATTTATAAGTAAAAGTTTATATTTAAAGCTGTTTACTTTCATACTGGGTGATTATACTCAGGAATAATTACGTTAATTAGTGCTGAAAACCCCAGAGATTCTACGAGACCAATTGAGTGCCGCAATCCGGGCAAAATAAGAGCCGGCCTGATCTGGAAAAAGCTATTGCTGAATGCGGAGAAGCCGGTTATCCGGAACTTTTTCTTCGATCTTTTCTCTGGCCAGAGACACTCTGGACGGAATGGGATTTGGACGTGGAGGTTAGTTTATATACCATCATATAAGACGTTATAACCGCTTTCTAAACTATATCGCTCTCTGTTACTCTCTATATAATTTTCTCTCTTTTACTTTTCTCTCTTTATCTCTCTCCCTCTTTATCTATCTCTCTCTCTTTTTGTCACACACACACACACACACACACACACGCACGTATATATATATATATATATATATATATATATACTATTGATATTCAACATTATGTATTAAAATCGAAATCCAACGGATCTGGAAATTGTTATGTCGGATAAAAGTAAAGGATTAAAAAATGTTTGTTTGGAAAATCCGGAATACTTAATATGATGAAACACTGAAAATTGTATTCAAATGTTCAAACAAATCTCTAAAAATTTCCAAATTGAAATTTCAATATAACAATATTATCAAAACATAGAAATTTCGTGTGTATTGTCGATTTTTGACAACATTCCGTAGTAAAGAAAAATGTTAATTGTAATAATTTATTGTTGCATGCATATAATATACATTCTAAACATTCATTATATTCCATATCGACAATTTCATTTTTTCGGAACACTTAATATTTACTTGATATCCAAGTGATAAAGCACTAAAAATTTATCAAATTTCACAAGATTACCTAATATAAAAATAAAGAATTATCATCGAACTGATATACACAAATTGACATGATAAACATTTTTATGTGTTAGTCAACATTTATTTTGCTTGTGACTAATTTTCATGTAATTTCCATTTTATTTGATTTCCGTGTATCGAGAGTGTTTCTGCTGAAGTTAATATTTATCATTCGACATTGTTTTATTTTTAACAATATTCAATTGAACATTCTTATCCCATCATCGTCATCGTTAGTTGGATTTACTTTCTATTATAATCTTTATCAATATTCTCCCACTTGTCTGATGTAAGCTATGTGTTGCACTTGTTAACCTTAGAATGTTTTGCTTGTCAGGAAAATTGAGTGTAAGATAAACTCCGCTGAAAGCCAAAAACAATGCAAGAAAGACCAGACGCCATTGAGAAAGCGATAGCCAAGTGTGTCAGTTCTGGATATCCGGAACTCATACCCGACATTGAAGAGGCTAGACTTCATCTGGATTCTCTGGAAGGAAGTGGCAATATTTGTCCTAACCACCATTTACACATTCTGTCAATTCGCACATCCTTTCTAAACAATTCTATTTATGTTGCGAATGTTATGGGAGATTGACTATGAAAGATATTCATTTTGGGAATAATTAAACCTTTTTAAAAATCGTCGTGTTATACATTTCTCGAAATGAAATAAATGTAATACAATCTACATTACTATTGACCATGTAATAATCAATAATTTATACTTTTAATAATTATCGATTGTCCATTATATTCCAAATAAATATAAAATTGTGGAGTATTTTCAGACAAATAGGTTTAGAACAAATATCTAAAATACAATGCAATTATCTTATTTTGATCTTCAAACCATGAACTGTTTCTGTAATTTTTGCAATAGTATATAATCAAGCTGAATGTTTGATATACAGTACTTTCTAAAATATTGAAGGTTTCATATACAGCACATTCTAAAATATTACGAATTTTGGTTACTAGGACGTTTCTGTTTCCTGGATTCCATATAAAAGCCCCTCGATTTGAATTTTTCCGCAAGAAACATGGAACTGCAGGTTCGTCGAGTTTTACACTTATACTTAAATTAATCGAATATTTCCTAAAATTAAACATTCATTGTAAATGGTTAACTATAACTTTATAACATTGTAAGGGAATAGAATTTCGTCAAACTTTAATGAGGCATAATATTTAGTATTGAAAATGAAACCGCAATCCAGCTTACAAAAGAGGTTTTTATTTGTAATAACATATGTCATTTCTAAAGTAATGTTCGACCAACTATTAAAATGTTGTATTGTTGGTGTCATCTATTAATCAATAATAATAATAATAAAGAAAAATGTCAAGATGATGTTAATATATATACATATTTAATAATGTAACTCATGAGAACAAATAAAATATCATAACAAAAATTAATTTTTAAGCTACTGCATTAAGTGGAGTTTTTATTTTGCAAGTTTGTCTCATTTAATACATTGAATGAATTTATGGTAAGAAAAATGCTTTCATTTTACTTAGATATCTCTGTTGATGAGATGTCACCGGACACTCTTCGTGAACAACTGCATTTAGCTATAAAGAACAATGACCGACCGAAATTAGAGTATCTCATCGATGTTGCTGAGAAAGCCCAATATCCAGAATTGGTATTGGATACCCCGAAGCTCTGGCCAAGTCTTCAACAAATTGGGAGGCGGATATGGAGGTTAGACAATGCAAGAATTATTTAGTTTCAATAAACAATATTTAAGATATAATTCTGAAGAATTTCATTGGTAAATTAAAATTATATTAATCGAAGTTGAATTCCTCTAAAAATAAACTGACATGAAACATACGATCAATCAAGAAAGTGCCATGTTTAAATCGTCATTTAGTAGTAGAATTAAATTTGTGTTATTAAGAGTACATGCTTCATAGAATAGGAAATTTATTACTATCTAAATGTGTGTATTTTATATTAAGTTTACTTTGAAATCTGTATGGAAATCGACTTTCGATTCACAGGATGTATATCCGCCGAAATCGTGCGTCCGCAATTGAAGGGCATAGCCATCCAACTAAATATTAGAAAATCCTTGGACGCATTCGTAAAACAAGTTTTTGTCTCTCGGTCTTCCAGGCCTCGATGCCGATATCCAAGAAGCCAGAGTTACCCTAGATAAACTGGATGGCGGAAAAGGAGGTTAGATTGAAGACTGATATTCTCATGAATCTCTTTATAAGCTACTTCCGTAAAATTTTTACCGAAATTTAATCACGTTTTGTTAACTTAATAGCTCAGGGTTATATTTATATATCATGAAAATAAATAACACGTGCTACTTTTGAATTCGTACAATATCATTCCTATTTGCATGGAAGAAATTTAGAAAACTTCGATACACTTCCTGATTAAGAATATAAAATTATATTATCTTACACAATTCTATGTCTAGTTTACAATCTATAACCTTTTAATTGAAAAATATTTATCACTTGCACTTAAGTGCAATGTACTTTCTCATGATTATATAATATCTTGTAAAGACTACATGTTCTAATGCATTTAGTGTTATTGTCCATTCTACGAGCTTCTTAAAAGTAATTATTAGGCATATGAATAGAAATAGTGAAAATATCAACTTACAAATAATGAACATACGAAATTACTAATTACTTTAATCAGTGTTGAATCACTCGACGCTCTCCGTGGCTAACCGAGGGCAGCAATCAAGAGCAAGAACCGAGCTTTCGAATTGGAGAATATCATCTGTGAATGTGAGAAATATGAGTTATTCGAACTTTCACCTCTGATTCTGCTTTAGCTAGAGACACTTTGGAAAGTATGGGATTTGGACGCGGAGGTTAGTGTGCGGGATGTACATTTGAAACTCCTTTTTGATTTCTGGCACAATTGAGTCCATCGGCTAAAGAAGATACAATAAATTAAAGATTTCTTTGCACGCATTTCAATTAGCATATCTTTAAAAATGGTAACATATACTATTAGAACTTTTGACCCTTGCTTTTCTTTCAAATATATCTATCGTAAAATAATACAAAATAATTCAGGAACGCTTTTGTATAACGGTATATGTTCGTGTTGGACAACTGAAATCTTTCATTTATCTGTGTGGGTGTGTGTAATAAGTAGTTGCTGAAATTATAAAACCGCAGTTCTTCAGTATACAGAAATAGATTGTATAAGTAGTTAAAAGTTGAGCATTGCAAACAAGGAGCGATATGAATTCTATTAATGATAAAAAATTCTATGAAAATCCATTAAAATCTTATGTGTTATCTTAGGATTTACCAGTACATTATCTTTCCGTTTTTGTGCTACGTACTATTAATGTGTTATAAACGATTTCTTATCATTTTCATTATCTGAATTATTTTGCCAATTGATTTCCTATTGTTGTCATTGGTCCGTTTTGCTTGTTAGGCAAATTGAGCGTAGACAACCTGCGCTTGAAACTAAAAATAGCCATAAAGAAAAATGACCCAGAAGATTTGGAGAAAGCGATAAACGAATGTGTCATTTCTGGACATCCAGAACTCATACCTGATATCAAAGAGGCTAGACTTCACCTGAGTCTTTGGAGGAAAGTGGCAAAGGTTTGTCCGCTTCATATTTAAGTTTTTAGCGTCTACAAAAACCTTCCAGTATAACCAACTGTCATTTTTATATGAATTATGCGATAAATGTTCTTCTATCTTGCGTTCAAGAAAGCTTGTTTCTGAAGATGGTATTTGCAAGATTTCTGATTTTTTGTCAAATATTCTTTCCATCAAATATATCTATTTACCTGCAAACGATAATTTCTGTATTTTCAAAATATCTTATTAACACATGATAATTTCTAGTACACATGTAACTTATAAAATTAACCAGTTATTTCAATTTGACCTACGAATGTTTCATTAACTTATGTTTCAATAAAGTTAAATACGTAAACAAGAAATCAATAAAACCACAGTAATTTCGCCAAAGGGATTAATTTTAAATCTGCGTCTTTTTCAATATCATTAATCATTACTAGACTACCTCGTTTCCACGCCTCGACATTAAACTACTCCGATTCAGCCTGTTTCGTAAGAAACATGGAGAATCAGGTAAAGAATTTTAATATTTACTTTAATAATCAATAACTTTTAAAATCTGAATATTCAATGTTGTATCAGTTATCATTAAGTGGATAGAATAGTTATGACTTATATATACGACAATGAATTGCATCTGTTAGAATGTTCAATGCAAGTGATTTTGCTTATATTATAATAGCATTAACATTCATAATCGACATTATAATGAGAATTCCTACAAAATAATTCGATTAAATTAAGTAAATTCTTGGCAATTAAAACGTAATTAGCAAGCTGAATTTCCTTCTTTGTTATACTGTGAAAGATTAAATGTATATGTATTTAGAAATACTGTTTTACTTTTCATAATCCTTTTTCATATAAATTACTATTTGAATAGAGAAATATATAAACAATAAACATTTAGCCAAATGAATATTTCAAATTGTCATTAAAGGCAATGAATTACGAAATTAACGATTGGCGTATAAAAAATATAACTAACTATCATTTACTTAGATATCTCTCTGGAAGACATGTCACCGGACACATTGCGTGACAAGCTGCGGTTGGCAGTAAAGAACAAAGACCGAAAGAAATTAGAGCAACTTATCGAAGTTGTTGAAGAAGCCGATTATCCAGAATTATTTGATCTCGTGAAGCTTTCCGTGAAACTCTCAAAAATTTGGGAGGCGGATTTGGAGGTTAGACAAACAAAAATATCTTGTGATTCTACTTCGATATTTAAATTCAGTCTCACGATATTTAAAGTTAGATCAATAATTTCTAAAACTGAAACCTACATATCCGTCACGTTAAATCTGACAAGATTAAATTACTCAATAAATTATTCAATTTATAATTTCTTCAATTTATACTTAACCTAATAAATTTGAAAATATAAACGAATTTACATTCTTATCTTAACAATATTTGCATTTGTTACGATGAATAAATTCGGTTTTTGATTATCAGGAAGTTTATCCTTGGAATGTTTACGAACGCCTGAAGGCTGCGATTCAATCAAAAGACAAGAAGATGTTGGATGCAAGCATTAAAGAAAGCGTATCGGCCGGTTTCCCCTGGTCTCGTACAACAACCAACAAGCCAGGGAAGCCTTATTTAAATTGGAGGGCGGAAAAGGAGGTTAGACGACACATTTATACATATACATCAATAATATATTAGATTGTGATTTTCAAATATATTGAAACGGCAATATTGAAAATAGTTTTTCATTTTACAAATATATTTTACGTAAAAAATTAAAAATACTATACTTTTCTTAAATATCGTCCACTACAGGACGTAACGATTACTTAGAATTTAAATCTTTTCTAATTAATTTGTTATGTTTTCTATATAATGGAGTTGTCGTATAGAGTACAAGGAAGATATTGTCTTGTAAAGATTTACTGAAAGTAATTTGTAATGAATAATTTATAAGTAAAAGTTTATATTATGTTGCTTACTATACTGGTGATTATAACGAGAACAATTGATGTTATGCTGAAAACCCCAGAGATTCTACGAGACTCAATGAGCGCAACTGAAATAAGAGCCGGCCTGATCTGGAAAAAGCTTACAAGAATGAGCTTTCATATCCGGAACTTTTCTTTGATCTTTCTATTTACACACTCTGGACGGAATGGGATTGGACGGAGTTAAAGCTTATATACCATCATATAAGATTATAACTTAAGTTTTCTAAACTATCACTTTGTTACTCTCTATATAATTTTCATTTTCTTTATCTCTCTCTCTCTATCTATCTTCTTTACCGCACACACACACACACACACACACACACACACACATATATATATATATATATATATGTCATTGATATTCAACATTATATTAAAACGAAATCAACGGACTTGGAAATTGTTATGTCGGATAAAAGTAAAGGATTAAAAAATGTTTGTTTGGAAAAATCCGAATATTCTTAATATGATAAAACACTGAAAATTGTATCGTGTTGGTTCAAACAAATTTAAAATTTCCAAATTGAAATTTCAATATAACAATATTATCAAAACATAGAAATTTGTGTGTACAGTCGATTGAGTATATTCTAAAGAAAATGTTAACTGTAATAATTTATTGCTGAAGGTATAATATACATTCTAAACATTCATTATATTCATATCGACAATTTATTTTTTGGAACACTTAATATTTACTTGATATCCAAGTGATAAAGTACTGAAAATTTATCAAATTTCACAAGATTACTCAATATAAAACAGTAATTATCATCGAACTGATATGTTACACAAATTGACATGATAAACATTTTTATGTAAGTATTTGCACATTATTTTGCTTGTGACTAATTTTCATGTAATTTCCATTTTATTTTATTTCTATCGAGATGGTTTCTATTGGTGTTATTTATCATTCGACATTGTTTTATTTTTAACAATATTCAATTGAACATTCTTATCCTGATCATCATTATCAAAATAGTTGATTACTTGCCAATCTTGAACAATATCTTCCCACTTGTCCGATGTGTTTATAGGCATCGTTAACCTTAGAATGTTTTGCTTGTTGTAAAATTGAGTGTAGATAAATCGCTTGAAATTAAATACGCCATAAAGAGTTGATTCAGATGCCATTGAGAAAGTTGAGAGAGTTGGCAATGGGGGCTCTGGATATCCGGAACTCATACCCGACATTGAAGAGGCTAGACTTCATCTGGATTCTCTGGAAGGAAGTGGCAAAGGTCGGTCCAATCATTTTTACACATCTGTCAACTTACATCCTTTCAAACAATTCTATTTATGTTGCGAATGTTATGAGGATTCATCTATAAGAGGTTCATTTTGGGAATAATGAAAACCTTTTAAAATACGTTAGATAAGCATTTCTCGAAATGAAATAAATGTAATACAATCTACATTACTATTGACCATGTAATAATAAACAATTTACACTTTTAATAATTATCGATTGTCCATTATATCTCAAATAAATATAAAATTGTAGACATTTAGACAAATAGGTTTAGAACAAATATTCAAAATACAATGCAATTATCTTATTGATCTTTCAAACCATGAAATGTTTCTGTAATTTTCGCGTAAAATAGTATATAATCAAGCTGAATGTTTGATATACAGTACTTTCTAAAATATTGAAGGTTTCATATACAGCACATTCTAAAATATTACGAATTTTGGTTACTAGGACGTTTCTCGTTTCCTGGATTCCATATATGCTTCTCAATTTGAATTTTTCCGGCAAGAAACATGGAACTGCAGGTTCGTCGAGTTTTACACTTATACTTAAATTAATCGAATATTTCTGTGAAAAATTAAACATTCATTGTAAATGGTTAACTATAACTTTATAACATTGTAAGGGAATAGAATTTCTACAAACTTTAATGAGGCATAATATTTAGTATTGAAAATGAAACCGCAATCCAGCTTACAAAAGAGGTTTTTATTTTAGAATAACATACGTCATTTCTAAAGTAATGTTCGACCAACTATTAAAATGTTGTATTGTTGGTGTCATCTATTAATCAATAATAATAATAATAAAGAAAATGTCGATACATTTAAATATATATACATATTTAATAATGTAACCCATGAGAACAAATAAATATCATAACAAAAATTAATTTTTAAGCTACTGCATTAAGTGGAGTTTTTATTTTGCAAGTTTGTCTCATTTAATACCAGATTAATTAATTTATGGTAAGAAAAATGCTTTCATTTTACTTAGATATTCCGTTGAATGCGAGATGTCACCGGACACTCTTCGTGAACAACTGCATTTAGCTATAAAGAACAATGACTGACCGAAATTAGAGTATCTCATCGATGTTGTTGAGAAAGCCTAATATCCAGAACTGGCATTGGATATCCTTGAAGCCCGTCAAAGTCTTCAACAAATTGGGAGGCGGATATGGAGGTTAGACAACCATGCAAGAATTATTTAGTTTCAATAAACAATATTTAAGATATAATTCTGAAGAATTTCATTGGTAAATTAAAATTATATTAATCGAAGTTGAATTCCTCTAAAAATAAACTGACATGAAACATACGATCAATCAAGAAAGTGCCATTACGTTTAAATCGTCGTATTAGTAGTAGAATTAAATTTGTGTTATTAAGAGTACATGCTTCATAGAATAGGAAATTTATTACTATCTAAATGTGTGTATTTTATATTAAGTTTACTTTGAAATCTGTATGGAAATCGACTTTCGATCTACAGATGATATCCGCCGAAATCGTGCGTCCGCAATTGAAGGCAGCCATCCAATCAGCGATGAACCTGGACGCATTCGTAAAACAAAGCTTGTCTCTCGGTCTTCCAGGCCTCGATGCCGATATCCAAGAAGCCAGAGTTACCCTAGATAAACTGGATGGCGGAAAAGGAGGTTAGATTGAAGACTGATATTCTCATGAATCTCTTTGCGTACCTAGTGCCTATCTGCAAATTTCCGTATCGAAATTTAATCACGTTTTGTTAACTTTGAATATGCTCAGGCTATTGATAATTATAAAAATAAAATAACACGTGCTACTTTGAATTCGTACAATATCATTCCTATTTGCATGTAAATGAAATTTAGAAAACTTCGATACACTTCCTGATTAAGAATATAAAATTATATTATCTTACACAATTCTATGTCTAGTTTACAATCTATAACCTTTTAATTGAAATATATTTATCACTTGCACTTAAGTGCAATGTACTTTCATGATTATATAATATCTTGTAAAGACTACATGTTCTAATGCATTTAGTGTTATTGTCCATTCTACGAGCTTAAAAGTAATTATTAGGCATATGAATAGAAATAGTGAAAATATCAACTTACAAATAATGAACATACGAAATTACTAATTACTTTAATCAGTGTTGAAATCACCTGACGCCTCTGCATGAACGAGGGCAGCACCAAGAGCAAGAACCGAGCTGAATTGGAGAATATCATCTGTGAATGTGAGAAATATGGTTATCTGGAACTTTTCACCGATCTCCGTTTGTGTTGTATACTTTGGAAAGAAGTGGATTGGACGCGAGGTTAGCAGTGGATGTACATTTGAAACTCTCTTTTTGATTTCGGCACAATTGAGTCCATCGGCTAAAGAAGATACAATAAATCGTTAAAGATTTTGCACGCATTTCAATTAGCATATCTTTAAAAATGGTAACATATACTATTAGAACTTTTGACCTTATTTTTCTTTCAAATATATCTATCGTAAAATAATACAAAATAATTAGAACGCTTTATGTATAATTTATATGTTCGTGTTGGACAACTGAAATCTTTCATTTATCGCGGTGTAAAGAAGTAATGTTGAA
This sequence comes from Ascarosepion bandense, assembly GCA_037127315.1. Classification (NCBI taxonomy): domain Eukaryota; kingdom Metazoa; phylum Mollusca; class Cephalopoda; order Sepiida; family Sepiidae; genus Ascarosepion; species Ascarosepion bandense. The sequence goes on from JBBBDQ010001865.1 coordinate 683,524, forward strand.
AATTATAAAACCGCAGTTCTTCATGTTAGAAATAGACGTTGTAGGCACAAGTTGAGCATTGCAAACAAGGAGCGATATGAATTTCATTAATGATAAAAAATTTATGAAAATCCATTAAAATCTTATGTTATCTTAGGATTTACCAGTACATTATCTTTCCGTTTTTGTACACGTACTTATTAATGTGTTATAAACGATTTCTTATCATTTTCATTATCTGAATTATTTTGCCAATTGATTTCCTATTGTTGTCATTGGTCCGTTTTGCTTGTTAGGCAAATTGAGCGTAGACAACCTGCGCTTGAAACTAAAACAGCCACAAAGAAAAATGACCCAGAAGATTTGGAGAAAGCGATAAACGAATGGGGCTATTTGCCATCCAGAACTCATACCCGATATCAAAGAGGCCAGACTTCACCTGGAGTCTTTGGAGGAAAGTGGCAAAGGTTTGTCCGCTTCCTCATATTTAAGTTTTTAGCGTTTTACAAAACCTGCGTATAACCAATCACGTCATTTTTATATGAATTATGCGATAAATGTTCTTCTATCTTGCGTTCAAGAAAGCTTGTTTCTGAAGATGGCATTTGCAAGATTTCTGATTGTCAAATATTCTTTCCATCAAATATACTTATTTACCTGCAAACGATAATTTCTGTATTTTCAAAATATCTTATTAACACATGATAATTTAACATGTAACTTATAAAATTAACCAGTTATTTCAATTTGACCTACGAATGTTTCATTAACTTATGTTTCAACAGTTAAATACGTAAACAAGAAATCGAATAAAACCACAGTAATTTCGCCAAAGGGATTAATTTTAAATCTGCGTCTTTTTCAATATCATTAATTTTGCTTATCAGGATCATTCTCGTTTCCACGCCTCGACATTAAACTACCTTGATTCAGCCTGTTTCGTAAGAAACATGGAGAATCAGGTAAAGAATTTTAATATTTACTTTAATAATCAATAACTTTTAAAACTCGAAATATTCAATGTTGTATCAGTTATCATTAAGTGGATAGAATAGTTATGACTTATATATACGACAAAATAATTGTATCTGTTAGAATGTCTAACGTGTAAGTGATTTTGCTTATATTATAATAGCATTAACATTCATAATCGACATTATAGACGAGAGAATTCACAAAAATAATTCGATTAAATTAAGTAAATTCTTGGCAATTAAAACGTAATTAGCAAGCTGAATTTCCTTCTTTTTGTTATACTGTGAAAGATTAAATGTATATATGTATTTAGAAATACTGTTTTACTTTTCATAACTTTTCATATAAATTACTATTTGAATAGAGAACATATAAACAATAAACATTTAGCCAAATGAATATTTCAAATTGTCATTAAAGGCAATGAATTACGAAATTAACGATTGGCGTATAAAAAATATAACTAACTATCATTTACTTTGATATCTCTCTGGAAGACATGTCACCGGACACATTATGCGACAAGCTGCGGTTGGCAGTAAAGAACAAAGACCCAAGAAATTAGAGCAACTTATCGAAGTTAAGAAGAAGCCGATTATCCAGAATTGTTATTTGATCTCTGTGAAGCCCGTGAAACTCTCAAAAATTTGGGAGGCGGATTTGGAGGTTAGACAAACAAAAAATATCTTGTGATTCTATCGATATTTAAATTCAGTCTCACGATATTTATTAAAGTTGATCTATTAATTTCTAAAACTAAACCATATCCGTCACGTTAAATCTGACAAGATTAAATTACTCACGGTAATTATTCAATTTATAATTTTCTCAATTTATACTTAACCTAATAAATTTGAAAATATAAACGAATTTTACATTCTTATCTTAACAATATTTGCATTTGTTACGATGAATAAATTCGGTTTTTGATTATCAGGAAGTTTATCCTTGGAATGTTTACGTGAACGCCTGAAGGCTGCGATTCAATCAAAAGACAAGAAGATGTTGGATGCAAGCATTAAAGAAAGCGTATCGGCCGGTTTCCCTGGTCTCGTGCTGATCCAATAAGCCAGGGAAGCCTTATTTAAATTGGAGGGCGGAAAAGGAGGTTAGACGACACATTTATACATATACATCAATAATATATTAGATTGACTTATAAATACATTGAAACGTATAAAATATTGAAAATAGTTTTTCATTTTACAAATATATTTTACGTGTGCAAAATACCTTCAGTGTTCATTTACCAAATATCGTCCACTACAGGACGTAACGATTACTTAGAATTTAAATCTTTCAATTAATTTGCTGTTTCCTCTATAGTAACGGAGTTGTCGTATAGAGCACAATAAGATATTGAATTTGTAAAGATTTACTGAAAGTAATTGCAATTAACAATTTATGGCGCTATTTAAAGCTGTTTACTTTCATTGGGTGATTATAATTATGAAATAATTACGTTAATTAGTGCTGAAAACCCCAGAGATTCTACGAGACCAATTGAGTGCCGCAATCCGAAATAAGAGCCGGCCTGATCTGGAAAACAGCTGCTGAATGGAGAAGCAAGGTCCTTGGAACTTTTTCTTCGATCTTTCTCTGGCCAGAGACACTCTGGACGGAATGGGATTTGGACGTGGAGGTTAGTTTATATACCATCATATAAGATTATAACTTAAGTTTTCTAAACTATATCGCTCTCTGTTATTTCCTTATATAATTTTCTCTCTTTTACTTTTCTCTCTTTATCTCTTCCTCTTTATCTCTCTCTTTTTTGTCACACACACACACACACACACACACATATGCACGTATATATATATATATATATATATATATACTATTGATATTCAACATTATATTAAAATCGAAATCCAACGGATCTGGAAATTGTTATGTCGGAAAAAGTAAAGGATTAAAAAATGTTTGTTTGGAAAAATCCGGAATACTTAATATGATGAAACACTGAAAATTGTATCGTGTTGTTCAAACAAATCTCTAAAAATTTCCAAATTGAAATTTCAATATAACAATATTATCAAAACATAGAAATTTGTGTGTATTGTCGATTAATGACTATTCTAAAGAAAAAATGTTAACTGTAATAATTTATTGTTGGCATGCATATAATATACATTCTAAACATTCATTATATTCCATATCGACAATTTCATTTTTCCAGAACACTTAATATTACTTGATATCCAAGTGATAAAGCACTGAAAATTTATCAAATTTCACAAAGATTACCTAATATAAAAATAAAGAATTATCATCGAACTGATATACAAATTGACATGATAAACATTTTATGTGTTAGTCAACATTTATTTTGCTTGTGACTAATTTTACTATTAATTTCTCATTTATTTGATTTCCGTGTATCAAAGTGTTTCGGTTGGAAGTTAATATTTATCATTCGACATTGTTTTATTTTTAACAGCTAATTGAATAATTTGCTGTCATATCATCGTCATCGTTAGTTGGATTTACTTTCTATTATAATCTTTATCAATATTCTCGCTTGTCTAAGTGTAAGCTATAGTGTTACCTTGTTAACCTTAGAATGTTTTGCTTGTCAGAGGCAAATTATGGGAGATGCCGCTCGCCCGAAATTAAACAATGCCATAAAGAAAATGATTCAGACGCCATTGAGAAAGCGATAGCCAAGTGTCAGTTCTGGATATCCGGAACTCATACCCGACATTGAAGAGGCTAGACTTCATCTGGATTCTCTGGAAGGAAGTGGCAAAGGTTTGTCCTAACCACCATTTTTTACACATTCTGTCAATTCGCACATCCTTTCTAAACAATTCTATTTATGTTGCGAATGTTATGAAGATTAGCATCTATAAAGATATTCATTTTGGGAATAATTGGCCCTTTTTAAAAATCGTCGTGTTATAGCATTTCGAAATGAAATAAATGTAATACAATCTACATTACTAAATATGTAATAATAAACAATTTACACTTTAATAATTATCAATTGTCATTATATCTCAAATAAATATAAAATTGTAGACATTTAGACAAATAGGTTTAGAACAAATATCTAAAATACAATGCAATTATCTTATTTTGATCTTCAAACCATGAAATGTTTCTGTAATTTTGTAAAAATAGTATATAATCAAGCTGAATGTTTGATATACAGTACTTTCTAAAATATTTAAGGTTTCATATACAGCACATTCTAAAATATTTACGAATTTTGGTTACTAGGACGTTTCTGGTTTCCCTGGATTCCATATAAAAGCCCCCTCAATTTGAATTTTTCCGCAAGAAACATGGAACTGCAGGTTCGTCGAGTTTTTACACTTATACTTAAATTAATCGAATATTTCTGTGAAAAATTAAACATTCATTGTAAATAGATTGCTTAACTTTATAACATGGTAAAGATGAATTCTGTCAAACTTTAATGAGGCATAATATTTAGTGACGAAAGTAAACCATAATCCAGCTTACAAAAGAGGTTTTTATTTGTAACATGTCATTTCTAAAGTAATGTTCAGCCAACTATTAAAATGTTGTATTATTGTTAATTGTCATCTACTAAATCAATAATAATAATAATAAAGAAAAATGTCAAGATATATTTAAATATATATACATATTTAATAATGTATGTGAAGACAAATAAAATATGTAAACATTAATTTTTTAAGCTACTGCATTAGAGTGGAGTTTTTATTTTGCAAGTTTGTCTCATTTAATACATTGAATAGATTTATAGTGAAAAAATGCTTTCATTTTACTTGAATGCTCTCTGTTGATGAGATGTCACCGGACCTCTTCGTGAACAACTGCATTTAGCTATAAAGAACAATGACCGACCACTTGAAGTTGATGTCTCATCGATGTTGCTGAGAAAGCCCAATATCCAGAACACAGCATTGGATATCCTTGAAGCCGTCAAAGTCTCAACAAATTGGGAAGCGGATATGAAGTTTAGACAACCATGCAAGAATTATTTTGATTTCAATAAACAATATTTAGATATAATTCGGAAGAATTTCATTGGTAAATTAAAATTATATTAATCGAAGTTGAATTCCTCTAAAAATAATGACATGAAACATACGATCAATCAAAAAAGAAAGTGCCATTACGTTTAAATCGTCGTATTAGTGGTAAAATTAAATTTGTGTTAGAGTACATGCTTCATAGAATAGGGAAATTTATTACTATCTAAATGTGTGTATTTATATTAAGTTTACTTTGAAATCTGTATGGAAATCGACGCCCGATTCAGGATGTATATCCGCCGAAATCGTGCGTCCACAGTGAAGGCAGCATCAATCAAGAGCCAGAAAATCATGGACGCATTCGTAAAACAAAGCTTGTCTCTCAGTCTTTAGGCCTCGATGCCGATATCGAAAGCCAGAGTTACCTAGATAAACTGGATGGCGAAAAAGGAGGTTAGATTGAAGACTGATATTCTCATGAATCTCTTTGCGTACCTATCTGCAAATTTCCATCGAAATTTAATCACGTTTTATTAACTTTGAATATGCTCAGGTTATATTTATATATCTTGAAAATAATACTTATTATTCTTTTGAATTCGTACAATATCATTCCTATTTGCATGTAAATGAAATTTAGAAAACTTCGATACACTTCCTGATTAAGAATATAAAATTATATTATCTTACACAATTCTATGTCTAGTTTACAATCTATAACCTTTTAATTGAAATATATTTGTCACTTGCACTTAAGTGCAATGTACTTTCTCCTTGATTATATAATATCTTGTAAAGACTACATGTTCAATAAAACGAGTATTATTGTCCATTCTACGACTAAAGTAATTATTAGGCATATGAATAGAAATGTGAAAATATCAACTTACAAATAATGAACATACAGTACTAATTACTTTAATCAGTGTTACGTCTGTGCTCTCCGTGGCCAACTGAGGGCAGCCAATCAAGAGCAAAGACAAAGGCTATGAATTGGAGAATATCATCTGTGAATGTGAGAAATGGTTATCTGGAACTTTCACCTGATCTCCGTTTATCCAGAGACACTTTTGGAAAGTATGGGATTTGGACGCGAGTTGTGCGGGATGTACAGTACGAAACTCCTTTTTGATTTCGGCACAATTGAGTCCATCGGCTAAAGAAGATACAATAAATTAAAGATTTCTTTTGCACGCACATTTCATTTAGCATATCTTTAAAAAATGCTAACATATTTTCTTCTGTCAAGAACTTTTGACTGCCACTTTTCTTTCAATATATAAGCAAATATTTTGAAGCAATTAGAATGATTTATGTATAACGGTATATATTCGTGTTGGACAACTGAAATCTTTCATTTATCTGTGTGTGGGTGTGTGTAATAAGTAATGTTGAAAATTATAAAACCGCAGTTCTTCAGTATGTTAGAAATAGATTGTATAAGTAGTTGAAGTTGAAGCATTGCAAACAAGGAGCGATATGAATTCTATTAATGATAAAAAATTTTATGAAAATCCATTAAAATCTTATAATTTATCTTAGAGTTTACCAGTACATTATCTTTCAATTTTTGTACACGTACTTATTAATGTGTTATAAACGATTTCTTATCATTTTCATTATCTGAATTATTTTGCCAATTGATTTCCTATTGTTGTCATTGGTCCGTTTTGCTTGTTGACCAAATTGAGCGTAGACAACCTGCCTTGAAACTAAAAGCAATACAAAGAAAAATGACCCAGAAGATTTGGAGAGAAGAAAGCGATAAACGAATGTGTCATTTCTGGACATCCAGAACTCATACCCGATATCAAAAGAAGGTAGACTTCACCTGGAGTCTTTGGAGGAAAGTGGCAAAGGTTTGTCCCGCTACACTCATATTTAAGTTTTTAACGTTTTACAAAACCTGCGTATATCAATCACGTCATTTTTATATGAATTATGCGATAAATGTTCTTCTATCTTGCGTTCAAGAAAGCTTGTTTCTGAAGATGGCATTTGCAAGATTTCTGATTTTTTGTCAAATATTCTTTCCATCAAATATATCTATTTGCCTGCAAACGATAATTTCTGTATTTTCAAAATATCTTATTAACACATGATAATTTCTAGTACACATGTAACTTATAAAATTAACCAGTTATTTCAATTTGACCTACGAATGTTTCATTAGCTTATGTTTCAACAGTTAAATACAGCAAACAAGAGAAATCCAGATAAAACCACATTAATTTCGCCAAAGGGATTAATTTTAAATCTGCGTCTTTCAATATCATTAATTTTGCTTATCAGGATCATTCTCGTTTCCACGCCTCGACATTAAACTACCCCGATTCAGCCTGTTTCATAAGAAACATGGAGAATCAGGTAAAAAATTTTAATATTCTTCAATAATCAATAACTTTTAAAACTCGAAATATTCAATGTTGTATCAGTTATCATTAAGTGGATAGAATAGTTATGACTTATATATACGACAATGAATTGCATCTGTTAGAATGTCTAACGTGTAGGTAATTTTACTTATATTATAATAGCATTAACATTCATAATCGACATTATAGACGAAGGAATTCTACAAAATAATTCGATTAAATTAAGTAAATTCTTGGCAATTAAAACGTAATTAGCAAGCTGAATTTCCTTCTTGCATTTATACTGTGAAAGATTAAATGTATATGTATTTAGAAATACTGTTTTACTTTTCATAATCCTTTTCATATAAATTACTATTTGAATAGAAATATATAAACAATAAACATTTAGCCAAATGAATATTTCAAGAATTGTCATTAAAGGCAATGAATTACGAAATTAACGATTGGCGTATAAAAAATATAACTAACTATCATTTTATGAATATCTCTCTGGAAGACATGTCTGGACACATTGCGTGACAAGCTGCGGTTGGCAGTAAAGAACAAAGACCGAAAGAAATTAGAGCAACTTATGAAGTTGTTGAAGAAGCCGATTATCCAGAATTGTTATTTGATCTCTGAAGCCCGTGAAACTCTCAAAAATTTGGGAGGCGGATTTGGAGGTTAGACAAACAAAAAATATCTTGTGATTCTACTTCGATATTTAAATTCAGTCTCACGATATTTATTAAAGTTGATCTATTAATTTCTAAAAACTGAAACCTACATATCCGTCACGTTAAATCTGACAAGATTAAATTACTCACGGTAATTATTCAATTTATAATTTCTTCCAATTTATACTTAACCCTAATAAATTTGAAAATATAAACGAATTTTACATTCTTATCTTAACAATATTTGCATTTGTTACGATGAATAAATTCGGTTTGATTATCAGAAGTTTATCCTTGGAATGTTTACGTGAACGCCTGAAGGCTTGCGATTCAATCAAAAGACAAGAAGATGTTGGATGCAAGCATTAAAGCGTATCAGCCGTGGTTTTCCTGGTCTCCGGTGCCGACATCCAACAAGCCAGGGAAGCCTTATTTAAATTGGAGGGCGGAAAAAGAGGTTGAACTGACATTTATACATATACATCAATAATATATTAGATTGTGATTTTCAAATACATTGAAACGTATAAAATATTGAAAATAGTTTTTCATTTTACAAATATATTTTACGTGTGCAAAATTAAAAATACTATACTTTTCTTAAATATCGTCCACTACAGGACGTAACGATTATAAATTTAAATCTTTTCTAATTAATTTGTTGTTTCCTCTATTTAACGGAGTTGTCGTATAGAGTACAATAAGATATTGAATTTGTAAAGATTTACTGAAGTAATTTGCAATGAATAATTTATAAGTAAAAGTTTATATTTAAAGCTGTTTACTTTCATACTGGGTGATTATAATTATGAAATAATTACGTTAATTAGTGCTGAAAACCCCAGAGATTCTACGAGACCAATTGAGTGCCGCAATCCGAAATAAGAGCCGGCCTGATCTGGAAAAAGCTATTGCTGAATGCGAGGAAGCCGGTTATCCGGAACTTTTCTTCGATCTTTCTCTGGCCAGAGACACTCTGGACGGAATGGGATTTGGACGTGGAGGTTAGTTTATATACCATCATATAAGATTATAACCCAAGTTTTCTCTTAAACTATATCGCTCTCTGTTACTCTCTATATAATTTTCTCTCTTTTACTTTTTCTCTCTTTATCTCTCCCTCTTTATCTATCTCTCTCTTTTTGTCACACACACACACACACACACACACACGCACGTATATATATATATATATATATACTATTGATATTCAACATTATATTAAAATCGAAATCCAACGGATCTGGAAATTGTTATGTCGGATAAAAGTAAGGGGATTAAAAAATGTTTGTTTGGAAAAATCCGGAATACTTAATATGATGAAACACTGAAAATTGTATCGTGTTGTTCAAACAAATCTCTAAAATTTCCAAATTGAAATTTCAATATAACAATATTATCAAAACATAGAAATTTGTGTGTATTGTCGATTGACAATATTCTAAAGAAAAAATGTTAATTGTAATAATTTATTGTTGGCATGCATATAATATACATTCTAAACATTCATTATATTCCATATCGACAATTTCATTTTTTTCGGAACACTTAATATTTACTTGATATCCAAGTGATAAAGCACTGAAAATTTATCAAATTTCACAAGATTACCTAATATAAAATAAAGAATTATCATCGAACTGATATACACAAATTGACATGATAAACATTTTTATGTGTTAGTCAACATTTATTTTGCTTGTGACTAATTTTCATGTAATTTCCATTTTATTTGATTTCCGTGTATCGAGAGTGTTTCGGTTGAAGTTAATATTTATCATTCGACATTGTTTTATTTTTAACAATATTCAATTGAACATTCTTATCCCATCATCGTCATCGTTAGTTGGATTTACTTTCTATTATAATCTTTATCAATATTCTCACTTGTCTGATGTAAGCTATAGTGTTGCACTTGTTAACCTTAGAATGTTTTGCTTGTCCAGGAAAATTGAGTGTAGACTAAACTCCGCTTGAAATTAAACAATGCCATAAGAAAAAATGAGATTCCAGACGCCATTGAAAGCGATATGCAAGTGTGTCAGTTCTGGATATCCGGAACTCATACCCGACATTGAAGAGGCTAGACTTCATCTGGATTCTCTGGAAGGAAGTGGCAAAGGTTTTTGTCTAACCACCATTTTTTACATTCTGTCAATTCGCATCCTTTCTAAACAATTCTATTTATGTTGCGAATGTTATGAGGATTCATCTATAAAGATATTCATTTTGGGAATAATGAAAACCTTTTTAAAAATCGTCGTGTTATAAGCATTTCTCGAAATGAAATAAATGTAATACAATCTACATTACTATTGACCATGTAATAATCAACAATTTACACTTTTAATAATTATCGATTGTCCATTATATCTCCAAATAAATATAAAATTGTAGACATTTGAACCAAATGAGTTTAGAACAAATATCTAAAATACAATGCAATTATCTTATTTTTGATCTTCAAGCCATGAAATGTTTCTGTAATTTTCGCGTAAAATAGTATATAATCAAGCTGAATGTTTGATACTGAGTACTTTCTAAAATATTGAAGGTTTCATATACAGCACATTCTAAAATATTACGAATTTTGGTTACTAGGACGTTTCTCGTTTCTGGATTCCATATAAAAGCCCCTCGATTTGAATTTTTCCGCAAGAAACATGGAACTGCAGGTTCGTCGAGTTTACACTTATACTTAAATTAATCGAATATTTCTGTGAAAAGGTAAACATTCATTGTAAATGATTGCTATGACATATAACATTGTAAGGGAATAGAATTCTGTCAAACTTTAATGAGGCATAATATTTAGTATTGAAAATGAAACCGCAATCCAGCTTACAAAAGAGGTTTTATTTGTAATAACATATGTCATTTCTAAAGTAATGTTCGACCAACTATTAAAATGTTGTATTGTTGGTGTCATCTATTAATCAATAATAATAATAATAAGAAAAAATGTCAAGATATATTTAAATATATATACATATTTAATAATGTAACTCATGAGAACAAATAAATATCGCCAACAAAAATTAATTTTTAAGCTACTGCATTAAGTGGAGTTTTATTTTGCAAGTTTGTCTCATTTAATACATTGAATGAATTTATGGTAAGAAAAAAATGCTTTCATTTTACTTAGATATCTCTGTTGATGAGATGTCACCGGACACTCTTCGTGAACAACTGCATTTAGCTATAAAGAACAATGACCGACCGAAATTAGAGTATCTCATCGATGTTGCTGAGAAAGCCCAATATCCAGAACTGGCGTGGATATCCTTGAAATAAATCAAAGTCATAACAAATTGGGAGGCGGATATGGAGTTGGAGCAATCATGCAAGAATTATTTAGTTTCAATAAACAATATTTAAGATATAATTCTGAAGAATTTCATTATTAAATTAAAATTATATTAATCGAAGTTGAATTCCTCAAAATAAACTGACATGAAACATACGATCAATCAAGAAAGTGCCATTACGTTTAAATCGTCGTATTAGTAGTAGAATTAAATTTGTGTTATTAAGAGTACATACTTCATAGAATAGGAAATTTATTACTATCTAAATATGTGTATTTTATATTAAGTTTACTTTGAAATCTGTATGGAAATCGACTTTCGATTCACAGGATGTATATCCGCCGAAATCGTGCGTCCCGCAATTGAAGGCAGCCATCCAATCAAAGGACAGAAAATCCTTGGACGCATTCGTAAAACAAAAGCTTGTCTCTCGGTCTTCCAGGCCTCGATGCCGATATCCAAGAAGCCAGAGTTACCCTAGATAAACTGGATGGCGGAAAAGGAGGTTAGATTGAAGACTGATATTCTCATGAATCTCTTTGCGTACCTATCTGGAAATTTCCATCGAAATTTAATCACGTTTTGTTAACTTTGAATGTACTCAGGTTATATTTATATATCATGAAAATAAATAACACGTGCTGCTTTTGAATTCGTACAATATCATTCCTATTTGCATGTAAATGAAATTTAGAAAACTTCGATACACTTCCTGATTAAGAATATAAAATTATATTATCTTACACAATTCTATGTCTAGTTTACAATCTATAACCTTTTAATTGAAATATATTTATCGCTTGCACTTAAGTGCAATGTACTTTCTCATGATTATATAATATCTTGTAAAGACTACATATTCTAATGCATTTTAGTGTTATTGTCCATTCTACGAGCTTAAAAAGTAATTATTAGGCATATGAATAGAAATAGTGAAAATATCAACTTACAAATAATGAACATACGAAATTACTAATTACTTTAATCAGTGTTGAAATCACCTGACGCTCTCCGTGGCCAACTAGAGGGCAGCAATCAAGAGCAAGAACCGAGCTGAATTGGAGAATATCATCTGTGAATGTGAGAAATATGGTTATCTGGAACTTTCACCTGATCTCCCGTTTAGCCAGGAACACTTTGGAAAGTATGGGATTTGGACGCGGAGGTTAGTGTGCGGGATGTACATTGAAACTCCCTTTTTGATTTCGGCACAATTGAGTCCATCGGCTAAAGAAGATACAATAAATTAAAGATTTCTGCTTTGCGCATTTCCAATTAGCATATCTTTAAATGGTAACATATACTATTAGAACTTTTGACCCTTGCTTTTTCTTTCAAGTATATCTATCGTAAAATAATACAAAATAATTAGAACGCTTTATGTATAACGGTATATGTTCGTGTTGGACAATAAAATCTTTCATTTATCTGTGTAGGAATTTATTGTGTAATAAGTAATGTTGAAAATTATAAAACCGCAGTTCTTCAGTATGTTAGAAATAGATTGTATAAGTAGTTGGAGAGTTGAGCATTGCAAACAGAACGTGATATGAATTCTATTAATGATAAAAAATTCTATGAAAATCCATTAAAATCTTATGTGTTATCTTAGAGTTTACCAGTACATTATCTTTCCGTTTTTGTACGTACTTATTAATGTGTTATAAACGATTTCTTATCATTTTCATTATCTGAATTATTTTGCCAATTAGTTTCCTATTGTTGTCATTTGGTCCGTTTTGCTTGTTGAGCAAATTGAGCGTAGACAACCTGCGCTTGAAACTAAAAACAGCCACAAGAAAAATGACCCAGAAGATTTGGAGAAAGCGATAAACGAATGTGTCATTTCTGGACATCAGAACTCATACCCGATATCAAAGAGGCCAGACTTCACCTGGAGTCTTTGGAGGAAAGTCAGCAAAGGTTTTGTCCGCTTCCTCATATTTAGTTTTTAGCGTTTACAAAACCTGCGTATAACCAATCACGTCATTTTTATATGAATTATGCGATAAATGTTCTTCTATCTTGCGTTCAAGAAAGCTTGTTTCTGAAGATGGCATTTGCAAGATTTCTGATTTTTTGTCAAATATTCTTTCCATCAAATATATCTATTTACCTGCAAACGATAATTTCTGTATTTTTTCAAAATATCTTATTAACACATGATAATTTCTAGTACACATGTAACTTATAAAATTAACCAAAGTTATTTCAATTTGACCTACGAATGTTTCATTAACTTATGTTTCAACAGTTAAATACGTAAACAAGAAATCGAATAAAACCACAGTAATTTCGCCAAAGGGATTAATTTTAAATCTGCGTCTTTTTCAATATCATTAATTTTGCTTATCAGGATCATTCTCGTTTCCACGCCTCATTAAACTACCCCGATTCAGCCTGTTTCCGTAGAAACATGGAGAATCAGGTAAAAATTTTAATATTTACTTTAATAATCAATAACTTTTAAAACTCAGAAATATTCAATGTTGTATCAGTTATCATTAAGTGGATAGAATAGTTGTGACTTATATATACGACAATGGTGCATCTGTTAGAATGTCTAACGTGTAAGTGATTTTGCTTATATTATAATAGCATTAACATTCATAATCGACATTATAGACGAGAGAATTCTACAAAATAATTCGATTAAATTAAGTAAATTATGGCAATTAAAACGTAATTAGCAAGCTGAATTTCCTTCTTTTTGTTATACTGTGAAAGATTAAATGTATATGTATTTAGAAATACTGTTTTACTTTTCCTTAATCCTTTTCATATAAATTACTATTTGAATAGAGAAATATATAAACAATAAACATTTAGCCAAATGAATATTTCAAATTGTCATTAAAGGCAATGAATTACGAAATTAACGATTGGCGTATAAAAAATATAATAACTATCATTTTTACTTAGATATCTCTCTGGAAGACATGTCACCGGACACATTGCGTGACAAGCTGCGGTTGGCAGTAAAGAACAAAGACCGAAATTAGAGCAACTTATCGAAGTTGTTGAAGAAGCCGATTATCCAGAATTGTTATTTGATCTCTAGCAGAAGCCGTGAAACTCTCAAAAATTTGGGAGGCGGATTTGGAGGTTAGACAAACAAAAAATATCTTGTGATTTCTACTTCGATATTTAAATTCGTCTCACGATATTTATTAAAGTTGATCTATTAATTTTCTAAAAACTGAAACCTACATATCCGTCACGTTAAATCTGACAAGATTAAATTACTCACGGTAATTATTCAACTATAATTTCTTCAATTTATACTTAACTACGTAATTGAAAATATAAACGAATTTTACATTCTTATCTTAACAATATTTGCATTTGTTACGATGAATAAATTCGGTTTTTGATTATCAGGAAGTTTATCCTTGGAATGTTTACGTGGAACGCCTGAAGGCTGCGATTCAATCAAAAGACAAGAAGATGTTGGATGCAAGCATTAAAGAAAGCGTATCGGCCGGTTTCCCTGGTCTCGGTGCCGACATCCAACAAGCCAGAGAAGCCTTATTTAAATTGGAGGGCGGAAAAGGAGGTTAGACGACACATTTATACATATACATCAATAATATATTAGATTGTGATTTTCAAATACATTGAAACGTATAAAATATTGAAAATAGTTTTTCATTTTACAAATATATTTTACGTTATTTCAAAATTAAAAATACTATACTTTTCTTAAATATCGTCCACTACAGGACGTAACGATTACTTAGAATTTAAATCTTTTCTAATTAATTTGTTGTTTCCTCTATAGTAACGGAGTTGTCGTATAAATTACAATAAGATATTGAATTTGTAAAAAGATTTACTGAAAGTAATTTGCAATGAATAATTTATAAGTAAAAGTTTATATTTAAAGCTGTTTACTTTCATACTGGAGTGATTATAATTATGAAATAATTACGTTAATTAGTGCTGAAAACCCCAGAGATTCTACGGACCAATTGAGTGCCGCAATCGAAATAAGAGCCGGCCTGATCTCGGAAAAAGCTATTGCTGAATGCGGGAAGCCGGTTATCCGGAGACTTTTCTTCGATCTTTCTCTGGCCAGAGACACTCTGGACGGAATGGGATTTGGACGTGGAGGTTAGTTTATATACCATCATATAAGATTATAACTTTAAGTTTTCTCTTAAACTATATCGCTCTCTGACTTCACTCTCTATATAATTTTCTCTCTTTTACTTTTCTCTCTTTATCTCTCTCCCTCTTTATCTATCTCTCTCTTTTTGTCACACACACACACACACACACACACACGCACGTATATATATATATATATATATATATATATACTGTTGATATTCAACATTATATTAAAATCGAAATCCAACGGATCTGGAAATTGTTATGTCGGATAAAAAGTAAAGGATTAAAAAATGTTTGTTTGGAAAAATCCGGAATACTTAATATGATGAAACACTGAAAATTGTATCGTGTTGTTCAAACAAATCCTCTAAGAAATTTCCAAATTGAAATTTCAATATAACAATATTATCAAAACATAGAAATTTGTGTGTATTGTCGATTGACAATATTCTAAAGAAAAAATGTTAATTGTAATAATTTATTGTTGGCATGCATATAATATACATTCTAAACATTCATTATATTCCATATCGACAATTTCATTTTTTTCGGAACCTTAATATTTACTTGATATCCAAGTGATAAAGCACTGAAAATTTATCAAATTTCACAAGATTACCTAATATAAAAATAAAGAATTATCATCAGACTGATATACACAAATTGACATGATAAACATTTTTATGTGTTAGTCAACATTTATTTTAGCCATGACTAATTTTCATGTAATTTCCATTTTTATTTGATTTCCGTGTATCGAGAGTGTTTCGGTTGGAGTTAATATTTATCATTCGACATTGTTTTATTTTTAACAATATTCAATTGAACATTCTTATCCCATCATCGTCATCATTAGTTGGATTTACTTTCTATTATAATCTTTATCAATATTCTCCCACTTGTCTGATGTAAGCTATAGTGTTGCACTTGTTAACCTTAGAATGTTTTGCTTGTCAGGAAAATTGAGTGTAGATAAACTCCGCTTGAAATTAAACAATGCCATAAAGAAAAATGATTCAGACGCCATTGAGAAAGCGATAGCCAAGTGTGTCAAGTTCTGGATATCCAGAACTCATACCCGACATTGAAGAGGCTAGACATCTGGATTCTCTGGAAGGAAGTGGCAAGGTTTTGTCCTAACCACCATTTTTTACACATTCTGTCAATTCGCACATCCTTTCTAAACAATTCTATTTATGTTGCGAATGTTATGAGGATTCATCTATAAAGATATTCATTTTCAGGAATATTGAAAACCTTTTAAAAAATCGTCGTGTTAGGCGTTTCTCGAAAATCTGAAATAAGTAACAATACAATCTACCTGTTGACCATGTAATAATCGGCAAGTTACTTTTAAATAATTATCGATTTAATCATTATATCTCAAATAAATATAAAATTGCAAACATTACAGATAATTAAGTTTTAGAACAATATCAAAATACAATTACAATTATCTTGTTTTGATCTTCAAAACCATGAAATGTTTCTGTAATTTTCGCGTAAAATAGTATATAATCAAGCTGAATGTTTGATATACAGTACTTTCTAAAATATTGAAGGTTTCATATACAGCACATTCTAAAATATTACCGAATTTTGGTTACTAGGACGTTTCTCGTTTCCTGGATTCCATGCATAGCCCTCGATTTGAATTTTCCATGAAGCATGGAACTGCAGGTTCGTCGAGTTTTACACTTATACTTAAATTAATCGAATATTTCTGTGAAAAATTAAACATTCATTGTAAATGGTTAACTATAACTTTATAACATTGTAAGGGAATAGAATTCTGTCAAACTTTAATGAGGCATAATATTTAGTAATGAAAATGAAACCGCAATCCAGCTTACAAAAAGAGGTTTTTATTTGTAATAACATATGTCATTTCTAAAGTAATGTTCGACCAACTATTAAAATGTTGTATTGTTGGTGTCATCTATTAATCAATAATCACTTTCAATGAAAAGAAAAAAAATGGCAAGATATATTTAAATATATATATATATTTAATAATGTAACTCATGAGAACAAATAAAATATCATAACAAAAATTAATTTTTAAGCTACTGCATTAAGTGGAGTTTTTACTAAGTTTGTCTCATTTAATACATTGAATGAATGTATGGTAAGAAAAATGCTTTCATTTTACTTAGATATCTCTGTTGATGAGATGTGTCACCGGACACTCTTCGTGAACAACTGCATTTAGCTATAAAGAACAATGACCGACCGAAATTAGAGTATTCACTGATGTTGCTGAGAAAGCCCAATATCCAGAACTGGCATTGGATATCCTTGAAGCCCGTCAAAGTCTCAACAAATTGGAGGCGGAGTGGAGGTTAGACAATCATGCAAGAATTATTTAGTTTCAATAAAACAATATTTAAGATATAATTCTGAAGAATTTCATTGCAAATTAAATTATATTAATCGGGTTGAATTTCTAAAAATAACCGACATGAAACATACGATCAATCAAGAAAGTGCCATTACGTTTAAATCGTCGTATTAGTAGTAGAATTAAATTTGTGTTATTATACATGCTTCAGAATAGGCAATTATTAATATCTAAATGTGTGTATTTTATATTAAGTTTACTTTGGAATTGTATGGAAATCGACTTTCGATTCACAGGATGTATATCCGCCGAAATCGTGCGTCCGTATCGAAGGCAGCCATCCAATCAAAGGACAGAAAATCCTTGGACGCATTCGTAAAACAAAGCTTGTCTCTCGGTCTTCCAGGCCTCGATGCCGATATCCAAGAAGCCAGAGTTACCCTAGATAAACTGGATGGCGGAAAAGGAGGCTAGATTGAAGACTGATATTCGGGCGAATCTCTTGCGTACTTCCATTCGCAAATTTCCATCGAAATTTAATCACGTTTTGTTAACTTTGAATATGCTCAGGTTATATTTATATATCATGAAAATAAATAACACGTGCTACTTTTAACTCTGTGCAATACTTACCCTATTTGCATGTAAATGAAATTTAGAAAACTGATACACTTCCTGATTAAGAATATAAAATTATATTATCTTTGCCACAATTCTATGTCTAGTTTACAATCTTATAACCTTTTAATTGAAATATATTTATCACTTGCACTTAAGTGCAATGCCTTCTCATGATTATATAATATCTTGTAAAGACTACATATTCTAATGTATTTAGTGTTATTGTCCATTCTACGAGCTTAAAAGTAATTATTAGGCATAATAAATAGTGAAAATATCAACTTACAAATAATGAACATACGAAATTACTAATTACTTAATCAGTGCAAGGAACCACCTGACGCTCTTGTGCACAACTGAGGGCAGCAATCAAGAGCAAGAACCGAGCTGAATTGGAGAATATCATCTGTGAATGTGAGAAATATGGTTATCGGAACTTTCACCTGATCTCCGTTTAACACAGAGACACTGGAAAGTATGGGATTTGGACGCGATGTTGTGGTGTGATGTACATTTGAAACTCCTTTTTGATTTCGGCACAATTGAGTCCATCGGCTAAAGAAGATACAATAAATTAAAGATTTTTGCACGTGCATTTCAATTAGGCATATCTTTAAAATGCAGTAACATATACTATTAGAACTTTTGACCTTGGCTTTTCAAATATATCTATCGTAAAATAATACAAAATAATTAGAACGCTTTATGTATAACGGTAGGTATACTTGTGTTGGACAATTGGAAATCTTCATTTATCTGTGTGGGTGTGTGTAATAAGTAATGTTGAAAATTATAAAACCGCAGTTCTTCAGTATGTTAGAAATAGATTGCATAAGTAGTTGGAAGTTGAGCATTGCAAACATAGGAGCGATATGAATTCTATTAATGATAAAAAATTCTATGAAAATCCATTAAAATCTTATGTGTTATCTTAGGATTTACCAGTACATTATCTTTCCGTTTTTGTACACGTATCATTAATGTGTTATAAACGATTTCTTATCATTTTCATTATCTGAATTATTTTGCCAATTGATTTCCTATTGTCATTGGTCCGTTTTGCTTGTTAGGCCTGAGCGTAGACAACCCGTGCTTGAAACTAAAAACAGCCACAAAGAAAAATGACCCAGAAGATTTGGAGAAAGCGATAAACGAATGTGTCATTTCTGGACATCCAGAACTCATACCTGATATCAAAGAGGCCAGACTTCACCTGAGTCTTGGAGGAAAGTGGCAAAGGTTTGTCCGCTTCCTCATATTTAAGTTTTTAGCGTTTTACAAAACCTGCGTATAACCAATCACGTCATTTTTATATGAATTATGCGATAAATGTTCTTCTATCTTGCGTTCAAGAAAGCTTGTTTCTGAAGATGGCATTTGCAAGATTTCTGATTTTTTGTCAAATATTCTTTCCATCAAATATATCTATTTACCTTGCAAACGATAATTTCTGTATTTTCAAAATATCTTATTAATTACGCGATAACTTCTAGTACACATGTAACTTATAAAATTAAACAGTTATTTCAATTTGACCTACGAATGTTTCATTAACTTATGTTTCAACAGTTAAATACGTAAACAAGAAATCGAATAAAACCACAGTAATTTCGCCAAAGGGATTAATTTTAAATCTGCGTCTTTTTCAATATCATTAATTTTGCTTATCAGGATCATTCTCGTTTCCACGCCTCGACATTAAACTACCCCGATTCAGCCTGTTTCGTAAGAAACATGGAGAATCAGGTAAAGAATTTTAATATTTACTTTAATAATCAATAACTTTTTAAAACTCGAAATATTCAATGTTGTATCACATTATGTATAGAATAGTTATGACTTATATATACGACAATGAATTGCATCTGTTAGAATGTCTAACGTGTTTAATTTGCTTTATATATATAGCATTAACATTCATAATCATTTTGCTTATATATATAGCATTAACATTCATAATCGACATTATAGACGAGAGAATTCTACAAAATAATTCGATTAAATTAAGTAAATTCTTGGCAATCAAAACGTAATTAGCAAGCTGAATTTCCTTCTTTTTGTTATACTGTGAAAGATTAAATGTATATGTATTTAGAAATATTGTTTTACTTTTCATAATCCTTTTCATATAAATTACTATTTGAATAGAGAAATATATAAACAATAAACATTTAGCCAAATGAATATTTCAAATTGTCATTAAAGGCAATGAATTACGAAATTAACGATTGGCGTATAAAAAATATAACTAACTATCATTTTACTTAGATATCTCTCTGGAAGACATGTCACCGGACACATTGCGTGACAAGCTGCGGTTGGCAGTAAAGAACAAAGACCGAAAGAAATTAGAGCAACTTATCGAATTTGTTGAAGAAGCCGATTATCCAGAATTGTTATTTGATCTCTGTGAAGCCCGTGAAACTCTCAAAAATTTGGGAGGCGGATTTGGAGGTTAGACAAACAAAAAATATCTTGTGATTCTATTTCGATATTTAAATTCAGTCTCACGATATTTATTAAAGTTGATCTATTAATTTCTAAAAACTGAAACCTACATATCCGTCACGTTAAATCTGACAAGATTAAATTACTCACGGTAATTATTCAATTTATAATTTCTTCAATTTATACTTAACCTAATAAATTTGAAAATATAAACGAATTTTACATTCTTATCTTAACAATATTTGCATTTGTTACGATGAATAAATTCGGTTTTTGATTATCAGGAAGTTTATCCTTGGAATGTTTACGTGAACGCCTGAAGGCTGCGATTCAATCAAAAGACAAGAAGATGTTGGATGCAAGCATTAAAGAAAGCGTATCGGCCGGTTTCCCTGGTCTCAGTGCCGACATCCAACAAGCCAGGGAAGCCTTATTTAAATTGGAGGGCGGAAAAGGAGGTTAGACGACACATTTATACATATACATCAATAATATATTAGATTGTGATTTTCAAATACATTGAAACGTATAAAATATTGAAAATAGTTTTTCATTTTACAAATATATTTTACGTGTGCAAAATTAAAAATACTATACTTTTCTTAAATATCGTCCACTACAGGACGTAACGATTACTTAGAATTTAAATCTTTTCTAATTAATTTGTTGTTTCCTCTCTAGTAACGGAGTTGTCGTATAGAGTACAATAAGATATTGAATTTGTAAAGATTTACTGAAAGTAATTTGCAATGAATAATTTATAAGCAAAAGTTTATATTTAAAGCTGTTTACTTTCATACTGGGTGATTATAATTATGAAATAATTACGTTAATTAGTGCTGAAAACCCCAGAGATTCTACGAGACCAATTGAGTGCCGCAATCCGAAATAAGAGCCGGCCTGATCTGGAAAAAGCTATTGCTGAATGCGAGGAAGCCGGTTATCCGGAACTTTTCTTCGATCTTTCTCTGGCCAGAGACACTCTGGACGGAATGGGATTTGGACGTGGAGGTTAGTTTATATACCATCATATAAGATTATAACTTAAATTTTCTCTTAAACTATATCGCTCTCTGTTACTCTCTATATAATTTTCTCTCTTTTACTTTTCTCTCTTTATCTCTCTCCCTCTTTATCTATCTCTCTCTTTTTGTCACACACACACACACACACACACACACACGCACGTATATATATATGTATATATATACCATTGTTATTCATCATTATATTAAAATCGAAATCCAACGGATCTGGAAATACAGGTCGGATAAAAGTAAAGGATTAAAAAATGTTTGTTTGGAAAAATCCGGAATACTTAATATGATGAAACACTGAAAATTGTATCGTGTTGTTCAAACAACCCTAAAAATTTCAAATTGAAATTTCAATATAACAATATTATCAAAACATAGAAATTTGTGTGTATTGTCGATTGACAACATTCTAAAGAAAATGCTAATTGTAATAATTTATTGTTGGTATGCATATAATATACATTCTAAACATTCATTATATTCTACATCGACAATTTCATTTTTCGGAACACTTAATATTTACTTTGATATCCAAGTGATAAAGTACCTGAAAAATTTATCAAATTTGCCAAGATTACCTACTGCAAAAAAATAAAGAATTATCATCGAACTGATATATACAAATTGACATGATAAACATTTTTGCGTGTTAGTCAACATTTATTTTGCTTGGGGACAAATTTTCATGTAATTTCCATTTTATTTGATTTCCGTATCGAGAGGTTTTGCTGGTTAATATTTATCATTCGACATTACTTTATTTTAACAATATTCAATTGAACATTCTTATCCCATCATTTGTCATCGTTAGTTGGATTTACTTTCTATTATAATCTTTATCAATATTCTCCCACTTGTCTGATGTAAGCTATAGTGTTGCACTCCCATAATCCCGGAGAATGTTTTGTTTATTGTGGAAAAATTGAGTGTAGATAAACCTCCGTTTGAAATTAAACAATGCCATAAAGAAAATGATTCAGACGCCATTGAGAAAAGGGGATAGCCAAGTGTACAAGTTCTGGAGCATCTGGAACTCATACTCCGATATTGAAGAGGCTAGATTTCATTCAATTTCTGGAAGAAGTGGTAAAGGTTTGTCCTAACCAATTACTTTTTGGTTACACTTGGTCAATTCGTACATCCTTTCTAAACAATTCTATTTATGTTGCGAATGTTATGAGGATTCATCTATATAAAGATATTCATTTTGGGAATAATAAAACCTTTTTAAAAATCGTCGTGGCAAGTATAGTGGTTTTCGAAATGAAATAAATGTAATACAATTCACATTACTATTGACCATGTAATAATCAACAATTTACACTTTAATAATTACTGATTGTCCATTATATCTCAAATTAGCTTACAAAATTGTAGACATTTAGACAAATAGGCTTAAAACAAATATCTAAAGACAACAATTATCTTATTTTGATCTTCTTAAACCATGAAATGTTTCTGTAATTTTTGCAGTAAAACAGTATATAATCTAGCCGAATGTTTGATAAGGTACTTTCTAAAACATTGAAGGTTTCCATATACAGCACATTCTGTAACATTACGAACTTCTGGTTACTAGGACGCCTGTTTCCGGATTCCATATAAAAGCTCCTCGATTTGAATTTTTCCAAGAACATAGAACGCAGGTTCGTCGAGTTTTACACTTATACTTAAATTAATCGAATATTTCGTGAAAAATTAAACATTCATTGTAAAATAACTATAACTTTATAACATTGTGGTGGGAATAGAATTTGTCAACTCATTTACAGGCATAACATTTAGTATTGAAAATGAAACCGCAATCCAGCTTACAAAAGAGGTTTTTATTTGTAATAACATATGTCATTTCTAAAGTAATGTTCGACCAACTATTAAAATGTTGTATTGTTGGTGTCATCTATTAATCAATAATAATAATAATAAAGAAAAATGTCAAGATATATTTAAATATATATACATATTTAATAATGTAACTCATGAGAACAAATAAAATATCATAACAAAAATTAATTTTTAAGCTACTGCATTAAGTGGAGTTTTTATTTTGCAAGTTTGTCTCATTTAATACATTGAATGAATTTATGGTAAGAAAAATGCTTTCATTTTACTTAGATATCTCTGTTGATGAGATGTCACCGGACACTCTTCGTGAACAACTGCATTTAGCTATAAAGAACGATGACCGACCGAAATTAGAGTATCTCATCGATGTTGCTGAGAAAGCCCAATATCCAGAACTGGCATTGGATATTCTTGAAGCCCGTCAAAGTCTCAACAAATTGGGAGGCGGATATGGAGGTTAGACAATCATGCAAGAATAATTTACTTTCTATAAACAATATTTAAGATATAATTCTGAAGAATTTCATTGGTAAATTAAAATTATATTAATCGAAGTTGAATTCCTCTAAAAATAAACTGACATGAAACATACGATCAATCATTGAAGTGCCATTACGTTTAAATCGTCGTATTAGTAGTAGAATTAAATTTGTGTTATTAAGAGTACATGCTTCATAAAATAGGAAATTTATTACTATCTAAATTTGTGTATTTTATATTAAGTTTACTTTGAAATCTGTATGGAAATCGACTTTCGATTCTCAGGATGTACATCCGCCGAAATCGTGCGTCCGCAATTGAAGGCAGCCATCCAATCAAAGGACAGAAAATCCTTGGACGCATTCGTAAAACAAAGCTTGTCACTCGGTCTTCCAGGTCTCGATGCCGATATCCAAGAAGCCAGAGTTACCCTAGATAAACTGGATGGCGGAAAAGGAGGTTAGACGAAACATTTCTGCAGATACGTCAATAATATTTAAAATGTGCTTTAACAACACATTTCAACGTGTTAAATATTCAACATACATATTCAGTTTTCAAATATATTTTATGCTTGCAACTTTAAAAATGATACCATTATTTAAATGTCACCATCTTAATGACATATTTCCTATTCAGAATTTAAATATTCTCTCATCAATTTGTTGTTTCTTATATAGCAACAGTGTTGTCAAATAATATTTTATTACCTATTCAGTTTCTAAAGATTTACTGAAATTTATTTACATGAATCAAATTATAATTTCTATATAGCACGTGATGAATTAAAGCTGTTTACTTAAATAGTCGATGCTATTAATTATGAAAAAATTACGTTAATTAGTGCTGAAAACCCCTGAGATTCTTCGAGACCAATTGAGAGCCGCAATCCGCAATAAGAGCCGGCCTGATTTGGAAAAAGCTATTGCTGAATGCGAGGAAGCCGGTTATCCGGAACTTTTCTTCGATCTTTCTCTGGCCAGAGACACTCTGGACGGAATGGGATTTGGACGTGGAGGTTAGTTATTTTTCATATTAGAAGATGAATATTTATATTTTCTCTCAAAATACATGTCTATATTTCTATCTATATATTTCTCTCCCCGCTCATATATATATATATATATATATATATATATATATATTATTGTTTGGAAGAAACCAGAGGAATTCATTTTACTAAAATCTGAAAAGTGTTTAATATTAACAAAAAATCTCTATAATTTGCCAAGATTTGAAATAGAAAAAATTTTCAATACTCAGATATTTGTATGTCTTGTCGATTGAAAAGGAAAAAAGTTAATTCTATTAATATATTTTTGGGATATATATTATACATCCTAATCCTTCGTAATATTTCATGTCGAATATTTCATTATATGGAATATATGTTTGTTTTGGAAAACTGAAATCTTTCATTTATTGGTGTGGGTGTGTGTAAGATATGAAATAAGTAATGTTGAAAATTATAAAACCGCAGTTCTTCAGTATGTTAGAAATAGATTGTATAAGTAGTTGGAAGTTGAGCATTGCAAACAAGGAGCGATATGAATTCTATTAATGATAAAAAATTCTATGAAAAGCCATTAAAATCTTATGTGTTATCTTAGGATTTACCAGTACATTATCTTTCCGTTTTTGTACACGTACTTATTAATGTGTTATAAACGATTTCTTATCATTTTCATTATCTGAATTATTTTGCCAATTGATTTCCTATTGTTGTCATTGGTCCGTTTTGCTTGTTAGGCAAATTGAGCGTAGACAACCTGCGCTTGAAACTAAAAACAGCCACAAAGAAAAATGACCCAGAAGATTTGGAGAAAGCGATAAACGAATGTGTCATTTCTGGACATCCAGAACTCATACCCGATATCAAAGAGGCCAGACTTCATCTGGAGTCTTTAGAGGAAAGTGGCAAAGGTTTGTCCCTTCCTCATATTTAAGTTTTTAATGTTTTTCAAAACAAGCGTATAACTAACCACGTCATTCTTTCCAACAAATATATCTATTTACCTGCAAACGACTATTTCTGTATTTTTCTATAACTTTGTAATGTATTATAATTTCTAGTAGACATATACCTCATAAAATTAAACTGTTGTTTCAATTTGATTTACGGATGTTACATTAATAGTTGAATTCGTAAACAAGAAATCAAATAAAGCCATAGCAATATCGCCAAAAAATTGTTTTTAAATCCGTGTCTTTTTCAATATTTTTGACATTGATGAATTTTGCTTATCAGGATCATTCTCGATTCCACGCCTCGACATTAAACTACCCCGATTCAGCCTGTTTCGTAAGAAACATGGAGAATCAGGTAAAGAGTTTTAATATTTACTTTAATAATCAATAACTTTTAAAACTCGAAATATTCAATATTGTATCAGTTATCATTTAATGGATAGAATAATTATGACATATATCCGCCAATGAATTGCATCTGTTAGAATGTCTAACGCGTAAGTGATTTTGCTTATATTATAATTACATTAACATTCATAATCGACATTATAGACGAGAGAATTATACAAAATAATTCGATTAAATTAAGAAAATCCTTGGCAATTAAAACGTAATTAGCAAGCTGAATTTCCTTCTCTTTGTTATACTGTGAAAAATTAAATGTATAAGTATTTAGAAATATTGTTTTACTTTTCATAATCCTTTTCATATAAATTACTATTTGAATAGAGAAATATATAAACAGTAAACATTTAAACAAATTAATATTTTAAATTGTCATTAAAGGCAATGAAATACGAAATTAACGATTGGCGTATAAAAAATACAACTAATTATCATTTTACTTAGATATCTCTCTGGAAGACATGTCACCGGACACATTGCGTGACAAGCTGCGGTTGGCAGTAAAGAACAAAGACCGAAAGAAATTAGAGCAACTTATCGAGGTTGTTGAAGAAGCCGATTATCCAGAATTGTCATTTGATCTCTGTGAAGCCCGTGAAACTCTCAAAAATTTGGGAGGCGGATTTGGAGGTTAGATAAACACAAAATATATTGTGATTCTACTTCGATATTTAAATTCAGTCTCACGATATTAATACAAATTTCTAAAAGCCTACCTATCTGTCCCGTTAAATATGGCAAGGTTTAATTACTCACGGTAATTAATTAATTTATAATTCCTTCAATTCATATTCAACATAATGCATATAAAAATACAAAGGAATTTTATTTTCGTATGTTAACATTTGCATTTGTTATGATGAATAAATTCGGTTTTTGATTATCAGGAAGTCTATCCTCCGAATGTTTACGTGAACGCCTGAAGGCTGCTACTCGATCAAAAGATAAGAAGATGTTGGATGCAAGCATTAAAGAAAGCGTATCGGCTGGTTTTCCCGGCCTCGATGCTGACATCCAAAATGCCCGGAACCTTTTATTTAAATTAAAAGGCGGAAAAGGAGGTTAGACTTTTAGACATCTTTTTGAGTAGATGCAATGCAGATTTCTAACAATTAATTTTTTTATTTTAATTTCCTTTACTCTGTGTTTTGATGTTTACTTCATCTTACTTTACTATTTCTTAATATCAATAATTTTGATCCTATACTAAAACATTTTACGACTTCTTGGATTATTTTATGTGTCATGTTAATTAACATGTACAACTTTTATTTGCAAATATTTTAATCCTTTAGAATTATCAAATATTTTACAGAAATATATTTATATTATTTTCAGTCTTTGAGATTATTTTGATTTATCTCATACAGTAGTGTTTTAATTATAGTTGTTTTTTCATAATATTTAATAATTCATGCTAATATTGCATTAATCAGCACCTAAATCACCAGACGTTCTTCGAGGCAAACTCACGACAGCTATCACTAGCAAAAATCGCTCTGAACTGGAAAATGTTATCTTGGAATGTGAGGAAGCCGGTTATCCTGAACTTTTTTTCGATCTCGGTCTAACCAGAGACGTTCTTAATGATATGGGCCATGGGTATGGAGGTTAGTCTGCGGAATGTTCGTTAACGATTCCATTTTTTTCTCTCACTGTCTTAACTGAAGTCATATATTCTCCACTTACATGTTTTATTTAATATTTCTTCATTTTTTATATAATTAGAATTTTGTAAAATTTGCTGAAATTCTCACTGTCACTATATTTTGTATGATCACTCATAAATCTAAATCCCAAAACTCTTCATTATTTCAACAGTAAGCATGAAAAATGACTAAAATTTATGTAAGTAATTGCAAAACAATTGTGGAATTTATTCAGATACAAAATATAAATATGAATAATGCTTACGTTTTTCTGTTTTGCATTTCTAATTTGATTGCATCTTGCATATTTAAACCGCAGTTGCATTTCCAAACATCTACGCTACTTAAAAAATATCTTAAGGTAAAGAACAATCGATTAATTATTACTTGATTATTTTTTCAACTTTACGAATATTTTTCCTAAATTTCAAATTTTTGGTGTTGATATATGATAGAAATTCTAGTAATCATTTTGAGTATTTTTCCAATTTTTTAAAATATTGGTCGTATCTCTTATTTTTCTAAATACCGAATCGATGCACACAATTTAACATTTCTATAATTTCTAAATGTTGGTATGGGTGAATTTCTATTCATTGTCATTGTTTCTTGGATGCTACATATCATATGGTGATCATAGAGTTAGAAAGTTGCTTCTGTTGTCACTTGTGCGTTTTGTTTGTCAGGAAAATTGAGCGCAGACAAACTCCGATTGAAATTAGAAGGTGCCATAAAGAAAAACGATCCAGAAGCTCTCGAGAAAGTGATTGGAGAATGTGTCAGTTCCGGACACCTGGAACTTATGCCCAATATCCAAGAGGCTAGGTTTCATCTGGAATCTCTGGAAGAAAGTGGTAAAGGTTTGTTCTGATCCTTTACATTAAGTTTAGTATTTCGCTTATTATAAATTTTACTTCGGATAAATAGAGAGATAGATTGATAGAACACAAATTCTTTATTACCGCATTATTTTCATGGACCTTTAGTGGTCACATAATGAAAGTTAAATAATACATTCTTGACTAATTACACATCTAATAACTTTAATGTATCATGTCTGCTACAAACAATAAATTCATATTAATAAATATATCGACCGGTTTGTCTGAAATTAAACAATATCCTTCTCAATATCTCGAAATACTTTTTTTCAAAGACTGATTAACATTATCATTAGGGAATTCTTTCCCAGTGTTGTTATAAAGCGAATTATTTTACCATATTATTGGGTTGGAACAAAATCTCGTGGCATTTATTAAGATAATCTTAGACAATAATGCTAATAAAAAGACTTAAGTATCGATATATTCAACCCTGTACGTGTCATTTCATTCCACTACTTTTCGCCATTCTATTCTACCAGATTTGGTAACTTCGTGATGAATTTGTGCAAGTGTTTTTTTACTGGCTTCTCGAAAATTCAACTTCTTCACGTTAAGGAAATATTGTAGGAACTGAAATAAGTAGTAATTCGAAATTGCAAAAGCATATGATTGCGGTGTCCTTAGTAGGGCATCCCATCCAAACTGTTCCAGTTTCTGCTGAGTTTGCAAAGAGACATGGAGTCTGTTTTTGTCCTAATGAAAGAGAAATCATTTCTGATTAGACAACTCCAAATATTTTCATTAATTTCTGCTGTTGTCATACTAAGAACAGTACTTGTCCGGATTCAACATCTGAATATAGAGAAGGATCTCGTCATCAACTTTTTTTTTATGTAAACCGGCTATTGGAGTAGTTAACGTTGGTTTATTTCGGTCTTATAAACACTACTTTCGCTCAACATCGTTGCAAAAATATAATTCTTTTAACATCTATGGCTGTTCTTTTCAAAGGTTATTATTGCGCTTAATCATAGAATCACAAATAGAAATTTGGTTCATTCTGTGTTTTCCCGTTTAATCATGAGACACCCAAATATCGTAACTACAGTAGAGTTTTCATATTATTTGCACTTCTCATATGCAGTTTGGAGAGTTTATGTGAGAAATTTCGTGCCGGGTAAACTGCGTTATTCTTAATAAGTTTTGATTTGGTCTTAATCAACGATTGCAATCAAACTGGAACACATTTCATGTCAGAATTTCCACTTCTGAATTTAACGAACAAATTACAAATAATATATAACATTATCACCATAAACTGCATATATCTTTTTTTAAAGTTTGTACACCGTTTCTTTTTCGGAAATAAAAGAACATCAAATGACGTTATTTTATATCAGTTTCCTACATTTCCATTTTTAACTTAAAAACATTTACTATACGCAAGAATCGCCTAGAAAGATGTATTGCAATATCATCTTTTAGAACGTATACTTGTCATATGAAAAGAATGAAAGGAAATCAGGTGTTCAAACACCACTTACTGACAAATGCTACGAACTTTTATCCCACCCCAATATTATTGTAAAATCTACCCGACTATAACCTTCTATACGACCAAATTTCTAAATATTTCTACGACATTCATCTTAAAAGCTAAGACAGTTTCATTTATTTCTTTTGCTACAATATCAAGTACAACGGTATCGTTTTATACCAGAATAATCGCTTTCTTCTATTTTATTATGGTTCTTCAAATGTTTTTAATTCGATTATCAGGATCGAAGTCATCACCTGGCTTCCACGTGAAATTTCCTAGCATGCGTCTGTTCCGTAAAAAGCATGGAGATGAAGGTTCGAATCTTTTACTTTCGTCATTTTATTCAGCTGAATGTCTTTATATTATTAGTATGCATTATCAATTCATGCATTACGTGCAATACTTTAATTTAATTTTTTTTTAGAATAACTCATATAAAACTTACATACAAACAAGCTATAAAACGATTTTAACTTATATACACGCACACACACATACACACACATACACACACACACATATATATGTGCGTATTGTGCATATCTATAATGTATATAAACTGTATATGTACGTATATATATATATATATATATATATATATATATATATATATATATATAATGTGACCATGAAGCCCAATGGTCGAATTGTCAGGAGGGTGATGCAGAAACTGCCCGAAAACCATACCACGGGTTGTGAGTGTAATTTTAAATATTGCATCTTCTCATGGTTGTGCTTGCTCGAAGTCACAACTCAACGTGACCGTGTGTTTGAGCGCCCAAGCCTTGTTCAGATTGTTTTCATACCGGATAACACGGTATCAGCCAGAAGCCTTAACTAAGGTCTACATAGTTGCAGTCAAGATAAAACTGTGCCTGAGCAGGCGTCTGCAATAGGAATTGGTTAGCTGCTCTTGGAAACAGACATTTTCATATATATATATATATATATATATATATATATATATGTATATATATATATATATATATATATATATGTATTGTTTAATAATAAAGACTTAAAAAATAAAATATTGACATTTGAAAATATGAGCGTTATGATTGCAAATTAATTTATTCCAACATGAAACAAAAGATGTATTAATGATATATATATATATATATATATATATATATATATATATATATATATATATAAATTTTTGTCATAATAAAATTAGACCAATACTCAGTTGTATTAAAAAGTCTTCAATAAATTTATATTGTAGAATTTTTTAATATTTTTCATTTGCGGAAATAAGCCATTTCTAAATGAACAAACACACACACACACACACACACACACACACACACACACACACACACACACACACACATATATATATATATATATATATATATATATACCCATTATTTTTTTATTCGTAAATGTTTAGTATTTATATTATGTATTGCATCTAATGTCATCTTGGTTCCTAAAAGTATCACATCTTCACGTGACAGTCCATGTTATCGAGTCATTTATCCTTTCTTTTAGTTTTTATTCATGAAATGTCAGTTAAGTGCCATACGTGTGACACGCTTTGGGCGATCATGTCTCGAAAGCGACATGACTGACTGGGCAGAAGATTATTCCGGAGTAGGTTACCATTGCTTTCTGCGGTAGACTGGTTGCCAGCCAAGGCTATAGAACCCAATCTGTTCTATTATTTAACCTATAACTAGAGGGAAGAGACGGATAAATATATTTCCCAAGGGAATTTTTGCATAAGTGAATGCAAGGAATTCAACTGCAATTATTGCAATTATTTAACTGTTCTAATTTCATTTAACATTGAATCATGTATTGTATTCTTATTTAGAAAATTTGTTCATCGGTATTTGGCCGACGTAAATATAACTTTTAAGAAATATTCTTCTGAGAGCTTACACAGAAAACTTATAAATAAACACGAATATTTTTCAGTATTTGAATGTAAACATGCAATTATATTGACTTTCGATTATCAGGATCAATATCCCCTGAAAAACAACGTCCACTGCTGAAGTCACCCAGCAAATCGAAGGATAGGAAAGCCCTTGATGCACTCGTTAAACAAAGTATATCACTTGGCCTCCCTGTTCTCGAACCCGATATTCAAAAATCTAAGGGCATCTTCCAATTGGAAACAAGCACAGGAGGTTAGATTTTTTTTATAAAAAACTACAATGAACTTACCGAACATGAATTTTTTGCATATTACTAATCAAAGACAGATTTTTTAAAAGATTTACTAAATATTCAAATTTTTCAATACCTTACTAAGCTGATTAATTCAAATTATAACCTACAATCCTTTTACATCAAAATCCAATTTTCATATATATATATATATATATATATATATATATATATATATATATATATAAACTAAAAAGTCCTTGTCTTTTATTTATTAGAAGAAAGTATACAGTAAATATTTGATATTCTTGGCATCCAGAAACATATGCCAACGTGCTTCCAGGTGTGCAATGCCCTGGCGGTAAAATTCAGGTGCCTTAGTCCTTAGACGCAAAGATGTCTGTGAGTAGCTGCTGAAAATTTCCCTCATTTGCGAAAGATTTCTCTAAGAAGTGGTTGTCCAGTTAATGGAAAAGGTGTTAATCTGTTGGCGCAAGTTCCATGTAATAAGGTGAATGCCACAGTGTCACTGACTTAAGTCGCATTATAGTATGCCTGAGCAGCCGCCCCACATCAGGCAAACAACTCCAAACGAGCTACTTCGACATTCTCGCCATTGCTCAAGTTATGACTGATCTCCGTGCTCAAAGCACCTGCATTAATAATTCATCTTTTAAATGCCAAAATGTTTATACAAATTTTATTTCAATTGTTTCCTATAAATATAAAATCTCATTTTGACTTTAAAGAAAAGATCACATGAATATAATTTCTATTTATTACTAACTCAGTACTGAAATCTTCTAATGCTTTCTAGTTAAATGATCGCTGAATTTGGTATAAACATTGGCCAGGAGATGACCATCATTAAATCTGAGTTTATCTGGATTATTCTCTCGATTTTAATCAGGTGGTAGACTTTTCATAAAGCATGTATTAATGGTATAAGTTGCTCGTAACATCTTATCTTAAAAGTCATTACAATGAAAAATAATAGCTCATACATTTGCATGTACTGAATGACAGCTTCAGTTTGTAAATCTTTGTAATGTTACGTCACCGAAGTAGCCTCTGTTGGCATGAAGTTTTACGAGAATTTTTTTCTTTATTTGTACATCGTTTTAGGATTAATTGACATTCATTTCTTTTGTTGATTTCTTATATGCTTTTTCTTTTCTCCCTAAACCTCATATTATGTGTCCTTTTTATATTTAATTCATTTATTTCGTTTTTTATACAAGATTATACGCGAAATTCAACATGAATATCTTATTAAATTATCCGATATAAATGATTGCAAAAATACAAAGAAAAAGAACAAGCATTTTTTTAATTAACTATCTTCATTAATAAAATCATCGATATTTTACAAAACTTTTTAAATTTTAGTATTAGTCATCGATAGAAATTCTACTAATCAAATTCAATATTTTTTCACTATTTCGATAATATTCGTACTTTGTATTTTTATAACAAATGAATCAAATTGCACGACTCACTTGAATTATTACTATAAATTATTAACTTTTGTATGGTTTTCCTTCGACACATGGTCACCGTCGCTTTAATACTTCCTGATGGTGAGAATATAGAGATTATTTTCCTTATTGATACGTTTTGCTTGTCAGGAAATTTGAGCGCAGACAAACTCCGCTTGAAATTAGACGGTACTTTAAAGAAAAACGATCCAGACCTTCTGGAGAAAGTGATAGCCGAATGTGTCAGTTCCGGATATCCGGAACTTATGCCTAATATCAAAGAGGCAAAACTTCGTCTGGAATCTTTGAGAGAAAGAGAAAGTAGTAAAGGTTTGTTTCGATCATTTACATTCTGTGAAATATTTGACATAGATACGATTTGAAATTATATAATTCTTTTTGCATTTGCATAGATTCTTGAATATATCTCATAGTTCTTTCTCATTATACGTCATAGAATCAATATGAATGCTGACAGTGAACTTTCGTTCAACAATTGCGATTTAAATTCATTTTACGCATTTCTTAATCAAATTTTATAGATTCATTTCAACTTTTGTTCCGTTTGTAAAATATTCTCCACGAAACAAAAATAATATAATACAATATAATCAAGTTTTATATGTTTAAAAAAACCTTCTTCGAAACTATTTTAACTAATTAACTTATCATCTATCACAAGTCGAAAATAAATTAACAATGAAAGTAAAATAACTTAAAACAAAATAGCGTTTTTCTTTCTTTCTTTTTTTAAATATCGTTATTTTCGGTTATTAGGATCTCTATCATTTCCTGGCTTCCATATGAAAATGCCAAGTATGCGGCTGTTCCGTAAAAAGGATGGAGATGCAGGTTTGCAACATTTACTCGGTTATCAATATTTTAATAACTGCTATATTCATTAAGTAATTGATATTCTAATATCACTACGTGTGTTACAGATATATTTTACTTTAAATAGCGTCTCATATACTTAGACACAATTTAAAGTAATATATATCAGTAACCCACAAGTCTAAGTCGGTTGTTATAAGTTTATTTGATAAAGTAAAAAATAAAAAAAAACATACAGGATTATTGATTCAAACAGTATACTCACTAAAAGAAAATACCCTCACATATATATATATATATATATATATATATATATATATATATATATATATATATATATATATAAGTATTCATCCTAACAATTTCGATTAAAAAGAACAAATACATTCAGTATCTTTTTTATTGTTTTTTTTATAATTTTCGATTAAGGTGTTTTTATTATACTTGAAATCGGGAATAAATCGTTCGAAGTTCGTATATACTTTTGACTGTCTGTCATTTTAAAGAACCACTATGGCGTCTGTGATTTTTTTTATAAAATAATCATCTTACATTAACTAAAATATTATTCTTCACAGGAGACTGTACTTCGAAAGTATATATATATATATATATATATATATATATATATATATATCCTATCCCTTTCGAAGTACATATATGGTGTATGTGTGTAGTGTGTGTGTATGTGTGTGCGCAGTGTATATCAAAATATTTCACAAATTTTGGACGAGGGTTTCTGACACCTAAACAAGATACACTGTTCATATGAACATCTGTCCAAAAGGCCATCATTGTATTTCAGCACAGCATACTCATAGGAAAGGTTCAAATGTCCCCTGTTTGCTTCTACACATGCATGCACCTCACAGATCATTGATTGGCAAACCCTTTCAAATATTACCACCCGGTGTGGAATGGTTTCACAGGGTCCATAACGCATTGATGCAGTGTCTTGCATTATTATTGTCTGCTGCATAAACCAATTGTTTTAGTTGGCTCTACGGATAACAATACAAAGGTTTCAGATCGGAGGAACATTTTATCCGTGGAATCGGTCTTCCCGTACCTATTCATTTTTCATGGTAGATGTCACTCAGTGCATCGCAAACAATGTGACTAATATGTACTGGAGCCCCATCTTGAATGAGACACACGCGTGTTCGTATCAGTAGGGTGTTGTGGCTTTGTTAGAGGCCATAAATAAAAGCAGACAGAAGGAATAGATTTAAAGATATATATTAACAAAGAACAGTAGTACAAAATAGATGCAAAATGAGAAAGTCACCAGCGTGCCTGTTTGGTCCAGCTGACAGAGCTATCTGCTGGAGTAGACTTCTGCCACAAAGCAGAAACTGCTGCTTATCTATAGTTAGAAGAGTTCATGTGTGCATGGGTAAATTACCATAACACAGCGGTACATCCTGTAGCAGGTCTAAAAGTGTTTTGGAAATAAATTCCTTATAGACAGCTACTATAAATTGTGCTAGGAGAACACATGAATCTATCAGACAGTCACCTACAATTCTATCCCACACATTAATCATAAACTGATGCTAGTGTCTAGCCTGTATTGTACCTTGGGGATTCCGATTCGCCCACAAATTTTGATTGTGTAAATTTGTTATTGCATCTCTTCCAAATGTTGCATCATCCGTAAACAAGACTGAAGAAACAAACTCCGGATCGGCAGTTTGCGCAATAAACCATTAGCAAAAGTTCTCCAGTGGTGAGTGATCAGAGTGGGAAAAACCCTGTACATGTTGCAAATGATACAGATACAGGTGCTGCTCTTGAAATACCTTCCATGCAGTACTATGAGATGTACGACATGCTAGGGCCACTTACCGTGTGATGATAACTGGGTCGTCATCGACAGCCCATAGAATGTGTTCTTCGTGATCAGATCTAGCGGATCTAGGTCTTTCTCGATCCATAGTTTGTGGTGTCATAGGTCCTGTTTCAGCAACGCAACGATAAATACCAGCAAAGCTTGAATGTCTTGGCTGCTTTCGGTATGGAAACGCAATCTCATGCAGCCTTACGCCCATTACCCGTTCTCGCCGCCGGATGCAAAAATCACATCTACCTGCTCACGATATGAATATCCTACCATTGTTACACGGAACACTTTTCAATTAAATCGCTACTGCACACCTTAAACCTTGAATGGACTTTGTGCTTGTTTGATGTGAGAAATCTTACACAATTTTTATAAAGTATTTTTTATATATCCTGTACAGAATTCTCCAATGATATACAGAATTATACCAGGATAAGGAAAAAGAAATTCTCCCTATTCCACAGAGACAATAAAAATTTCTTAAAAAAAGAAAAACACAGACTTGAACTTCGGACAGTTTATTCACAATTTTGATACTAATTCCCAACACGTTATCTGAAAATTGGAAAAATGCAGTTAAAAAAACATACAGATCTTGTCGGGTCTTCTTAATCCAACTATTTGGATATAGTGGCAACTTCTTCGGAGGCAAATTATCGCTACAAATGTTATAATTAGTTTTCCGTATAACAACGTATATGAGGACAACCATTTGAATAAACCAGGCTGTAATAATATATTTATTAAATACTTTTTCAATATCTGATTTCATAATCAAAAAGGAATTCCGTTTAATAGAATAATTATTTTGCAAGATTTCGCATTTCTTCTTTGCCATTATTTGTCTAAGATGATAAAACCAAATTTAAAAGGAAATAATAATAAAAAATAATATATATTAACGTGTAAATAATCATTATGCAAGTAAAATATATAATGATGAAAAATGATATGATTTTGACATGAAGAAAGATGTCAATATGATTTTACTTAGATATCTCTTTGGAAGACATGTCACCGGGCACACTACGTGACGAACTGCGGTTGGCTGTGAAGAACAATGACCGGCCAAAATTAGAGCAACTCATTCAGATTGCTGAGGAAGCCCAATGTCCAGAATTGTCGCTTGATCTCTGCGAGGCCCGGGAAGCACTTCACAAAATGGGAGGCGGATTTGGAGGTTAGCTAAATTCTGAAAAATTATTTATCTCAGAAGTTAAACAATACAAGGTTGATTTCGTTACATTTCTATTATTCGTTTGATCAAATAATTAAAAAAAAGTGTAATTTCTGTTATATATAAGTTGTAAGCAAAATATCACTATTCGTAAAATAAAGTTTATAATAACTATATCATCGGTGCGAAAAAATAATTCTGTGTATTTGCTATAATTAAATTTAACATTAGAATTAAATTATAATAATTTTAATGTTAAATTTAAAATTTTCAACAAAACCGACTTTTGATTATTAGGAAGTCTGTCCCTTGAAAGTTTGCGTGATCGACTCAGAGCTGCTTTGAAATCAAAGAATAAGAAGTTATTGGATGCAACCATTAAAGAAAGCGTATCGGCCGGTTTTCCTGACCTAAATTCTGACATCCAAGAGGCCAGAAATGCTCTGTTTAAATTGGAAGGTGGCAAAGGAGGTTAGTGTTATGAAGTGTGATTTTCTTTGTATATTCTCCGACCAGCAGTAGTCGGAAATTTTGGTATTTATATTCTCCCCCTCTCCCTACTGCTTCGGCAGTTATATCTCTATGCCTTAGCTATGCTAATTAGACACATATTTACATATATATTTTCAAATAACCATAATTTGAAACTTATTTTATAAACTCACTTTTGAATACTATAAAAATTTATACACGTACGTGAATTATATTTGTTAAATGTTCAATTAATTAAGGTATACAACGGTAAATATAAAAAATGAAACGTTGGTAATCAATGCATAATGGTTGTATGGAAAAAACAAAATAAAAGATACAGTTAAAAGTAATTTACATGCTCATTCACAAAACGAAAAAATAATGGCTTAACGCAAATCAGAGTTTAAATCATCCGAAAATCTAAAGCAGTCAGCAATCCAAACAAGAGCTCTCTGAACGTAGACTTAAAATATAGTTTTTATCAATCTCGATTTTAAATAAAAGATTCTTTCAAATTATTTATGCAAAGGATTATATTCCTCTGTAATTGAATTTGGAAATAAATATATGATTTTCTCTCCAAACCTCTTTAAATTATGCAAATAATTACGTTAATCAGACCTGAAATCACCAGAGTTCCTACGAGGACAGCTGAGAACAGCTATGAAAAACAAAAATCACCTTGAACTGGAGAAAGCCATTATCGAATGTGAGGAAGCCGGTTATCCGGAACTTTCTTATGATCTTGGACTAGCCAAAGACACGCTGGAAGAAATGGGATTTGGACATGGAGGTTAGTATTTGAGATAATATTTACCAAATGCATTTTATACTTTTGCTTTACTTTCTGAAATGCACAAGCCCGTCTGTGCGTTTTGAAATATCTATATTGGATGTACAGTTAGTGTAATTGTTAACGACTCGCAAAGAGAATTTCGGATTTCCAAGTTCGTTGTGATCACGTTTCCCCAAATACTCTTAGAAAACGTAAGAATAAATCTTCTCAGGGTTGATTTGGTTCTCTTGAGAACAAAACTGAATCCAAAAAGTGCGCATAATCAACGAGGCCATTGCCGGTGATGATGACTTGTGATTATCTTGACATAGCGATCGACGATTTCCAAATAATTTCGCTTTCCAATTTCATTCATGCGGCTTAGGTTAGCCACTGGTAATAATTTTCATGCATTCACCAAAGATGCTGCATACTGGATTCCCCGATTGATATTATCAAATAATCAACTTCATGGCAGATAATCGATGGTGACATTCATGGTAGGAATGTTAACATTCTAACTCGAACAAACGATTAGCCTGAGATCACACTCCCAGAAATATATATAGAAAAAATATGGTTGTTAAATTCTTTGTATAATTAGAAATTAATAGCGTTTCAATTCTGGGTTTCTGGAAACGTTTGGAATTTATCAATTATTATTACATTAAAACTTAATGACTGATTTTCATCTTCAAATCTTAATAGTTGTCTAATTTGCTTACTACTTATTCCCGATGTTTCATAACTTTTTTATCTCAATTGTGGGAATCAAGTTGATGTTATTGGTACATTTTGTTTGCCAAGAAATTTGAGCGCAGTAGAAGTCTACTTAAAACAAGACAATGCTATAAAGAAATTGATCTAGAGCTTTTAGTGAATGTAATAGCCGAATATATCAGTTACGGATACCGGGGACTTATAATCGATATCCAAGAGATCAGGCTTTATTTAGCGTATCTTGAAGAAAGTGGCAGAATTTTATCTCTTTTTTTGCTAGTTGTTTTAAGAAATATTTCGACAAATTCCATATAAAATCGTCGTTGATTGAAATTTTATTTTGGCATTTCTGCATAAAATTATATAAAAATTTCTATTCGTTTATCTCAATGATGTGAACAACGTTATGATTTTTTTATTTAACAAATGATTTTAAGCATGGAAATTTGTAAGATACAATTTCTTTCCTATCATGTAAACTGTAATATTAAAAGTAGATAAAATGTTACCTTTAAGTTATATTAACTTAATTACATAATGAAATATAAAGATTTTTCCTTCACAATGTCAAGAATGCTTAAGAAATCTCATAATATAACATAGTTCAAATATGACATTCAAAGTTACGAGATTAAATTTAAAATAACTTAATACAGCCCTGCTTAAATATTATTAATTTTGATTACCAGGATCTCTGTCATTACCTCGATTCAATGTGAAAATGCCTAGCTTCAGTCTGTTCCGCAAGAAACATGGAGATGCAGGTTCGATTCTTAATCATTGTTTTTGAAACCTTAAAATATTTATTTTTACGAGTAAAAAGTTTTCTGAATTTTTTTATTTAAAAATTCATTCTCATATAACAAAAGAACATAAATGTTTTTTACTGGAAATTAATTTCATAAAAATACTACTGTTTGCTGTATTTAAATTATCCAATATCCTTAAGAATTTAAATATTCAATTTATGAAAAGATTTTAGTTAATACTTCGTCATGACCAATGTAAGAGATTTTTTAAACAATTGAATATATACATTTATAGTAATTTGTCTAAAAATCTTAAAAGAAAGAATAGATTGTATTGCTAAGTACAAAATGAATTGCATGAACTTAGACAACCTAAATATATTTTATAAGTTTAAATCACAAATATACATAAAATTAATTACATATATATTTTACAGATGAAAACAAAGTTTCCGCATAAAATAAAAAAGTTAACTAGTGCATAGATAGTGCGGGAACTTTATTTCCTACGCAGTAATTATGTTTTCTTAATTAAAAAATAAGTTGTCTAATTGAAGAAAAATATTTCCAAAATATCAACAGTATGACGAAAAAACACACTATATATTATTTTAACTAGAAATCTCTCTGGATGATACGTCACCGGAGAGTCTACGTGCCGAACTGCGGTTAGCTGTGCAAAACAAAGACCGAAAGAAATTAGAGCAACTTATCGAGGTTGCTGAAGCAGCCCAATATCCAGAACTGTCATTTGATCTCTGTGAGGCCCGTGGAGCCCTTCAGGAAATGGGAGGTGGATTTGGAGGTTAGCTTACTACAAAAAATGTTTTTATTGTTAAGTAAATTAAAACATCTGGTATTAACCCAATAAAATCCATTGAACATCACGCATTTTTTAGGCATAAAGAAAATGTTTTAAAAAGATTTTATAAATATAAAAATGAACTGATTTTAAAGTCTAGTGTTAAGAGACAGGTCTCTATACACATTAAGTAATTTTTCATAGAATTATAAGAATTGAAAAGAATATAATGTTATTATAAGAACTTTGCAAACTAACATAAAATTTCCATTATCAGGAAGTCTATCCCTCGAAAGTCTTCGGGAAAGACTGAAGGCAGCGTTTACATCAAAGGACAAGAAAATCCTGGAAGCAACCATTAAAGAAAGCGTATCTGCCGGCTTTCCTGGCCTGGATGTTGACATCCAAAATGCTAGGAATACGTTATTCAAATTGGAGGGCGGCAAAGGAGGTTCGACCTTATTTTTTAAAATAATATAAACGCGAAATAAAATATCTGATTACTCCTACTGCTGCCATGTAGATTTGATAAATAATTCATGATCATTATCTTCAAATGTTATTAAAAAATAACCCCGATTATTTTATATGCAAATTGATATATATATGAATATATATATATACGTTTAAGGTGGTATTTATTAAAACATATATAATAAACATTTCAATATATGTATTCTTAATCAATCCTAAATATAATTTTAAAATATTTAAATTGTTACAGTAAAATTACTTATAATCGAATTAGACTAATTTCAAAACAAACTGAAATACTTTTTTTTCAAATCCTTCTGAACTTTTATTAAAAATTGCATTAATCAGAACTGAAATCACCAGAGTTTCTCCGTGGTCATCTGAGGGCAGCGATCAAAAGCAAGAACCGGGCTGATTTGGAAAAGGCCATCCTTGAATGTGAGGAAGCCGGTTATCCGGAGCTTTCTTATGATCTGAGTCTTGCTAGAGACACGCTGGATGGAATAGGTTTTGGGCGTGGAGGTTAGTTTATGGGATATTGTTCCTTTTTTCATTTTCATTTCTCTCTGCCTACATCTAAAGAGATACATTTCTTGTGTCCACATCAGAAAAAACAGCCAAGAAATTCTTTTGGTTTTAAATATTTTTCTGAACACTTTAGCGATCATACTTTACTTAGTCATTCTTAATAACCTTGTTTTATCTTTGATATCATATAGTAATTTTAAAATACAATACATCACATGATATAACGTTTAATGCATGTTTATGTATGGCATAAAAAATTTAACAAATTCTTTGGTTGAAAGATGCCAACAGTATACATGTTTTTCTTTCGTGTAAATATAAATTGGAATTGATATTAGGCCAAATTTTATTTTCAAATTGTAGGATTTTTACTTCTTGTCTTATTTTTTATACAGAAAATATATACATGGAAAATTTATTATTATTTAAAAGAAAATATTAATCCTAACCAAAAGAAAGGAAACGCAAATTGCTCTTTATTAATGTATATTTTGACTCATTTTCTATATTTCCTTACCAACCTTTTGTCTCATCGTCATTTGATCATTTGACTAATGCTTATCAGTTTCACGTTAATTTCAATTTTTGTCGAAATATAAATTTAACAACCATTTTATTCGACTTGCACGGTTCACTTTCCTTGTCAAATACTAACATCATTGAATATTTGATTTAGTTTGAAAACTACAAATATTCATTCCTTGTGCTACTTATCTGATGATGAGAATTGATTTGACAATTTTGTTATTGGTACGGTTTGATTGTCAGGAAAATTGAGTGTGGAACAGCTCCGTCTGAAATTAGACAGTGCCATAAAGAAAAACGACCCAGATCATCTAGAGAAAGTAATAGACGGATGTGTCAGTTCCGGCCACCCTGAACTTATACCCAATATCCAACAGGCCAGGCTTTATTTGGAATCTCTGGATGAAACTGACCGAGGTTTGTTTCTATCTTGTCTATATCGGTTTATGAGATATTTTAACAAAATTCGTATAAAACTACAATGTTTCCAGTTATGTTTCTTTTGTTTTTCACATTTTTACAAAGAACGGTTTCGTCACTGTTTTTTAAAGATGTGAAATTTATATCAAGTTTTATCATGAAGGCTAAATAGTTTTATGAATATTTCTTCGTGGATATTTCCTTTCCAAATCAAAATGCAAAACTTCTCTAGATGTAATATATCTTGCACATTTTCGTTACTGATAAAACGATTAATCTTATTGTTGTCATCATTACAATTAATAGCTTCATTTAATATAACCATAACGATGTGCTCTGAAAATAGGAATAATTAAGAAATAGCTTAGTATAAAATAAGTTAAATATGATGTAAATATAATGATTTCACATAAATAATCTTAACACTGCATTATTTAATATAATTAATTTTGGTTTTTAGGATCTTTGTCGTTTCCTCGACTCCATATGAAACTCCCTAGCTTCAGTCTCTTCCGTCAGAAACATGGAGATGCAGGTTCGAAATTTTTACTCGGATATAAATTAAAACAAATTATTTATATATATTTGCGCAAGTAGTCAATTTTTAAAACTTTGGGAATTTTATAATTACATTTTCATTAAGAATAAAGTGTTTTTGACACATTTTTAACGATTTTTGTTAAAATATAATTTAACTAATATTCAGGCCTTTAAACAGGGTAGATTTAAAATTTATACTGGTGAAAACAAACATCTCTATCACAACGTTTTCTACTAGAAAATATATTATTGTGTTCTTCAAATTAAAAAAAGACTAATTTGTATTAAATCCCTTCTCAATAAAAGTAATTAATAAATCTTAAATTTTAAATAATGAGTTTACTTAAAGTGTTTTTATTCAACTTTCTCAAATATTCAAATTATAAAATTTAAATTCTTTTCATGTCTCAAATGGGTGTTTCCAGTGAAAATCCGAT
Organism: Ascarosepion bandense; assembly: GCA_037127315.1. Classification (NCBI taxonomy): domain Eukaryota; kingdom Metazoa; phylum Mollusca; class Cephalopoda; order Sepiida; family Sepiidae; genus Ascarosepion; species Ascarosepion bandense. The sequence continues at coordinate 727,962 of JBBBDQ010001865.1, forward strand.
AACTGAGAAAATATTATGAAAAATTGTGGAAAGATAATATAAGCTAAATGTTAGTCTCTTTGATAAATTAAATTTTTGAAAGTGTAAAACGCCAAGTTGTTACGCGTAAAACTATTCGGTATATTTTTTGCTTAGATATATCTCTGGGAGATATGTCCCCGGAGAGTCTCCGTCACCAAATGCGGTTGGCAGTGAAGAACAAAGACCGAAAAAAATTAGAGAAACTTATTGAGATTGCCGAAGCAGCCCAGTATCCAGAACTGTCATTTGATCTCTGTGAGGCCCGTGAAGCCCTCAAGAATTTGGGCGGTGGATTTGGAGGTTAGCATGATTACAGCAACAGTTTGTTTCTACTAATGTTAAGAATAGGAATTATTAAAGTACCTTGTTTAATACATATTAATATTTAATTTTATGACAAATTTCTTAATCAAAAAATCACAATCAGAAAATTTTTTCAAACTTTATTCCTTTTATGTATTTGTCTAGAATTCTTGAGCAATTATATAGCTTTGAAGTAAAAATGAAATATAATATACCGTTATTATAAATATTTTGAAGAAATAAATTCAGTAATATTTAAATTATCAGGAAGTCTATCCCTCGAAAGCCTACGTGAACGATTGAAGGCAGCATTTACATCAAAAGACAAGAAAGTCTTGGAAGCAACCATTAAAGAAAGTGTATCTACCGGACTTCCTGGCCTCGATGTTGACATCCAAAACGCTAGGAATGCGTTATTCAAATTGGAGGGCGGCAAAGGAGGTTCGACCGTATTTTTGTAATATGAATGCGAAATTGATGTCTTTATAACTCATACAGATGTTCTGTATTCCTTATAAATAAACTATCGCAATTATCTTCATTATTGTTAAGCATCAAGGATTAGCATATATTATCTGTACAGTATACAAATGACAGTATATTTAATGTCTATATATCAATGCGACATAATTATATATATATATATATATATATATATATATATATATGTATGTATGTATGTATATATGCATATAAGATTAAATTCAAATTTGATGAAAGAAATTTTAACTTTTTCAAAAAATTAATACTTTATCAGTAACTTTCATAAATATAAAGCTTAAGTTAATTCGTAAAGAAATTAACATGTATTTTGCTTTACAAACATAAAATTCGTATTAATAATTACGTTAATCAGAGTTGAAGTCACCAGAGTTTTTACGTGGCCAACTGAAGGCAGCTATCAAAAGCAAGAATCGAGCTGATTTGGAAAAAGTCATCCTAGAATGTGAGGAAGCTGGTTATCCGGAACTTTCTTTTGATCTGGGTCTGGCCAGAGATACCTTGGATGGAATGGGTTTTGGGCGCGGAGGTTAGTCTATGTGATATCGATCTTTTTTTCACTACTCTCTCTCTCTCTCTCTCTCTCTCTTATATATATATATATATATATATATATATATATATATCATCTAATAAGTTAATTTCAAAATAATTGAACTAATATCATCCTTAGTATATTTAGATTTTGCATGAAAATTTAGCCATTTCAATATTCGCTATTTCAATGACTGATATTTCATATTTTTTCTGATAACGTAATATTCGTACTGCTTTCGTTTGTCACAGTCATAATGATAAAAATTTGATGGTTTCCCTTTTTTATAAAGAAATATTGAATTTAACCCGATGATATTCTTAACATATTCCAAGTTAATTTTTTAATATTATAAATTCTAAATTATCATCTTACTTAAAAGAAACAAAACGAAAGAAAGTTAAAATTGTTTTTCTTTAACTCATGATACATCTTGCTTGATTTCAGAAATCTCGATCGAACACATTGTCTTATGAACAATAAATAATTATTCGACGAATGCTTTTTATCGGTATCAGTCCAAGCAAGGCAATAAAGCCACTAAAATGCAAGAGGTGTGGCAAAAATTAGGAACAGAATCATTAATAAAGAGAAGAAATCAAAAAGAGTAATCAGAGGGACAGTAGATAGCGATTGACATTGCAGTTAAATGTTTGAAGTTTAAAGAGCTCTACGCCCACAATTTTGATTTTGCTCGGTGATTTGGTTTATCGATTATTGGATTTGATATTCACAACTCAATTTTTTCTTCAATTACATTTGTGTCGTTTGTCTTTTACAAGTGTATTCTATTCATACTATTTGTCTGATAATGAAAATAAATTTGATGATGTTGTCATTGATATATTTTGCTTCTTAGGAGAATTGAGCGCAGACGAACTCCGTCTGAAACTAGACAGTGCTCTAAAGCAAAATGATCCAGATTATCTAGAGAATGTGATATCCGAATGTGTCATTTCCGGTCACACGGAACTCATGCCTGATATCCAAGAAGCTAGACTTCACTTGGAGTCACTAGAAGAAGGTGGAAGAGGTTGGTTTCTATCTCTTCGTTTCGTTATATGATATGTAGGTAAATGTCGCGTCTAATGAAGGCGTGTACTCTCTATTCGTATTGATGTAAAATCTGTCAATTAAATCTATCACTGTGTGTGTGTTAAGAAAAAGCCTTAAAAAACAATTTGATTCAAAATATAAAGATATAAGCTGTTTCTTTAAAATAAAATATTTAATTAATGGATTAAATTGAATAATAACTCTTAGTGCAGATAACTGTGTTGTCTTTGAAACTGAATTAATATCTTATCGGAATAAGATATAAAACGACTTTTACAAATTCTGCTAAATTAATAAATGTCGAAACATAATGTTACTCCAATTTCGACATTAAAATAACGAATTTGTATTCAAATAATCTAAATACTACATTTCCTAAACATCATTCCTTTTGGTTATCAGGATCTCTATCGCTTCCTCGATTCAATTTGAAAATGCCGAAGTTCAGTCTGTTCGGAAAGAAACATGGAAATGCAGGTTTGCATCTTTTACACCATTTCTGATGAATAAAATTCAACAAGTTATTATTTTAATAGACCAATATTCCGTATATGTACAATTACGAGTTTTTTGTATGTTCTACGTTCAGAATTAGTTATACATTTTCAATTATATTTTTACTGTAAATGATTTTATTAAAAGTCTCAGATAAATTAAAGAAATAACATCAGTTTTTTTTTAAAATCTCACTATATGAAAATGCAACAGTATTTCACAATTTATTATTACCAAGCAATATTAATAACGTCTATGATGCAGAGGAGGCGATGAATACATTGTTGTATTATACAAAAAATGAAAATAACACTGAAATTTCATTTTCATAGAATGACACAAAATTACATAAAATATCCTGAAATACTTGAGTAAATTTCTTCAATAATATCGCCACTGGCTTCAACCACAGCCTTAAGATACTTTCTGCATGTCATGCATCTCTTCTGGAAGGTCTTATTGATAAAGTTGGTAACTGCAGCCATAATCGTTACCTTCAGTTCATCTATGGTGTTACAGAAAGATTTGTTAGTCTCTCACACAAACGTAATAACCAAAGGGACTGCAGAAATGAGAGTAAGGAGTGACGTAGTCTCAGAAATTGTCTGATACTCATAACTCCTTCATGTGTGGCATAGCCCAGAGACATGTTGCTAGACGTAGGTTTTTCCAGCAACCACTTTCTTGGCCCATGGCAGCACTACCTCCTCAAGGCACTTGATGTAGGCCTCCGTGTTAAGTCTGAAACACTCACCAACAAATTCAGGAATTCTTTTCATATCAGAACGATGAGAGAGGGTTTTCTGAGATGCCGTACCTTCGTATTCACCATTAGATTTATCCAGCTCTTTCCAAACTATATGCATTATTCACAGATTGAAAACCAAACTCTCTGAATTGTTCATATTAGAGCTTCCGGTGTGAAAATTAAACAATGCAGTATGCAGTTTCCAAATGTCTAACGGAGTGAACTGCGTCATGGTGAAGTTTATCTCACAGACAGTGCTCAACTGAATCTTTTCTACTGTGAGGTTGACAAAATCAAAAACAAACAACACGCATAAGCAAAATCAAATATATAAAACTGTGATAATTTACATATCGCGCTCGGTATTGTCATTTTTAGACATGTTTTAACCATCATACAGTTATATATTATTCAGGTATATATTTAATTGAAAAAATGATTAATTAGTGGAAGCAAGTTTTTTCTATAATAGCGTCTAATAAATTTTGAAAGATAAGGACGAAATATAACATAAAGTGCATTTAAATTTTTACGCGTGTGTGAGCAATTGTAAAAGAGTGTTTAGATTAAAAATTGGATAAATTTGACTAGATATATTAAATAACAGGGAAAAATTAACCATGATAAACATACTACGTTTTACAAAGAAAAAGATATCCCGAGAAAAATGAGAAAATTACATCATTACCAAATGAAAGAGAAATAGCAAGTATACTTATATATATATATATATATATATATATATATATATATATATTGCATGACTTTATGGTAAAACAATGACTTTATGAATTGAATGACTTTATGGTAAAACAATTGATCTCATTTTACTTAGATATCTCTGTTGATGAGATGTCACCGGACAGCATTCGTGATCAACTGCAGTTAGCTATAAAGAACCAAGACCGACCGAAATTAGAGCATCTCATCAATGTTGCTGAGAATATCCAATATCCAGAACTGAAGTTTGATATCCTTGAGGCCCGTGAAACTCTCAACAAATTGGGAGGCGGATATGGAGGTTAGACAATTGTATAAGAATAATTTACTTTCAATACAATTTCGAATAATTTCATTAGTAAATTTAATTATATTAATCGAAGACGATATATTGTTTACTCTAAAATTAAAATGACATGAAACATACTGTCAATTAAGAGAATACCTTTATGATTGTATCATCGTAGAAGTAAATTTGTTATTAAGAGTACATGCTACAAAACATAGGCAATTTATAACTATCTAAATTTGTGTATTTTATATTAAGTTTACTTTGAAATCTGTATGAAAATCGACTTTCGATTATCAGGATCTATATCCGCCGAAATCGTGCGTCCACAATTGAAGGCAGCCATCAAATCAAAGGACAGAAAATCCTTGGACGCATTCGTAAAACAAAGCTTGTCTCTCGGTCTTCCAGGCCTCGATGCTGATATCCAAGAAGCCAGAGTTACCCTAGATAAACTGGATGGCGGAAAAGGAGGTTAGATTGAAGACTGATATTCTCATATCTATAACATAAATTTCTTTTCGTACCTATCTTGAAATTGCATGTTATGTTTGTATATCACGAAAATAAATAACGAGTGTTTCTTGTAAATTCCTATTTACATATAAACGAAATTTAATAAGAAAATTTTGATACCCTTCCTGATTAAGAATATAAAATCGTATTAATTTACACAAGTGTATATCTTGTTTACAATTTGTAATCTTTTAATATCGCACATAATTGAAATAAACCTTCTTAGGTTTATATAATGTCTTTTTAAGACCACATATTCTAATGCATATAGTGTTATTGTTCATTCTACGAGCTTAAAAGTAATTAATAGATACATGAATAGAAAGAGTGAAAATATCTACTTACAAATAATGAATATACGAAATTACTAATTACTTTAATCAGTGTTGAAATCACCTGACGCTCTCCGTGGCCAATTGAGGGCAGCAATCAAGAGCAGGAACCGTGCTGAATTGGAGAATATCATCACTGAATGTGAAAAATCTGGTTATCTGGAACTTTCACCTGATCTCCGTTTAGCCAGAGACACTTTGGGAAGTATGGGATTTGGACGCGGAGGTTAGTGTGCGGGATGTACTTTTGAAAGTCCCATTTTTTATTTCGGTATAATCGCGTCGCTCGGCAAAAAAATTATGAACATTTCTTTTCCACTCATTTCAACTAACGAATCTTTAAATATGGGAATAGAAACTCTTAGAATATTTCACTATTGGTTTTCTTTTAAATATATCTATCATAAAATAATTCAAAATAATTATTACGGATTACGAATAAGAGTATTTGTTCATGTTGGAAAATTGAAATATTTTATTTATCGGAATCTGTTCACATATATACACATGTAAGATACAGAATTATTAATCTTGAAAACATAAAACTGCTTGTCTTTAATCAATATTTTAGTAATAGGATATATCAGTCGTCGAAAGGTTTACTTCAAAGCAGCAGCTATATTATATCGATTGAATGTAAATCAAAGAAATCTCTCTATAGATAATTTTAGATTTCAAGAAATAATTATCTTTCCTCATCAATGTATTAAAATTATTTTCTATCAATGTCATTATCTTACTTATGTTTGCAAAGGTTCTCGTATTGTTGTCATTGGTCCGTTTTGCTTATCAGGCAAATTGAGCGTAGACAACCTCCGCTTGAATCTAAAAACAGCCATAAAGAAAAATGATCCAGAAGATTTGGAGAAAGCGATAAACGAATGTGTCATTTCTGGACACTCAGACCTCGTACCCGATATCCAAGATGCCAGACTTCACCTGGAGTCTTTGGAGGAAAGTGGCAAAGGTCTGTCACTTTCCCATAATTATTTTTTTTAGTGTTTTACAAAACATGCGTTCAATCAAACATGTCATTTTCATATGAATTATGTGATAATTGTTCTTATATCTTGCATTAAAGAATGCGTATTTCTGAAGATGACATTTGCAAGATTTCAGATTAATCGTCAAATATACTTTTTATCAAATATATCCATCTACTGCAAACGATAATTTCTATATTTTTCTTTATCTTTTAAATACATGATAATTTCCGTTACACATGTAAATTTATAAAATTAAGCAGTTGTTTCAATTTGACCTACGGATGTTGCTTAATTATATGTTTCATCAATGAAAAGCGTAAACAAGACATAAAATAAAACATCAGCAATTGCGCCCACGGAAATATTTTAAAACTGTGTCTATTTTAATACCATTAATTTTACTTATTAGGATCATTCTCGTTTCCACGCCTCGACATTAAACTACCCCGATTCAGCCTGTTTCGTAAGAAACATGGAGAATCAGGTAAAGAATTTTAATATTTATTTTAATAATGATTAATTTTTAAAATTTAAAATAACGTATCAGTTATCAATAAATGGATAGAATAAGTATTATTTATAAACACGATAATTATTTGCATCTGTTAGAATGTATAACGTGAATGTGTTTTTGATTTTGATTATAATAGCATGAACGGTCATCATCGATATTATTATATCTTTATGAAAATGAGAATTCTAGAAAATATTTCGATTAAATTAACAAAATTATTTGAAATTGAAACGTAATTAGCAAACTGTAAAATTTTCTTCTTTTCGTTATACAGCGAACTATTAAATGTATAAGCATTGAGAAACATTTTTTTAAATTTTCATAGTTATGTTCCAATAAATTAATATTTGAACAGGGAAAATATAAAAAATAACCATTTATCAAGATGAATATTTAAACTCTCGTTGAAAACAATGAAACATGAAAATAACGATTGTCATATAAAAATATAACTAAAATCAATAACTTTTAAAATTCGAAATATTTATTGTATCAGTCATCAGTAAATGCATAGAATAAGTATTACTTATAAACACACTTCATTGCAACTGTTAAAATGTTTAACATGAAAGTGATTTTGCTTATATTATAATGGAACTAACGGTCATAATCGATATTATTATATCTTTATGGAAATGAGAATTTTAGAAAATAAATCGATTAAATTAACAAAATTATTTAAAATTGAAACGTAATTAGCAAACTGTAAAATTTTCTTCTCTTCGATATACAGTGAAATAGTAAATGTATAAGCAGTGAAAAATAATTTTTTTAAATTTTCATAATTATTTTCCAATAAATTACGATTCGAATAGGAAAAATATAAACAATAACCATTTAGCCAAATGAATATTTTAAATTGTCATTGAAGGCAATGAAATACGAAATTAACGATTGGCGTATAAAAAATATAACTAACTATCATTTTACTTAGATATCTCTCTGGAAGACATGTCACCGGACACATTGCGTGACAAGCTGCGGTTGGCAGTAAAGAACAAAGACCGAAAGAAATTAGAGCAACTTATCGAGGTTGCTGAAGAAGCCGATTATCCAGAATTGTCATTTGATCTCTGTGAAGCCCGTGAAACTCTCAAAAATTTGGGAGGCGGATTTGGAGGTTAGATATACACAAAATATCTTGTGATTCTTCTTCGATATTTAAATTCAGTCTCACGATATTTATCAAAGTTGATCTATTAATTTCTAAAAACTGAAACCTACATATCCGTCACGTTAAATCTGACAAGATTAAAATACTCACGGTAATTATTCAATTTATAATTTCTTTAATTCATAATTAACATAATGAACTTAAAAATATAAACGAATTTTACATTCGTAACTTTACAATATTTGCATTTGTTACGATGAATAAATTCGGTTTTTGATTATCAGGAAGTTTATCCTTGGAATGTTTACGTGAACGCCTGAAGGCTGCGATTCAATCAAAAGACAAGAAGATGTTGGATGCAAGCATTAAAGAAAGCCTATCGGCTGGTTTCCCTGGTCTCAGTGCCGACATCCAACAAGCCAGGGAAGCCTTGTTTAAATTGGAGGGCGGAAAAGGAGGTTAGACGACACATTTATACACATACATCAATAATGTATTAGATTGTGATTTTCTAATACATCGAAACGTATAAAATATTGAAAATAGTTTTTCATTTTACAAATATATTTTACGTGTGCAAAATTAAAAAAAACTATACTTTTCTTAAAAGCCGTTCACTACATGACGTAACTATTACTTAGAATTTAAATCTTTTCTAATTAATTTGTTGTTTCCTCTATAGTAACGGAGTTGTCGTATAGAGTACAATAAGATATTGAATTTGTAAAGATTTACTGAAAGTAATTTGCAATGAATAATTTATAAGTAAAAGTTTATATTTAAAGCTGTTTACTTTCATACTGGGTGATTATAATTATGAAATAATTACGTTAATTAGTGCTGAAAACCCCAGAGATTCTACGAGACCAATTGAGTGCCGCAATCCGAAATAAGAGCCGGCCTGATCTGGAAAAAGCTATTGCTGAATGCGAGGAAGCCGGTTATCCGGAACTTTTCTTCGATCTTTCTCTGGCCAGAGACACTCTGGACGGAATGGGATTTGGACGTGGAGGTTAGTTTATATATCATGTTATAAGATTATTTTCAAGTATTTTTCATTGACTTTATTTCCATGGGAAAGATTTATTCTAGTAATATATTTTTGCAAAATGTATACAGTAATCATTCTAATCAGTCATCTTACTCCATGTTGAATATTTCATTTTTTCTGAATGTTTAATATTTACTTGACATCCTAGTTATAAATAAAGAAAAATATCAAAATTTACAATAATTTCCCATTTAGAAATAAATATCAATAATCATCAAAATCATTTACATAAAGAGAAATGAGAAACGATTGTATTTGTCAGTCCACATTTATTTTGCTTGTGACAAAATTTTCAATTAATTTCTTTTCATATGTGATCTTTAAGTGTCCGTAGTGTCTTGATTGAAGTAAATATATAACCTATTTTCGTCTTTCGACATTGTCTTGGTTTTTAACATTATTTAACTCAAGTTTCCCATCCGATCATCGTCATCGTTAGTTGTATTTGTCTCCTATTATAATCGATATTGCTGTTCTACCATTGGTCTAATGTAGGCGATAGTGTTGCATTTGTTAAGCTTGGAATGTTTTGCTTGTCAGGAAAACTGAGTGCAGAAAAAATCCGACTGAATTTAGACAACGCCATAAAGAAAAATGATCCAGATATTCTTGAAAAAGCGATAGACAAATGTGTCAGTTCTGGATACCCGGAACTCATACCCGACATTCAAGAGGCCAGACTTCATCTGGATTCTCTCGAAGAACGTGGCAAAGGTTTGTTCTATCCGGCATATTTTTCCCATTCAGTCGATTCGAACATATTCTGCAAAAGATTCTATATCGTGAATGTTACGAGAATTACTATTGAAACATATCTAAATTTTGAATAATGATAATCTGTTTTTAGTCGTCATTTTATAAACATTTCTTGAAATGAAGCAGATGTAATACAATCTACATTATTATTGACCATGTAATCATCAACAATTGACATTTTTAATTATTATCGATTGTCCATTCAATCTTAAATAAATATATAATTGTAAGCAAATACGTTTTGAACAATTATCCAAAATTCAATGCAATAAACGTATATTTAAATGTTCAAACTGTAACATAATTCCTTAAAATACAATATAATCAAGCATACTTGAAGTTTTGATATACAGCACTTTCTAAAATATTACGAATTTTGATTATTAGGACGTTTCTCGTTTCCCGGATTCCATATAAAAGCCCCTCGGTTTGATTTCTTCCGTAAGAAACATGGAACTGCAGGTTCGGCGTGTTTGACTATTTTACTTAAATTAATCGAATATTTCTGTGAAAAAATTAAACAGTCATTGTAAATGGTTAACTATCACATTGTACGTGAGAAGTATACTAATTATCAATCTTTAATCATGTATAATATTTACTGAGTTTAGAAAATGAAACCGTTATCGAGCTTATAAAAGACTTTCATATTTATAATAACATATGTCATTTATAAAGTAATGTTCGACCAATTATTAAAATGGTTATTATTGGTGCCATCTATTAATCAATAATCATTTTCAATGAAAAGAAAGAAAAATGGCAGAATATATTTTTTTAAAATATATTTAAGAATATATCTCATGAGAACAAATAAAATATCATAACAAAAATTAATTTTTAAACTACTGTAGTAAGTCCAGTTGTTTATATTCAGTAGGTTTTTTTCTCATTTAATACATTGAATTATTTTATGGTAAGAAAACTGCTCTCATTTTACTTAGATATCTCTGTTGATGAGATGTCACCGGACACTCTTCGTGAACAACTGCATTTAGCTATAAAGAACAATGACCGGCCGAAATTAGAGCATCTCATCGATGTTGCTGAGAAAGCCCAATATCCAGAACTGTCATTGGATATCCTTGAAGCCCGTGAAACTCTCAACAAATTGGGAGGCGGATATGGAGGTTAGACAATCATACAAGCATAATTTACTTTCAATAAACAATATTTAAAATATAATTATGAAAAATGTCATTAGTAAATTTAATTATATTATTCGAAGATGATTTTAAAAAAATAAACTGACATGAAACATACGATCAATCAAGAAAGTGCCATTACGTTTAAATCGTCGTATTAGTAGTAGAAGTAAATTTGTGTCATTAAGAGTACATGCTTCATGAAATAGGAACTTTATTACTATCTAAATTTGTGTATTTTATATTAAGTTTACTTTGAAATCTGTATGGAAATCGACTTTCGATTCACAGGATGTATATCCGCCGAAATCGTGCGTCCGCAATTGAAGGCCGCCATCAAATCAAAGGACAAAAAATCTTTGGACGCATTCGTAAAACAAAGCCTGTCTCTCGGTCTTCCAGGCCTCGATGCCGATATCCAAGAAGCCAGAGTTACCCTAGATAAACTGGATGGCGGAAAAGGAGGTTAGATTGAAGACTGATATTCTCATATCTATAACCTGACATAAGTTTCGTAACTATATTCAAATTTCAACTGAAATTTATTCGCAATATATTAACTTTTCTCATATAATATTTGTATATATTTAAAAATAAATATCGTGTGGTAGTTGCAAATTTGGACAACATCATTTCTTTCTGTGTGTAAAGTATTTGTTGAATACTTTCATACATTTTCTGACTAAGAATAGAAAATCGCATTAATTTCCGAAAATGCGTATCTATTTAACTATTTGTAATCTTTTGATAGCAAATGATTTCTTAATTTATGTTTCTGTATAATATTTTTAAAGATTACATTTTCCCAAGCATTTAGTGTTGTTTATTCTACAAGCTTAAAAGGAAGCATTAGATATATTATAAGGAAAATTAAAAATATCTACTTACAAATAATGAATATGCAAAATGACTAATTACTTTAATCAGTTCTGAAATCACCTGACGCTCTCCGTGGCCAACTGAGGGCAGCAATCAAGAGCAGGAACCGAGCTGAATTGGAGAATACTATCATTGAATGTGAGAAATCTGGTTATCTGGAACTTTCACCTGATCTCCGTTTAGCCAGAGACACTTTGGAAAGTATGGGATTTGGACGCGGAGGTTAGTGTGCGGGATGTACATTTGAAACTCCCTTTTTTGATTTCGGCACAATTGAGTCCATCGGCTAAAGAAAATACAATAAATTAAAGATTTCTTTTGCACGCATTTCAATTAGCATATCTTTAAAAATGGTAACATATACTATTAGAACATTTGACTCTTGCTTTTCTTTTAAAAATATCTATACTTAAATAATTCAAAATAATTATTACGCTTTATGTATAACACTATGTTCGTGTTGAGCAATTGAAATCTTTTATTTATCGGAATCTGTTCCCATAACTTTATATGTAATATATGAAATAATTAGTATTGGAAAGTATAAATGTCTTCAATCAATATTTTAGTAACAGGATATATCAGTAGTCGAAACCTTTGCTACAAATCAGCAGCTATATTTTCACACGTCCTCTTTATTGTGTTAAAAAGGATTTTCCATCATTTTCAATCTTTGACTTATGTTAGAAATTGATTTGATATTGTTGTCATTGGTCCGTTTTGCTTGTTAGGCAAATTGAGCGTAGACAACCTCCGCTTGAAACTAAAAACTGCCATAAAGAAAAATGATCCAGAAGATTTGGAGAAAGCGATAAACGAATGTGTCATTTCTGGACACCCAGAACTCATACCCGATATCAAAGAGGCCAGACTCCACCTAGAGTCTTTGGAGGAAAGTGGCAAAGGTTTGTCTCTTCCCGATATTTACTTTTTTTAGTGTTTTACAAACCTTGCGTATACTCAATCTCGTCATTTTCATATGAATTATGCGATAAATGCATATTCTGAAGATGGCATTTGCAAGATTTCTGATTACACAATGACATCGTCGTTAAATTATCTTTCCATCAAATATATCTATTTAACTGCAAACAATTATTTCTACATTTTCTATAACTTTTTAATATATGATAATTTCTAGTACAGATTTAAATTTATGAAATTAAACATTTGTTTCAATTTGAGCTACGAATTTTTTCATTTTTATATTTCATCATTCAATTGCGTAAACAAGAAATGAAATAAACCGCAGCAATTGCGCCAACGGAAATTTTTAAAACTGTGTCTATTTCAATATCATTAATTTTGCTTATCAGGATCATTCTCGTTTCCACGACTCGACTTTAAATTACCCCGATTCAACCTGTTTCGTAAGAAACATGGAGAATTAGGTAAAGAATTTTAATATTTATTTTGATAATCAATAATATTTAAAACTTGAAATGTTGTATCAATAATTTTTAAATGGATAAAATAATTATTCCTTATAAACACAACAAATATTTGCATCTGTTAGAATGTCTAATTGTTGTTAGCGGAAAATGCCGTATAAGTGAATTTGTCTGTACTGACTAGCATTAGTGGCTATAATCAACATCATATTATTACTGTAATATCAATTCCACAAAATAATTATGCCAAATTAAGTTAATTATTCAACATAAAAAAACAATCATGAAAAGAAAAATAGATTGATTGCAATGTATTAAATTTACAATTTCTAAGAAATTAATTTTTCCTGTGCATAATCATTTTCGGGTAAAGTAGTATTTGAATAGGGAAAAATACTAATAAATGACTAATTTACATTTAACACATTGAATATATTTTTAATTAGCGATTAGCGGAAAATTGTAACTAACTATCATTTTACGTAGATATCTCCCTGGACGACATGTCACCGGATACATTGCGTGAGAAATTGCATTTAGCAGTGAAGAACAAAGACCGAAAGAAATTAGAGCAATTTATAGAGATTGCTGAAGAAGCCAAATATCCAGAAATGTCATATGATCTCCGTGAGGCCCGTGAAGCTCTCAGCAATTTGGGAGGCGGTTTTGGAGGTTAGCCTATTTACAAGCAAATATTTCTATTGTTATGCGGTTAAATCATATTCTGCTATTAAGCTGATAAAATTTAATTGAATATCACACTTTCTTTGTTAAGCCGAAATGAAATTTGTTTGATTAAAATGCTAATATAACTATAACAATAAATTTATTTGTTGCTCCTGTTAAGAGACAAATATCTATACACTTTAGTTCATTTTGCATAGAAGTATAATTTGAATTGTATAGAATGCATTATTATTGTAAGAACTTTGCTAACTAACATCAAATTCCAATTATCAGGAAGTCTATCCCTCGAAAGTCTACGTGAACGACTGAAGGCAGCATTCAAATCAAAAGACAAGAAGGTCCTGGATGCAGCCATTAAAGAAAGTGTATCTGCCGGCCTTCCTGGCCTCGATGTTGACATCCAAAATGCTAGGGTAGCGTTATTCAAATTGGAGGGCGGCAAAGGAGGTTCGACTATTGTTTTCTAATATACAAGCAATATTGACTTTTTGAAAATAAGTTTTTTTCTTTTTCATCCTCCACGTAAAGAATCACGAATATAATCTGAAATTATGATAAATAAAGATACACGATTCAACAGCATAATTTCTTGATATCAAATAAAGATATAATTCTGTGATTAGTTTTATCTACATTTTAATCTTGAAAACTGTAGATATTTACGAGATTAAACTTGTATCTGTTAAAGAAAATCATATTCGAACATTGCAGGCGAGAATTATTTTCGATTCGTAATTATTATAAAACTTTACGCAAACCTTTTTGTAAAATGATATATTGAAATATCTTAATATATATTGTTCTATCCAACCAACTTAAATTCATATTAATCAGAACTGAAATCACCTGAGTTTCTCCGTGGCCAACTAAAGGCAGCCATCAAAAGCAAGAACCGGGCTGATTTGGAAAAGGCTATCCTTGAATGTGAAGAAGCTGGTTACCCGGAACTTTTTCTTGATCTGGGTATGGCCAGAGACACACTGAACGAAATGGGATTTGGGCGTGGAGGTTAGTGAATGTGGTGTCAATTACTCTTTTATTCTACTCCGTCTCTCTCTATTCACCTCTAGCAAGGAAGTTGTTTCTTCTACGCATCAAGAAATTGTACTGAGTATTTTACTTCGCACAATGTATGCGTGTTTCCAAATTTTCCAGATTTTATTGACTGTCATCTTTTAAATAGTTTTACTAATATATCTAGTCACAGAATATAGATTATGCAAATCATCTCACGATAAAAATCGATTCACGCAATATTTTGTTAAACCGTAAAAATATTTAGCGTCTATTTTTTTTTTTTATTAAAATTGTCCTTTTATTCATTTTTACAATTTTAAAGAAATATTTGAAATACGATGTTATTTTAAGTAAACGTCCGGTTTTATATATGTTTTCTGGATTTTAGTTCATGAAATACAGTAATGTAAAGGCTATTATCATGTAAAGTTAACATCATCATCTTACTCGAATGTTTGAGATAAAAAATGAGTTCATATAAATTTCATTTATTCAATTCATATTGAAATTGGTAATTTCTTGCAAATTCTTTCATTTCATCATTGGCGAACGATAATTTTTTGAGTGTTATTTACCAACTTAACGTCTTTAATTTTATTTTTGATCGAAGTGTGAATTTAGCAATAATTAGTTTCAACACGCACAACTAAAGTAACTCTTCTGTTATTAACATTTACTTCCTGTGTCTTCTACACGCATTCCTGTCTGATGATCTGAATAGAATTAAATTTGTTGTGATTTGTACGTTTTGCTTGTCAGGAAAATTGAGCGTAGACAAACTCCGCCTGAAACTAGACAGTGCTATAAAGAAAAATGATCCAGTTCTTTTGGAGAATGTGATAACCGAATGTGTTAGTTCTGGGCACCCGGAACTCACGCCTGATATCCAAGAAGCTAGACTTAATTTGGAGTCATTAGAGGAAAGTGGAAGAGGTTTGTTTCTCTTCATTTTGTTATGATACATTATAGTAAATACCACATGGATGGGTGGTATTTCAACTATTTGTCCATATTTTATTACATGTTTCATAGAAGGTTTTCCTCTCTTTTATCCTAATGATAAAAAATGTGAGTGTAAAATATTGATAAAAATACACTGATCATAAATTATTTTATTCAAATACTAAAAGACATTCCCAAAAATAAAGTACTTTCTTATAATAATGTCAAATACAATTATATGCGAAGATAACATTACTAATTTTGAGGTCAAATAAATTGTCATTGTAAGAAGCAGTCTATTACTAGGAAATATGATGAATAATTTTAGGCATATCTAAATTACGGAAATTTCGATATTAAAGATAACTAAATTGCACACAATTATTTCAAAATCTACATTTCTTATATATCATTCATTTTGGTTATCAGGATCACTGTCGCTTCCTCGATTCAATGTGAAAATGCCTAGCTTCAGTTTGTTCCGTAAGAAAGGTGGAGACGCAGGTTCGAATTTCTAATATTTTTATTTTACAATATTCTTTTTATAAATTTTATAATTTCTTTTTATAATTTCTTTTTATAGGATAAATTACATAGTTTTTCATTTAAATCACATGCTTTTGTTTAAATAATTTCTCTTCACATCTAAGCATTTAATAAATATTTGCAAACCAAATTAACAATGGATTAAATTTATTTGGGGTGTTTTTATTTTTTCGATCAATTATTCAACTAATTTTTCGTATTCATTTCACTTTTAAATGTGTGTTTCTAGCAATCATTTAAATAACCTATTATCATAAACACTAAATGAAGCTAAAATCGAGAATTCTAAGAAAAAAGGAAATGATTTACAAATTAAAAGAACAATTTTTGACGCATAATATATTTTTACTTAGATATGTCCCTGGATGATATGTCACCAGATACATTGCGTGACGAACTGCGTTTGGCCGTGAAAAACAAAGACCGAAAGAAATTAGAGCAACTGATCGAATTTGCTGAGGCAGCCCAATACCCTGAATTGGCGTTTGATCTCCGTGACGCACGAGAAGCACTCCACAAAATGGGAGGTGGATTTGGAGGTTAGCCAAATGACAAACAGCCATTTATTCCTACTAATGTTAAGCATGTACATTAGTTTCCATCAAATGCATTGCGTAATACGAATTAAATACTAAATTAAATTTTAAAGTATTACTGTAATCATGCCAAGGATATGATTCTCATGTCCAATATCATGGTGTAATTTTCCCGTGACCCTTGAGTAACAACAATAGTTTCTTACTGAAAAGGAAATTCAATATACTGTTATCAGAACTGTATTTTAAAAAATAAATACAAATATTTTTGATTAACAGGTAAACTAACCCTCGAAAGCCTAATTGAACGCCTAAAAGCCGCGTTGAAATCAAAAGACAAAAAGGTTCTGGATGACACCATTAAAGAGAGCGTCTCAGCTGGCTTTCCTGGCCTCGATGCCAATATTCAACAAAGTAGAAAAGCCTTATTTGAATTGGAAGGCGGCAAAGGAGGTTCGGTCATATTTATCTAATATAAATTTTGAAAGACATTCTTTGATAATATATCTGTATTGTCTTTATGATTAAACGAAACATTCAAAGTTAAACTATGCCATCCGATAACTATATAAAATATAAATCTATTTATTGCTTACATTTAATTACAATAACCTAATATGATAATTAACTGTTAACTAATCAATCATATATAACATATTTACTGCTTACATTTGATTGCAATATGAGATTGAACTGTTAGCTTGTTAATCATATATAAAATATAAATATATTTATTGTTTACATCTAATTGCATTATTCTAATATGAGATTTAACTGTTAGCTAGTAAATCATATGTAAAATATTTTAAAAATCTAAAATTTTGATGTATCACAAATTTATAAAATGTTCTTACAAATTGATAGTCTAAAATAATAATCCTAAATATGTTAATTAAAAAATAGTATATATTTTCCATGCAACTATCGTAAATTTATATCTTAATAATTACGTTAATCAGAACTGAAATCCCCAGAGTTTCTCCGTGGCCAGTTGAAGGCAGCGATCAAAAGCAAGAACCAGGTTGATTTGGAAAAAGCTATCCTTGAATGTGAAGAAGCCGGTTATCCGGAACTTTTTCTCGATCTAGGTCTGGCCAGAGATACTCTGGACGGAATGGGATTTGGGAGAGGAGGTTAGTGAATGGGATATCGATTATTTTTCATTATTCTCTCTCTGTCTGTCTGTCTCATTGCATCAAACAAAGCAAATATCGTTCCTGTACATAAAATAATGTCAACAGTAAATGTATATATTTTTATATTTCTTAGTTTCCAACAAGATGTAATTTTTAAAAATATTTATTGCTCATTATCGGCAACATTGATAATATGATATAGAAATCCTTTTGCTCATGTTGTTCTCTGTTAAAACATAGCCAACACTAAATCCAAAATAATCCAGAACAATTCTAATTGAATACAGAATAAAACTTTAGCCAATACAATTGTGTGACTATGTGAGTTAATGATATTTTATTTTGTTTACATAATGTGAAATTAAGACAATTTTCGTTTTTACATTTTTGCCGAAATAGTTTAATTTCTAAAACCTTTTTTACAAAGTTAAACACGATAACAAGGAAAACTGCTTTTCATCCATTCTTAATACATTTTGATTTGTTTTTTTTTCTATCTTTTACCTTATCTGCAATTGATAACTTTTCGAGTATTATTCGTTTCACAATTAATTTCCATTTTGAGCGAATGTTAAGTTTTCAATGATTGGATTCAACCTGCACAACTCACTTTCTTTGTTAATTACTGAAATTCGTCTCGTCTAAATTCACCAAATAGTTACACTTTGCTATTACACTCTGTTCATTGGAACAGAGTTAATGCTGTTTTCATTGATACATTTTGCTTATCAGGAAAACTGAGCATAGACAAACTCCGTCTGAATCTAGACAGTGCCATAAAGAAAAATGATCCTGAACTTTTAAAGAAAGCAATATCTGAATGTATCATATCTGGACACTCGGAACTCAAACCCGATATCCAAGAGGCCAGACTTCATTTGGAATCTCTGGAAGAAAGTGACAAAGGTTTGTCTTTCTCTCTCTCTTTCATTGTTTAGGCAATTTACATTGATAATTAATATTACTCAAAAATGTATAGATTTTTTGGATAACTCTCTCCATTTGTAACAATGTAAAATTGCAGTACATCTTTTCAGATTTAGCGTTAAGCTATTTTACAAATTTTCTTCTAATAAATACTTTGATTTAAAGATAAAACATTTTTTAAAAGGAACTATTTTCTTGTTCTGTTAATTTAAATACTAATGCTAAGAGTAGTTAATTTTTACTTTTGAAAAGTAAAAATGTATTAAGCAATTAAATCAGTTTTGTATTATATAAGTGCCTCAAAACCATAGCAAAATGTAACGCATGCAACACTAGGCGTTAAAAATTATTTTACATGGAAATAATCTAAAAACTTCTTTTCTTAAATATCGTTCATTTTGATTATCAGGATCTCTGTCGTTCCCGAGTTTTCATATGAATGTCCCTAGCTTCAGTCTGTTCCGTAAAAAACATGGAGACACAGGTTCGGAAAATTTACACATTTTCTTAAAATATGAACTATTTATTGCTAATGGTAAACATATTTTATGAATACTTACAATTACGAATTAACTTTATACTAAACGATTAAAATATACGTAGTTTCACTTACATTTAAATATTCTAATAGAAATAAATTCAAATATCATCTTGAACTGAATAATTCGATTATGAAAACAATAATTTGCACGTTATCAATAATAATCAATGATGGATTTAAAATTAAAGAATATCTATTTTTTTATGAAAACGATATAAATACTAATTAAAAAGTGTATTACGTTCTTCGTTAAAAAACAGCTGAAGAAATTACATTTCTTCTGTATAGAACTTAAAATATTTCTAAATTTCAAATATTTAAAATCCTAAGCAAGTTTTCTGTCTGAAACATTTTACTTATTTTTATTCAGTTTGAAAATATGTTTTTTCTAAAAATATTCACGTGATATAGATCGACGATTTATCGGAATTATACCTGCTGTTGTTCAGTCATCTTTTATTTGTATTAAAGGAATTTGAAGGAATTAATTTTTTATCAATGCCGTATTATCACAATTTTATTGCGATATTTTACTAAGTAGCTAAAAATTAAAATTTAATATATAATTTTTCTGACAGTCATCTTTTATTTATATTAAAACTTACGTTAATCAGAGCTGAAATCCCCCGAAGTTCTCCGTAGTCAATTGAAAGCAGCTATTAAAAGCAAGAAACGAGTTGAGTTGGAAAAGGCCATCATTGAATGTGAAGAAGCCGGTTATCCGGAACTTTCTCTCGATCTTGGTCAGGCTAAAGACACTCTGGACGGTATGAGCTTTGAGCTTGGAGGTTAGTGCATGTGGTACCAATTCCTGTTTCATTTTGTCTGTCTCTCGTCACATACGAAATATGCATTTTGTTTCTGTACGTCAAGTAATTCTTTATAGATATGTATTAAGTTCGAAATAAAGCCAAGTTAGCAGGAATAAGTTCAAGAAAATTTAAAACAAAATTGGCTATCAGTTTTTCAAATCGATTTGCTAATGTTTACATTTTTTTTACAGAATAAGTGTTAAATAAAACATAGAACAAGAATAATTGATTTAATTATAGTTTAGCAGATTATAAACATTTTAACCAGTTAATTTGAGTAGAAAATTTTGATCAAGGCTATTTGATGTTTTTTGCGTAAATGGAAATTAGAATTATTTTAACGAGATAATGTAATTATAACCTTGGATTCATGAACGTTGAATATCTCTAACTTTAATACTTAAAATGCAAAAGATCTTATATAAAATCAAACTTATGAGTATCGGTATTTTATTGCCAATCTATTATGTGCTTATCTGAAATCTATGACCTTCATCTAATGTTTATCAATTTCACGTCGTTAAATCAGAGTATGGTTAAATTTGGAATTCAACGACCACTGGATTCAACCTGGATGAGTCCTTTTCTTTGTTAATTACTAATATTTTTATAGTTTATCTTCTATAAGTATCCACTACTTGATCATACCTGTCTACTGACGGGAAGAGAGTAGTGTTTTTCACATTGATACGTTTTGCTTGTCAGGAAAATTAAGCGCAGAAGAGCTACGCCTGAAATTAGACAGTGCTGTAAAGAAAAATGATCCTGAACTTCTAAAGAAAGTAATGGCCGAATGTATTAGTTCGGGGTACCCAGAACTTAAGCCTGATATTCATAAGGCCAAACTTCATTTGGAATCTATGGAAGAAAGTGGCAGAGGTTTGTCTCTATTTCTTCAATCGTTTCATATGATATTTAGTCTATATCAGTATACAATTAACATTACTTCCCATTTGATCCAGAGATTTCTGAGTTATTGTCCTTTAAAGATAGCTTATTTGTTTTTGTAATGGTGTGAAATCATTAAGCAATTTATGAGTGTATCCCTCATGAGTACCTCGATGCAAAATTTAATAAAATACTTTGCTAAAATAAAATATGTAATTCTTAGAAAATGTTAAATAAGAATTCTGAGCATGAATAATTGTGTTACTATTGAATACAGATAAAAATACTACATATAAAATTAATTTCACTAAATCTAGTAAATAACTGAAATACAGCAAAATGTAACTTAAACTTTGGTATAAAAAATACCTAGATAAATAATATAATGTCTGCAATATTTAAATAATATTTGTTTTGGTTATTAGGATCTCTGTCGTTTCCTCGATTCAATGTGAAAATGCCTAGCTTCAGTCTGTTCCGTAAGAAACATGGAGATGCAGGTTCGAACATTTTACACATTTTCTGATTAAGGAAATTCAACTAGTTATTGTTAATAATAGGCTAATATATGTATATCTACTATTTCATTTTCATATTTTCAATTCTCAGAACGATTTGTACTTTTGCACTTAGATGTTTCTTGGAAAATGATTTACAACTAGAGATTCATTATCTTTTTATAAGTAATTATTTGGAAATATAATTATGAATTTAAACAGTCGATGAATAAAAAGCCCTCTTGTAATATACCTAAACAAATGCAAGTCAATGATTAATTATATGTTAAAATATATTTTAATTGTAATACTATTGATTTTTAACGTGACAGAACATTCAGTTTTGTTTCGAATTTGAAGCCAATTTGGGCAAAGATTTATTCTTTTTAATTGTACTTAATAAATTTTAACAAATAACTTATAGATGTATTATAAAGTATATTTAAACTCGTTCTTATCTGTTTGTGTATATATTCAACTAAATGTTTGACCTTTTTTATTTGTAAATGTGTACATTCATTAGAAATCGGATCAACATAGATTGACAAAACTAATTTTAAGTAACGACTTCGTTTTTTGTTTCGTGAAAAACTTAATTTTCAAGTGAAAATGGCTAAATTTTGACGTGTAAAGACTTGTTATATTTTAATTAGATATCTCTATGGAAGATATGACACCAGACATACTGCGTGACAAACTGCGGTTAGCTGTAAAGAACAAAGACCGAACAAAATTAGAGCAACTTATTGAGATTGCTGAGGAAGCCAAATATCCAGAATTGGCGTTTGATCTCTGTGAGGCCCGTGAAGCTCTCAACAAATTGGGAGGCGGATTTGGAGGTTAGCTTTATTATAAACAAACATTGTTAAGCAGATAAATCATCTGATATTAAATTATTTAAATTAATCAAAATATCATTTTTTTAAATATAATTCTTCCTAATTAAAAATGTCTTGTAAAGATGGTATTTAATTAAATGAAAACTTCCGTCGGAAAAGACACATCTCTATAGTACTTGAGTAATTTTTATTCATTTTTCAAATAATATTAAATAATATACTGCTTTTATGAGTACTTTACAAACTACCGTCAAATTTCAATTATCAGGAAGTTTATCCCTCGAAAGTCTACGTGAACGACTGAAGGCAGCATTCAAATCAAAGGACAAAAAGGTCCTGGATGCAACCATTAAAGAAAGTGTATCTGCCGGCCTTCCTGGCCTCGATGTTGACATCCAAAATGCTAGGGTAGCGTTATTCGAATTGGAGGGCGGCAAAGGAGGTTTGACGATATTTTTGCAATAAAATGTGAAATTGTTTATATGAATAAAATACTACACTTTCACCGTACTTATAAAATATTTATTATTATTGTTTTGTTATAAGTAAAAAAGATTATTCTACAGTGATAAATACATAAATCAATGACTAATATATATAATCAGTTCACTATAAGAAATAAATATACATTCTAATATGTAATTATATTTATGGTTACGTTGTTTTCGAAATTGTCACTGTGAGGTTGTCTGATTCAAAATGATTTTAAAATAGCATATATTTTTTCTAAGATGTTTTATTTGAACATGAAGTATAAATACATTTATTACCTATGTTTAAGTGCAACATCATAATACGAGATAACATCGCTAATAAGTCAATCAAATATAAACATATATTAACAATCTAAACTCTTGATGCATCACAATAAAATAAAAGTTTCTTTTAGATAGCTACTCTAAAAATAATATTTCAAAATAACTTAAAAGAATGATATAAATTTTCTTTGCATCTATATTAAATTTATACAATAATTACGTTAATCAGAACTGAAATCACCAGAATTTCTACGTGACCAACTGAGAACAGCGATCAAAAGCAAGAACAGGGCTGATTTGGAAAAGGCCATCCTTGAATGTGAGGAAGCCGGTTATCCGGAACTTTCTCTTGATCTGGGTCTGGTCAGAGACACCCTTGATGGAATGGGATATGGACGTGGAGGTTAGTATAAGGGATATTGCTTACCCTTTTATTCTGTTCTGTCTAATCAATTCTGACAAGGAAAAATTTTATTCTGCACGTCAAATTTATATCGTTCAAAATATCCAAGACCATTTATATAAGTTCAGTATTATTCATCGCCCACTTTGGAATCTTCTTGCTAATCTTGTTTTTCTTTTCGTCATAAAGGAAAAAAACGTATCATAGGGAAGATTGATTTAAGTATGGCATTTATCCATTTAAATTAGGTGGAAGATATCTTCGATATTTTCTTCATATAAATTTATATTGAAATTACTTTGAAATAAATAGTTTAAGAGCTATCTAATAAACGCAAAAAACTTTAATAATCCTTTCCGATTAACAATATTTAAAATATATACATGTAAAATATTTTGCCATTGATGCCCAAACTCATCAACATATTCTAAAACAAGTAATGTTTATAAATTTTACATCATTAATTTCGATTTTCACTGAGTTTTGAATTTATCAATCACTGGATTCAATTTCCACGTCTTACTGTATTTGTCTTACAAACATCATTGAATATTTGTTTTTGGTTTGCCTTCTATAAATATTCCCAGTTTGTGCTACTTGTATTTTGATGAGGGTAGAGTTGATGTTTTCATAATTGTTACATTTTACTTGTCAGGAAAAATGAGCATAGACAAACTCCGCTTAAAATTAGACAGTGCAAAGAAGAAAAATGATCCAGAGCTTCTTGAGAAAGTAATTACTGAATGTCTCAGTTCCGGACACCCGGAACTTATACACGATATCCAAGAAGCCAGACTTCATTTGGAATCTTTAGGAGAAAGTGGCAAAGGTTTGTCTCTGTCTCTTCAATTGTTACATAAGAGATTTAGGCAATTTTCATTTAAAATCGAGAGTATTTCATTTTTGGATGTCTATATTTCTGCCTATGTTTTGCAGATAGGTTTCCTCTCTTTTCCTATTGATGTGAAATTACTATCAATTTTTATCGTGAATGTTTTATTAATAAATTTTTCATAACTCCAAAGAGAAAAATAAAAAAAAACATTCGTAAAATATATTTGGTCATCAGTGTTACATTTAATGACATAATTGCAATTAAATATAACGATATTATCTCCAAAATATCATGCTTGAAAGAAATATAACATTAACTATAATAATTTTATATGTAATTAAATATGATAATTTTATACACATTTCTTATATTCAAATAATCTTAAGATTGCATAAATTATTATCATTCATTTTGGTTATCAGGATCTCTATCATTACCACGGCTCCGTGTGAAAACCCCTAGCTTCAGACTGTTTCGTAAGAAACAGGGAATTTCAGGTTCGAAACATTTATTCGAATTCTTAAAAACATTTTAATATATATATATTCCCTAGTATTAAATTCTCCGATTTTTTACAAAAATGTTAGATTTTTTTCATATAATGAAAGACATTTTCAACATTTTCTATCTAAAATTTTGGTTAAAATTTATTTTTAAAAAATTCAGGATTTTTGCTAGATCAAATATTTAAAATTATTACCATGAATTTAAAATGAAAATCAAGACTTCTATCACACCTCATCCAATGTTAAATTTGAAAATGTTGAGTATATTTTGATATAAAAATATTTATTTTAAACTGATAATGAAAAACATCGTTTTCTCACATATGACGTAGCCGAAAAATTTATAGAAAATGACTTTAATATAAAAGCAATTAATGAATAATTATAAATTACAAATATTTTTAATGTCAAGCTTATTTAAAGATTTTCTTTTTTGAAACAACGTTCTCAAATATTCAAGCAATGTTTGGAACATCTTTCGTTTACTTTTAACTGAGTCTCCAAGCAATAATCCGATAATTGATTAACCATAATATCAACGATTGAGTAATCTTAAATAAATCCTTGTTGTTTTTGATGAGAAAAGGGATTTGTAAGTGTAACGAGCAAATTTGTGGCATGTAAAACATTCAATATATTTTACTTAGACGTCAGCCTGGATGACATGTCGCCGGAGAGTTTGCGTAACCAAATACGCTTAGCTATAAAGAACAAAGACCGAGCCAAATTAGAACAACTTATCAAGATTGTCGAAGCATCCCACAAACCAGAACTGTCGTTTGATCTCTGTGAAGCCCGTGAAGCTCTCAAAAAATTGGGAGGCGGATTTGGAGGTTGGCGAAATTACAAACAACCATTTCATTTTATAATGTTAAATATATAAATCAAGTTTAGAAGTTGTTAACATTCATTTCATATTACTTACTAATCTGCTCTGAATGGTAAAATACAACATGCAATAAAACTAGAACATTATTTAATTCGAAAAGCTTTTAATGCCTTTGTGAATAAGATAAATCCTTAACACTATTATTTTAAGAATTTTTTTCGATGAACAATTAATTTTGACAAGAATTATTTTGATTATTTTAAAATTTTAGTTATAATAATTTATAAAAATTTAAATATTTTACATTTTGCATTAATTTGTACAAGTTAGATTATATAGTTATTAAGCAAAACTATATTTACTAAACATGAATGAAACAGCTTCCCCAATTATTCCCCACAATATTTCAAAAAGAATTTTGAAATTTTTTGTATATGCATAAATGTGCTGATTTTTGTAAACTTTGACATCCATGCATGACATTATCAGAAAATAAGCGCAATAGCTATAATAAATTTAAAACCAAAGTACCTACAATTCAGTGAAGCATTAGATAACTGTTTCATCGATTAATGTTTAATTGAATTTTATAATACTCAAAATATTTGAAAGTATTTTGTTTATCGTAAATTTCATTTATTACCTTGAAATTAAAATGAAAATAAAAGCTTAAAGAAATATTTTCATTTTTAAAAATTCATTTTAAACTCTAAGTATTACTTTTCTGTGAAAGTACTTAATTAAATATAATATTCTGTTGCTATTATTAAGTAATTTAAAGAACATAAATTTCATCAAATTTCGATTATCAGGAAGTTTATCACTCGAAAGCCTGCGTGAGCGACTAAAAGCAGCACTCGCATCGAAGGACAATTTTGTTCTGGACGCAACCATAAAGGAAAGCGTATCGGCCGGCTTTTCTGAACTCAACGCCGATATCCAACAAGCTAGAGAAGCCTTATTTAAACTGGAAGGGGGCAAAGGAGGTGCGTCTATATTTTTTACAATATAAATGCGAAATTGGTTGTTTTATAGATCATATGTGGTTTTATATAGTTTTTTTTATAAAGTAACAATGATAAGTAATTTCTGTCCTGATAAACATCCACGGTATAGCGCCTCTAATCTGTTTAATATATAAAATGAATATATTTTATGTCAGTATGATTTCCTAATATTTAATATTCATTCAAACGCATACATGCAGATCTTGAAAAATTGAATTCTTAATCAATTTCGGTTATAATTATAAGTGTTACCGTAAAACAATATATTCCAAAATAACTTCATTTAGAACGAGATCAATATATATTCTTCTTTCCAACCAACTTAAACTCATATTAATAATTACGTTAATCAGAACTGAAATCACCAGAGTTTCTCCGTGGCCAACTGAAGGCAGCTATCAAAAGCAAGAACCGAGCTGATTTGGAAAAGGCTATCCTTGAATGCGAAGAATCCGGTTATCCGGAACTTTCTCTTGATCTGGTTGAAGCCAGAGACACTCTTGACGGTATGGGATTTGGGCGCGGAGGTTAGTGTATGAGATAAAACTTCCTTTTTTCTGCACACACACACACACACACACACACACACACACACACACACACACACACACACACACACACACACACACACACACACTCTTTCTCCAGAGAAATTTGAATGTCTTTACTTGATTAATCAAAATATTTCAAATAATTTTACCAACATATTATTTTTAATCCCATAGTAAGCATCAAATTCAAAATTAAAAGAACGGGAAATATATTTTAATACAAGACAATAATTCCGCTTTTTAAAATTAGAAGAATATTTCAGTCAACGACATTACCATCAACAGTATTTCATACTGTTTATGAAAATTTCCTTAATAATCTTTTATCGGGTATCAATAATCTTTCAATTTCATGTTGATAATTTTGATTTTAGTCAAATTTGGAATTTTTCAATCACTGGATTTAATCGGCATGATTTATTTTTCTTTATCAGATACTAACGCATGTTTCATTATACTATCTACAAATATTCACTATCTGCTGCTACCTGTCTTATAATTAACAATAGTGATGATTATTTCATCAACGATATCCCATTTTTTCATATAAATATAATTTGAAAATCATTTTTGCAGCAATAAATATATAATATCTTATATATTTTGATAAATTTTGACTTTTCATCAATTGTCTCTAGTCTTTATATTTAAATTCAGGCATAATTTTTATCATATAAACTCAAAATAACTATCTGACACAAAAGCACGAAAACAAAATAAATTTAAAACTGTTTTAATCAGTTCATAATAAGCATTCATTAATTTCATCATGTTCTAGTGAATCACTTATGTGTTCTGTTCATATTCGATAATCATTCAACGTCTGCTTATTCATTTCACGTCGTCTATTTCGATTTTAGTCGAAGTTTGAATTTATCTATGAGTGGATTTAACCTGCACGATTTTCAACATCAGTTACTAACGTTTGCACCGTTTTCAATCTACAAACATTCACCTGTTTGATGGTTGGAATAGAATTAATTGTGTCATAATTGGTACGTTTTGCTTGTCAGGAAATTTGAGCGCAGACAAACTCCGCTTGAAACTAGACAGTGCCATCAAGAAAAATGACCCTGAGCTTATAGAGAAAGTAATAGCCGAATGTGTCAGTTCCGGATACCCGGAACTCTCACCTGATATCCAGGACGCTAGGCATCATTTGGCGTCTCTTGAAGGAAGTGGAAAAGGTTTGTTTCAGCCTCTTATATTGTTCCATGTCTTTTTTTGCATCACACACACATACACACACATAAACATGCATACATACACATACAAATACACACATATATATATATATGTATATATAGGACGTTCTTCAGGAATATGCAATATGCATGATATATTATAAAGGAAACTGTTATATGTTATATAATTCCGTATATAGTTTAAATTGTTAATTTTTGATATTACATCTCATTCATTTAATGCGTAATACAAATTAAAATAATCAATAAGTTAATAAATGCTTCAGTTACAAATAATTCGCTAAAAATCTTTTATCTTATTTAATCTTATTTAATTTTCTACTAGAGTCATATTTTTCCGTAAAATTTAAGTTTGTACGGAAATAATATTTTATACTGCATTTCTTAAGTGTCATTAATTTCAATTATTAGGATCACTGTCGTTTCCTGGATTCCACATGAAATTTCCTAGCTTCCGTCTCTTCCGTAAGAAGCATGAAGATGCAGGTTCGATCCTTTTTACATAAATCATCCCCACCCAAATTATTTTATTTTCTGACTTACTCTCTTCATAATTCAGATTAATTTATTTAAAACATGTTTAATATTTTTTCATATTAAATATGATGTTATGTTGCAGCGATAACATTTTTATACTATTTTTATCTGTTTTTACAACTGAGAATAATGTCGAATATTTTATTTCAGTATATTCTGTCTTAATAATATGGTTTTCATTTTTAACGATTAAAAAAAAAGAAACGTTATCAAATCTTCAATATATCCATATGTATCTGGGTATAAATTTTACGTTAGAAGCAGCGATGGAAAACAAAATGAGAACTACCTGTTAACAAAAAGTATCTGACTTCTTTCGCTATGCATTATGATAGCAAAGTGAGATTAATACAAAAATACATTATTGTTGCCACATCTATGCAGGATGTGCTCAATTTTCACTTTCTAGTTTTGATGAAGTGAAAGTCGTTTATGTGAACTTGTGAGTGGTAGCTTATTTTACATCCTTCAATTTCTTTCTTACATGCGCAACATCTCATTCTTGTTGCTACTCTATCACGATTTCAGTGGCAAATGTTCAAATGATTTCAATTCATTAGTTTCACTAGCTTAGACTTTTAAAGCTAACACACCTCTTGCTACTTCCAAAAAATCAAATCATCCTCATTTACTACATGTTCTAAATGTAAGAAGAAAGATTCAAGAACTATTTTGTGTTAAAAGGTTCCTCATTATTGCTTCATGGAAAAATTCAAGCTTGAACTTTTCAAGTCAAGGGTTAATCGTCATTTTGACTTCTCATCCTTTTAATCCTCCTTTCTTACCACTTTCCCTTTCATCACTTAATTCCGCATTAACATTTTGGTGATTGTTACCCTCTACACAGAGTGGCTCGCGTGCCTTGTATTGTTTATATATAACAAATATATCCTCCGAACATTCTTTTGGAATTAATTCAAACACAGTTGCTTTGTACTCATTATTTCAAGAATTATAAGTAGAAAGTATCAGAAAGAAGTTAATTATAACATCTCATATTTTCTAATCTTATTTTATTAATTATTCACATCGATAGAATTGGGTTAATATTTCGTTAAATAAACAAGAACAAAATTTGTAAACAAGTAAATAAAATTTTCAAAACAAGTAAATAAAATTTTCTAATATTCACCTCTGAAAATGTGAACGAAAAATATCTGTCAATTAAAATTGTATCGTTATTAACTTCACTACAAATTCTCACCATAATTTCACGTAGATGTTTCACTGGAAGATATGTCACCGGGCTCTCTGCTATTCTGAGTTATAATTGATTTATTTATATTTTCATGAATTAATTTCAAGATAATAATTTGTACGTTAAATTGCTGTTAAATCTAATTGTTTAATGCATTTCATTAACCGGCGTTCTAAATGGGCTGACTCGATTAAAGAACAGTGAATCTAACAGTATTCTGAAAAAATACAACAATATACTAAAAAGTTAAGAAATTCTTCACAGAGTTTGGAAATTTTGAGCATGAAAAGGAAATTATTGTACTAGTTAATCCCGCTGTTCGTTTCGAAGTAGACTCTTGCTTGTCGTTTGTACACTGACTCAAAACTAATGTGAATATAAGTATCAACACTGTATGGTGAAAATATTTCTTCTTGTTATAAAAGTTATATCTAAGGCATACACGTGTTTGATTAGATATCTCAGTTTTTAAGCAGTAGAATTTACATCTGTTGGTCAAAAAATCTTACTGAATGTAATGTAGCTTCCGACAGAAATCGATCCTTTATTCCATTAAAAATCTGGGATACTACTTTCAAGCCAGCCAAGCATGATTTAGAAACGAGAGATGTACATTTATTTTTTTAAATAGGGTAACTCAATTTTAGTATGATGTGGTGGCTTCCTGTAACGTCATTGTAAATCTAACTTGGTTTGAAAGTGGTTTCCATATATAAAAAAGAGAATGCAAGTTTCGTATGCATTCATTTCAAAATAGCAATGTCTAAGAAAACCACTTCATTTACAATACATAATTATTATTAAGAATCTCTCTCTCTCTCTCTCTCTCTCTCACACACACACACACGCACACACACACATATATATATATATATGTGTGTGTGTGTGTGTGTGTGTGTGTGTGTGTGTGAGTATATATTTAAATTTATGTTAAAAGAAACGTTTTATTCTTAAAAAGTATATAGTCATTGATCAACTTAAAGCTCTCAATATGATTTCACGTAGACATCGCAGTGGAACAAATGTCTCCCGACACTTTGCGTCAACAACTGCAGTTAGCTGTGAAGAACAATGACCAGTCCACTCTTGAGATGCTCCTCCAAGAGGCTGAGCAAGCTAAATATCCAGAACTGGAAGTCGATATCTGTGAAGCCCGTGAAGCTCTTCGCAAAATGAGAGGCGGATTTGAAGGTTAGATAATCATAATGTATTTTGAGGCTAACAAATATTAAATCATTATGAAATCGAATTTATATATATATATATATATATATATATATATATATATATATATATATATATATATTGGGTAAATGAATAACAGAATGGAAAAACTATTTGTCACACATTTTATTTTCTGAAAGACATTTTTCACACAAATACCAGTTTTATTTTCATAATTCGATTACGATCATGTCAACATACTGATTTTAAAAACAAAAACAAAAACTGCACAATCGATTTTAATTCAATTTTGTTAACATTTACCGATAGTAAATATTTTTTCATCTCACTTTTTTTGATTTGGAGTTAATAACAGTTCAACTGATAATTAAATATTATTTGCATATATTCTTAATTTATGCCGTATGTTACGTTTTTTTTTTTTCATTCATTGGTATCGACATGCCCGTCTTAGCTTTTTCGACAATTGCTAACGTTTCTCTTCTCTTCCTACTGCTTCCTGACTCTTTGTTGCTACTTGTATGGTGGTGGGAATAGAGTTAATTTTGCCATCATTAGTATCTTTTGCTTGTCAGGAAAACTGAGCGCAGACGAACTCAAACTGAAACTAGACAGTGCCATGAAGAAAAGCGATCCGGACATTCTAGATAAAGCGATAGCTGAATGTGTCAGTTCCGGATACCCGGAACTCCTTCCCGATATCCAAAACGCTAGGCTTCACCAGGAATCTATAGACGAAACCGACAGAGGTTGGTTTTGATTCCTTACATCAAATTTATATTTTCATATAATTTCACAGTAGACATTTTTGGATTTCTTTTTTAAGTTTAATTTTTTTATATTTCTTTCTTAAAATGTTTATTTTCAATTTCAATAATTTTTTGGATTATTCTGAAAGTTTCTTTTTCTGGAAAAATATTTCAATTATTACAAAAATAGGTCTCGATATACTATTTTACACTCTTAAGAGAATTCCAAAATAATAAAATACCTTGTACAAAATTAATTCTCTCATAATAATATTTGATAATTCGTTTATAACATTCGAGATGGCCTATGAAAAGCAATTATTAATATTTTATCAAAATAATTTATTAACGTTTGAATATTTCAATTTATTGTTAACTCTTAAATCAGGTACAAACGATTGATTGATAAAAATGGTCGAGAAGGTAATATCTTATGCACAAACAATCTTTTAAATTGTCTTTTATTAAAACATCCCCGGTTTTGTTTATCAGGATCACAATCGTTCCCCAGCTTCCAAATGAGAATTCCTAGCTTACGACTATTCCGTAAGAAACAAGGAGAAGAAGGTTCGAATATTTTACTCTGATATTTATCTACTAAATAAACAATAACTTCATTTCCTAAGTAATTTTACAAAGAAAATAATATTCATCTTTTATAGTGATCTTTTTGTAGTTTACGGGGCTCATTTTAAGACTTATACCTACTATATATATTAAAGAAAGACTTTTTAAAAACTTTGTTAATACAATGAAATAATAAGAGAAGCCAAAATGAGATTAATTTTTAGCATTATGTATTAAAAGTTTAATTTGTTATCTGATTTACTAAATCAATCCTATTTGATTTAAATCGATTATTAAGAATTAAATAATGCAAGTCATTAATGGGTAATTTAGTATATATGGCTCTAAAAGTTTCAGTGTCGAATACGGTTATATTTATAAAAGAAATCATTGAATAACATTCCGCAGTGAATGTCGATAACAAAACTTTTTCGTGAAATATTTAATGACAATAAATCCAAATTCTTGCAGCATTTCAATATACATTCTCCAAATTTATTAAAATTGCAACCGACATTTCGGTATTTAAAATATTATAAGTATAACTCAAATTATCAGAAGAATTTTATTCTGAAATTTTAGCTGCATATTTGTCGATCTGCGTGATTAATGACATTGTGTTTACAAGGTGGGATATTAGGTCGAAAACCATATCTTTGTTGTTTATAATAAATCATTTTCGCAATTATGCTACTGATATACTGTCGAAAACACACGTGCAATCGAATTTACTTCAATTTAAAGGAACAAAAACAATATGATTTACCTAATCTTCTTCAGATAAATACTTAAAAATATTATTTCACGAAAATTCTACTATGATTTTACTTAGATATCTCTGCGAATATATCTGTGTCACCGGCAACTTTGCGTGACCAGCTGCGGTTAGCCGTGAAGAACAATGACCAACCGACTTTAGAGCGATTTATCGAGGTAGCTGAGGAAGCCCAATATCCAGAACTCTGCTTGGATCTCCGTGACGCTCGTAGAACTCTCCACAAATTAGGAGGAGGATTTGGAGGTTAGCCAATCATACAATATACATAATTAACTTGCTTGCAATTTTCTCTAGAAAATAGGTATTTATTCGTTTATTTCAATGTAATACTGACATATTTCAATTATATTTTAAAATGTAAATAATGTTATATTATAGCTAAAGTTACTATATTTTAAATGCAATCGATGAACATATACAGGCAAAAATGAATATTCATTGAATAAATAGATATTTACTTGAATTTCATATTTTGTATATTGATTAATGTTCAATTGAAAATATGCAATATATTCGATTTTCGATTGTCAGGATGTTTATCATCTGAAGACTTCCGTCGACAGTTACACAGAGCTGTCAAGTCAAACGACAAAAAAATCCTGGAGGCAACCATTAAAAAAAGTATATCGTCTGGCCTTCCTGGCCTTGAAGCTGATATCCACAAAGCCAGAGAAGCTTTATTTAAACTGGAAGGTGGAAAAGGAGGTTAGACTTACATTAGTATTTCAGAGGTTTACCGAAATATTCATATTTCCAACTTAATTTATAAATAAATCATTATTAAATGTTTTGAATTTTAAATTATTGAAATCTTCATAAATTTTCAGTTAAATAATGTCAAATATGAAATAAACAATTTTTAGAAAAATAGATTTTAAGTAAAAATAATTTCTAAATTAATGTTAATTAACGAATAAATTTTTTTAATATAAAGTTTGTATTTATAATGATTTTAAAATAATTACCATTTTCAATACATTTACATAAAAACAACGTATAAAATGCCTAGATTTTAAACCTTAAAATCTTGTGATATTAGTCTGCAACCTTTAAAATCATTACTAGGGCTAAAATCTGCAGGCGCAATCCATGCTGAACTGAGGGCAGCAATCGATGACAAGAGCAAATCAAACTTGGAGAAGTCTATCACTGAATGCGAGGAAGCCGGTTATCCGGAACTTTCCCTTGATCTCCGTCTTGCCAGAGACATTCTGGAAAAAATGGGATTAGGTCGTGGAGGTCAGTGTGTCTGAAGTTCATTATTCATTCATTTTTAGTGTTATTTTTTTACCTCAGTCGATAGACAGTAAATCTAAAATTTCTGTGTCTATTTCTTAACTACTAAACTCTTTACGGCAACAGTAATGAAAATAATTTTATTTTTGCAAAAATGTAATTGACCGGAATCTCTGGAAGACAACGCATACAGGGCAAACAGTGTATTATATCAAGAGATAGATTAATGGAAAATATTAGTAATAGAAAAAATATTCTCTTCAATTAAATCTGTTCACAATGTTTCATGGATTCTTCCATATCTAATGATTTATTGAACTTTGGTTAACTTTAATAAAAATATTTGAAAAAATCCATTAAGATCTGTGAAAAAATTTCTATAAGTGAACTATTTTATTTTACTATATATATATATATATATATATATATATATATATATATATATATATATATATTTCTTTCTTTAATCCGAAGTAGAAAAGTAGGAAGGTAAATTCCAAGAACCCGATCCTAATTAATATTAAAAAAATTTTAATATTAAAAAATGATGCAGGAGGAGAGCTCAATGTACTTAGGATTACAGAGCCAATATAAATTAGAGAAATTTTTCAAAATTCAAAGGTGTCGGATGCACATTTCGACATGAGATCTCTAATAGAGATTCCACATCACCTCAGCGTCATCACATCGTTCCATTCCAAATGAAGAAAAACCTGAGACAAAGGGAGGGCAAAATAAACAACGGTCCAAAATTGAAAATTCTTTTAAGGTCAGGGAGATGGGATGCTGTTAAGTTGATGATTAGGTAAAACAAAACAGAACAGGACAGAACTGGGAGGGGCAGAGATTAGAGGGTGTATAGAGACAAGATAAAAGAAAGACGGAGGACCAAATATCAAATGGAAGACGAAGTGAATGTTTAAAGGGATTTCGGCTGTTTGAAAAGGTATATTTAGGGGGGAAGGAATAGATTTAAATATAAGATCTTAAACATTTTTAATTAAGTTTATCTATTACAGGAAGTCATAAATTTAAAATTTAAATATATATCTATATCTATATATATATATATATATGTGTGTGTGTGTGTGTGTGTGAACAAAGGAAAAAGGGTTTAGTAAAGGAATACATATTTTATAAAGATAGACAACTAAAGGCGATTGGGAGGAGAAGATAGAGGGGTTGAAATACTTTTTTAACGTTAAAATTTTGGGCTGTTTGAAAAGGTATATTTAGGGGGGAGGAATGAATTTAGATATAAGATCTTAGAAGTTTTTTATTTAACTTTTCTCCATCAAACAATAAAAATGACTTCCAGACCTATATTGGTATGTCCGCCGGTCCTTTCAAACAGAGACTCTATAACCACAGTTACTCTTTTTTGAACCCCGATCAGAAGTACCAGACAGCCCTTTCACGAGTATTCTGGAAAATGAAAGAGGAAGGGCTGGATCCTGAAATTAGCTGGAAACTGGTAAGTTCAGCCCGTATTCCGAGGAATTTTCGTGATAGGTGCTGTCTATGTTTACTGGAAAAAATTTCAATATTGAAATACCCCCACCAGCACCGGCTCCTGAATCTTAGAAGGGAATTTATCAGTAAGTGCCGCCACAAGTCAATTTTTTTGAATACGTAAATATAGAATATAAATCCCCGTTTTCTAGATGTTGGAATATAAATACAAATTAAATGGTTTCGATTTAAATTTTAATCTTAATTTTATTTTTAACGTTAACCTTAAAAAAGTATTTTAACCCCTCTACCTTCATCTCCCAATCTCCTTTAATTGTCTATCTTTATAAAATATAGATTCCTTTACTAAACCCCTTTTTCCTTGGTTAACACACATATATATATATATATTTCTTTAATAATTTTAAATTTATAAATTCCTGTAATTGTTATTTAGCTCGCATCTACCTAAAAGTATTAATTAGATAAACTTAATTAAAAAAACTTTTAAGATCTTATATCTAAATCCATTCCTTCCCCCTAAATATACCCAAACAGCCCAATATTTTAATGTTAAAAAGTATTTTAACCCGTCTACCTTCCCCTCTCAATCACCTTTATCTTTATAAAATATGGATTCCTTTACTAAACCCCTTTTTCCTTTGTCAACACACACACACACACACACACACACACACACACACACACACACATATATATATATATATATATATATATATATATATATATATATACCTTTAATAATTTTAAATTTATGACTTCCTGTAATAGATAAACTTAATTAAAAATGTTTAAGATCTTATATTTAAATCTATTCCTTCCCCCATAAATATACCTTTTCAAACAACCCAAATCCCTTTAAACATTCACTTCGTCTTCCATTTGATATTTGGTCCTCTGTCTTTCTTTTATCTTGTCTCTATACACCCTCTAATCTCTGCCCCTCCCAGTTCTGTCCTGTTCTGTTTTGTTTAACCCAATCATCAACTTAACAGCATCCCATCTCCCTGACCTTAAAAGAATTCTGAATTCTTGACCGTTGTTTATTTTGCCCCTCCCCCTTTGTCCCAGGTTTTTCTTCATTTGGAATGGAACGATGTGATGTCGCTGAGTGATGTAGAATCTCTATTAGAGATCTTATGTCGAAATGTTCATCCGACACTTTTGAATTTTGAAAATTTTCTCTCTCTCTCTCTCTATATATATATATATATACATATATATATATAGAGAGAGAGAGAGAAAGAGACCATGTATCAGTTAATAACATTATGATCAGGATATTTAAAATTTTTCATCTGAAAATTATTAATATTTTTGGGCAAAAATTACCATATTTTCTTCGTCTTTAAGTGCATAAAATATATCTTGACATCTCAGTAGAAAGCTATATCTTGTTATTAGTACATGCGTAGATTGATCAGTGATGAGACTTTTTCAAAGGCAAGTATGTAGCGCCTTTACATGTATTCATCTTGGTTATTGAATCTTGGAATGTTTTTTAAAAGCATTCCTTGATTAGCACATTGTTAACAATTTATAGGGCTATGTCAAGCATCTTATCAGTGAACAGTGAAAGTACTATCCTCTAGTCCCACCATTAACGTATTAGCCAAATTATTGATTGCCCACAAAGATTTTCGTCTACTTAAATTCTAAGTCTTGGGTCAGCCTGTGATAACACTTCATAACGTAATGCAATGTA
Source organism: Ascarosepion bandense (assembly GCA_037127315.1). Classification (NCBI taxonomy): domain Eukaryota; kingdom Metazoa; phylum Mollusca; class Cephalopoda; order Sepiida; family Sepiidae; genus Ascarosepion; species Ascarosepion bandense. The sequence continues at coordinate 766,204 of JBBBDQ010001865.1, forward strand.
AACCCAGGTCCCATGGTCAGAACGTTAACCAGTTACATCCCTTGTATTAATAAAAGATTACTGTGTATAAAACGTCATTACATTCAGTATAAACATTATCTGTCCAGTTAAAGAAAGGCACAGTCACATTTTAAATATTTTGGGTTATTTTTGATTTTATCTATTTTAATTGTGATTTCTCTTCCTTTTTCACATATCAACCTTATTACTGACGAATTCTCGATTTATAGTATAACTATTTTTCCTGGTGTGGATTCATTATCTTGAAGCAAACTTTCCATTTTGAATCATTGTAATCAGATACTTTGTTTCATCTTCTTAATCAAATTCTAACGTTAGCTAGCTTTCTGTCTACTATCACTGTCATTTACCTGTCTAATGATAGATATAAGAGCTGTTGTTGTCATTGATACATTTTACTTAATAGGAAAAGTGAGTGCTGATAAACTCAAAGTGAAACTGAACAGCGCTATAAAGAAAAATGATCCTGAAGCTCTTGAGAAAGTGATAACCGAATGTGTTAATTCGGGACACTCAGAACTTATGCCTGATATCCAAGAGGCTAGACTTCATTTGGAAGAAAGTAGCAGAGGTTTGTTTTGATATCTTCTATTGTTAATTGAGGGTTTCTAGAATTTTTTGCATTAAAAAATATTGTTTCTATTTTTAATATCTAACGATTTAAAAAGTTTTTTAGAAGAATCTGATTTTCCATTTTCATAGAGTTTTACATATTATTTCTGTTACTTTTTCTTTCGTAATATACTTTATAAAATAGTTAAAGAAAAACAGATCACATAATTTAATTCATATCAGATGTGAAAAAATTGTCGAAAATAAAAATGAATTCCCTTGACAACTTAAATCTTTGATGAGGTAACTTCTGATCATTGCTCCCGCTTATTTATGATTACTTATTTACAAGTTATATTGCAATTTTCTTAAATTTGAAGATATTTTTCGTAAAAAAAATAATTCAGTATTTTTTAAAAAACTCATAAAAATAAATTGGATGAATCATGGTACAAAGAAAGATGACAATTTTAGAACTAGATAGTTCATATATTTTTTAAAACTGTTAAAAAGTATATCACTGATTTTGGTTCTCAGGATCGAAGTCATCTTTTAGTTTCCACACTAAACTCGCTGGCACGCATTTGTTTCAAAAGAAACCCGGAGATGAAGGTTCGAATCTTTCATTTTAATATTGATCATTTAACTTAATAAAAAATTGCTTATTTTCGTATTAATTAAAATTTAAATATTATCAAAAATATGTATCGTGAGAGGTTATATATATATATATATATATATATATATATATATATATATATATCAGTGACAAATAAATTTTCTGAGTGATTTGAAGTAAACAAATTTTAAAATTTTATTTGATTAACTAAATTATGTTATTAGGCTTGTAACATTACCCGTTAGACACGCTCGTACGAAAATTAAAACAAATACATAAAATAAACAAAGAAAAGTAGAAAATAAAACAAAAGTACATTCACCCGATAAAAAATTCACCAATAACTTCGAAATTTATATAATATTTGATAAATAAATATAAAAACTAAGCAGAAGATTAATATTCAATAAAATAATCCTTAGCAACATTGTCCAGTCTTGATTATTATTGAGCTCTTTCTGTAAAATAATCGAAAGAAAGAGTCTGATTTAATTTGAACGGCGTCCGCAAACTTTGTACAATAACTTTTTAATGACTAGATTTCATTGTATAAAGCGAATATGTTCATCAATGGGATAATATAATATGACTAGTCTCTCTAAAAGAGATAGTTTTATGCTAGTCTGCTTTTGGTTAATTTAGCTAAATAGCAAGAAGTACTGTAATGCTAGAAAACAATGATTCCATTAAAGTAACTAGGCATTGGTAACGAACCAACAGTAAAGAATATCCTTAATATTGATTAATTGAATATCAGTATAGAAAATATTTTTCAAAATGTATCCGTATAAAATAGTAATCTAAATTTTTATAATTGGATGAATTTATAAAATAATTAAAGTATCTGTATAAACTTTTTTAAATGAGGAAATAGGTATTTTCTATATGTCTACATTTCAAAATGCTTTTTAGTTTAGAGCCCAAAGTTTTTGGAAACGCTTTAACAATATGTACTTCCACATTCATTTCTATCTTTACATTCCTATTGGAAGAAATATGAACCTAATAGCCATTCGTTACTTAAATATGTGAATAGTGGAATAGAAAGTGGAATCGGTGAGCCTAGTTGCCTGTTGCGCTTACTTTCGGTGAAATGCTACTGAGAAAAAACATGAAAACGACTTTATCTGCTCAAGCTAAATAACAAAGTAAACTAAATTCTCTAGTGTTGGTTGGTATCTACTCTAGGAAAAGGACAACTCTGAATTCAAAGCAAGCCAGAAATGTAATCCCGTCAAGTTATCCCTAGACACATTCAATACTACTATGGTTTCATTATACATGGTTCACTTACGACCCTAATAGGTTAATTGTTGTTGTGATCTTGAACTATTTAAAATTAATTAGTTAATTAAAATTAATATTTGTTGTATCGTGGAATGAAGAGATACACAGAGAAATGAAAACTACTTTATTAACAGAGTGGTACAACCAATATATATATACAATGTTTACAGTAGTAGGTGTTACTTCCCGAAGTCCGTGATAATGACAACCTCCGTGCTAAGCGCACATTGTCTTTTATATATTCGGGTGACTGTATGTTACATGGTACGAGCCACAACACAACAATAACAATTCGTTTTATTGATGAAATACATTTCACTAAATTAAATGAATTAAATATAAAAATGCAACTTCAATTTCCACTTCTCTAGATATTTAGAAGGAAAATGTTTTGTTAAATACGACAAAATTCTATTGATTTACACAATAAACAATTATAATTTACGTAGATATCACTGTGGATGTTGTCTCTCCCGACACACTGCGTGAGCAATTGCGGTCAGCTGTGAGGAACAATGATCGACCGACCATAGAAAGACTTATCCAAGAGGTCGAAACAGCCCGTTATCCAGAAGTAGGGCTTGATCTCTGCGAGGCCCGCAAAGCTCTCTATAAAATGGGAGGAGGATTTGGAGGTTAGCCACACACACAAAAAATTCTTAATCAAAATTATTTATTTTGATAACTTTCTGTAAATTTAATTAAATAACTTTAACTTAAATTGTACAGAAACTCTTTCTACCTCTAAAGATTAAGATTATGCTAATCCAAAAATTATGTTTATATATACTATAAAAGTCTTTGTAATTATTAATTCAATTTATAATTCCGTGTAACTTTTGCAATTTTGTTATTTTTATCAGAATTGTGCAATATATTAAACTTTCGATTATTAGGGTCTGTAACCCTCGAAACTGTGCGCCCGCAGTTGAAGACAGCTATCAAATCTAAAGACAAGAAGGTATTGGAAGCAGCTATAAAAGAAAGTATATCTGCCGGTCTTCCTGGCCTCGAAGCCGACATCCAAGAAGCCAGGGAAGCTTTATACAAAATTGAAGGTCACAAAGGAGGTTAGATCAAAGTTTTACACACACAGCCGTATTTATTTTATGAAGTTCTTCTAAAATTTTACTTCAAACGACTATTTGTTATAATCTAAAATTTATTGTATTTAAAGTCGATAGTTTTTAACACTGGATGCATTTATATAATTCCTAGCCAATTCGAATGATTTCTGTACGTTTTGAATTGACGTATATACTCTATTTTTTAATGCTGACTTTCATATATGAAAATCTTTATATCTGTTCGATAATATAAATTATAAACTAATTTCAGGTATTTATCTCTCACACAGCGTTAGGTCCCTTATTTACTGGTTATTCTGTTGTTATAGAAACAGGATACACTGCTCGAAGACAATAATCTAACATGCATCGCGTTATTATAACTAGAAAACATTTGTTAGAAGAGAGAATAGGTTGCTAATCTTGCTTCTCTATAGAGTTCATTGTCGTTACATTAAAATATTTAAATAGCAGCATTCTTTCTTATAACTGCCAATATATTTAATTGTGTAAATGAAACATTTTAGATTAACCATGGAGACAATATAACCGACACTGTTGCCAAAATTTAACCAAAGATTTATGTCATTTTTAGCGATACGGTGCAGCTAAATATTAAAATAATTTAAAACATTTTCTTGCATTATTGTCACTCTGTTCAAAGAAAATATAATAAATCTAATTAAAAATAATTAATTTCTACAAAAAAAAAACGTATGTGTCTTATGTTTAATAATTACGTTAATCAGGGTTGAAATCATCTGACACGCTTCGTGGCCACCTGAAGACAGCAATCAAAAACAAGAGCCGGCCTGAATTGGAAAAGGCCCTCGCTGAATGCGAGGGAACCGTTTATCCGGAACTTTCGCAAGACATCGCTTTGGCCAGAGATACATTGAAAAATATGAGCCTTGGTCGTGGAGGTTAGTGTATGGGATATTCATTGCCATTATCTTTTTGAATTCTATTTTCTTTCTCACCTAAACCAACAAATATAAACGCTTGCTTTTGCGTATATAATGTAGTCATAAAATCCAAAAATGATATTAAAATTTTATAACTAAAGTTATACAAAACGTAGCATAATTTCTAGAGGTTACTTAAAAACAAAAGAGCCAAAAAAAAAAAGTTATTTTTAATTCTTCTACAGATTTGTCTCCCGCAGTTCTTTGATTAAACACCGTCATATGTTTTGGAAAAACCATGTCAAGCAACTTTTTGTTTATTTAAACCATTCTTTGGTTAAATCAAATGTTAGAATAAAAGAAAGAATTCAAACAGTATCAATAGCACAGTTATGTATTATTTTCACATTTTTCAAGTACTGACTTAAAAACTGAACCAAGAAAGATGAAAAAGTCTTAACATAATCACTGAAAAATAGAATTCAGAATAAAACTCTAGAAGCACATTCCGTAGCGCATTGATTATCAAGCTGCCCATTTCCCTGGTATAGAGTACTAGATCCTCACTGAGAACCTAACAATAGTGTCTTTTTACCAGACTCACTTACGTGTACCTAATTAAATCGATTATTACTAAGCTTGTCTCACAGACTACCAATTTTACCATGCAGTGATTTTGGTACTTTATGGAAGCCTAAACCAACAGATGTGCGTTGTGTTACAGTGGATATCGGCTCGGAACGGGAGAGCCGATTTCGAATTCCACTTGAACTCGTTGCATTCACTTTCGCGCTAATACCCTTGAGAAAGGTATGAATCTGTCAATTCCCCCTCTAGCTATGGGTTAAATAGTAGGACAGATTGAGTTCTATAGCATTGGTTGTAACCAGTCTACCACAGAAAGTAATGGTAACTTATTGTAGGAAAACTTTCTACCCAGTCAATCATGTCTCTTTGGATACATGATCGACCAAGCGTGTATCACATATGGCACTTAACTGACTGACTGAAGCCAACAGAATTCTTGAAAATTTTGATGACGATTTACGATTTTTAGAAAACGTGCCTTGCTGACCAATTTGCCAGTGTAGTTATATTTTTTTTAAGGGCCCCAAAATACTCAACTTTTACCGGCTAAGCTCAGCTTAGTAAAAGTAAGGTACATTGCCTTGTAAAAATATTTACTAATCAAATTGAGAGCTTCTAGTACTATAAGGTACTCTAAAATTATGGCCTTGTGTCAGACAAATATAAATAATAAAAATGATCTGACAAATACCATCACCACTTGGAACACTGGCGTAATACACTCCTAATGACCCATTTTACACCATTTAGTCATTTGTTGCTTAGTAAATACTAACTTTAAGACTAGAGCTTTCATATAATTTTACCAACTAGTTAAGTTAGATGCATTTACTTAGTAATTAAAATCTATAGATTTTATGAACTTTATGAAAATCTATTGATCGAACCAAACATTATGAAAATCCTGTATTGCATACTAATTTGTAATGTAATAGCTTGTACCTACATTGCTAACAGATTATAGATTTTGATGCCTTATAACTCATCTATCTTCCTAATATGATTAGTTTCTTTTCTTTTTTCGCAAAGACTGTTGAACAAATAAGATAAAATACTATTAAAAGATCAATAATATTTCCAATGTTTAAAAAAATAAATAGATGTAATCGTTTTCACATTATTTAATGTGAAGATTATTACATCTAATATAATAAACTTTAACAGTAGATACAAGTAAAAAAAAAATTATTAATATTTCATATAAGTAATATAGAAGTTATTACAACTAATACAAATAATAATATAATAAAAACAATCAAGATATAGCAAAGAATATACTCTTCAATCATAATAAAAAACTTAGAATTTCTTATCGTCATTATTATTAAATAATGACGATAAGAAATTCTAAGTTTTTTATTTATTTTACATATTTTCAAAGGATAACGCAGTCATATATTTGTTGTTTCATTTCATTTTATTTCGTATTAATATCATAATATGACAACCTAATTTAACAGTCATTTGTTAATCTAATTTTTTATTTCTATCTCCGTGTACTTATTTTTCAATAAATATTTAATCTTACACACAAGTTCTCTCAATTAGCATCATCCATTTAATTTAGCCACCCATAACATTTAGAATCGGAACAAAATGTAAATAATGATAACAGAATTTGATGAACTATTTCAGATAAATCTACATAAAACTAGGAATTTGAAGTGGGATCTATTTTCAATAATTCTTCAAATTGATAAATTTTTACTGGTTGAAACTAGGCTTAATAAATACATTAGGTGTTGTGGAGCAGCTTCTAGCAAATTAGCCTCGTAGACTATTCTGTCTTGAGTTTGGTCCCCCCATCCAGGAAATAATTAATTTTAATTTAATCATTATTCATTTTTTATTAAATGTACGATAATTTATTTTTAAAATTATTTAAGATGTAAATTTCGATATTTCAGTTTTCAGTAACATTCTCTTTGCTTTTTGATTTTTCTAACGAACTTATATTTCTAACCGATTTAATGCTTTCAAAAATTAATCAACAGACTAAATCTAATTGAAATTGATTTGTCATGTACTAAAACCACAGACAGCCGACTCAAGTAATTAAATAATTCTGCCAAGCAAAAACAACAAAGAAGTTCTAGTGATTGTGATAGACATGTGTATCATTTCTGGACACTCGGTATTCAGGCGAGCAAAGATAAATCAGTAGCCTTTGGCAAAGATTTGTCAAAATATCAAATATGATTTTTAACCATGCCGAAAATAACTTCGTTTGATGTATGTTGCTTGGGTATCAAGAAGATTTTTATGACTTATTCCGAATATTTACTTCTTTTCTCTCATCAATCCTTAATACATTTTAACGATCATTATTTTTTCAACGTTTTTGTTTTATTTCATTATGTACATTCATGAAAAAGCTACATTTAGTTACTATGATTCAGATATTTTTACACTATCATGATTCCACTCATTTTCATTTAAACTATTACTTAATACAAAATAATTTATATTACAATAAGTATTATACAAAATATTAATATTAACATATACATAAAATTAAGTAATATTATATAAGGTTAAAGGTTTTTGATACAATGTAAAGTGTGGATAAATATTTTGAATAATCACTGATATTCCAAATTTTGTTCGGACAATTAAATTTGTCCATATCGATGAAGCCAAAATATTTTTCATTTTTTATAAAAATTATATCTTACATATTAAGATAAAATAGAAATAGTAGCAGATTAATAACTGACAAAGTTTCAGACATTCGTATCCTATTAAATTTAATATATTATTAGGATAAAACATAAATGTAAAAAATGACTGCGAGAAGCAGCTGACAAAATCTCGTTACAATTGAGATTTTCTCATTAAAATTATGAATTTAGAAAATGGTTTGAACCGAAAACTTCTTAGAATTTTCTCGCAAAAAAAACCCCCACAACAAAGAACCAGACTTTATTTGAATGATAAATATTTGACTAATGAGTAATGGAAAGTCAGACTTTAAGGAATAATCGCACTGAGTAGAATGACAATACTGGAATTATAAGAAAAAGAAATATAACATAAAGATGTTGAAATGAATAATAATGAAAAGAAAATTCACTTAAAGAAACTGGATGTTGGATTGTCCGAAACAAATTTGGAATGTTAATGACACCTTACGTTATAAACAATATATACTCAATAATAATTTCAAATATCATTTCTCCTAGACAATCTTACTTTGAATTGTTGCTTCAATTGTGATTAATTTTGGTTATCAGGAGCAACGTCTGTGCACTCACCTGGCCTACAATTGAAAGTCCCTGGTATTTTCCGTAGGAAGAAAACTCATCAAAGTTGGGATGTTACACCACCATCATGAATCTATGAATGGACCGAAGATGACTGCGTTCAGTAACCAAATTAAAACATATATCAATTTTTAAACATATAATCAAACGAAATAAAAATAAACCCAATATCATTTTAAAATCAGTTTTAATACTAACTAATCTAATCTAATTTCATTATCTTAAAACAGTTTAAAAATAAATTAATATGTAACCGAGAATTTTCTTAATTTTGAGTATAATTTGGTGAATTTATGATTCAGTACTGTATTTTGAATAAAACAAGTAGTTTTAAAAATTATGTGTTATAAAATGCGTTTTTATTCTTCGTTTTACGTTTTAAACTGTACATTTGTATACAATGCTTATAAATGAAAATTTGACAATTGTGTGGATGGTTTGTTATGAAGCAATAAGCTTATCTAGCAGTCTATTATGACTGATTTCGATAATTAATGTGCGACAAATATTGAAGATCTTGTGCCAGACTAAAACAAATTTGTAAATACCTAGTATATTAGATTAAAAAAATATCATTCAACCTGAAAAAAATGAGTAAATATAGTTTTAAAATCGCCTTTACATATTTCTAACTTGATAAGTAAATGTGTCCCAATTACTCCAAATCGTGCGAAAGTAAACTAGAAAATTAATATCATAAATATTTTAATAGCTTTGGGATAATCGTACCAAAACGGTTTTTATATAAGCAGAAGTATCTTAACTATTTGTCCAGAGTAAAACATTTTCATAAGTAAAATAGAAAAACCGAGGAGCGTTTTCACAAAATCAAGTAGGATTTTTGAAAATTCAACATTTAATCTCGATTATTAAGTCATCACCAAGGACCTGTTTCAATTATCAATGGTTTAAGATCAAAATAATCGATCACTATCCTAGAAAAAGTATTCACTAATTGACAGACAGTATTAAAACATCCAATTGGCATTATTAAATCTTGGCGCCTTGTTTAAAACTTACTTTGTTGTATTGATTTCTATTGACATCGTTGAGTTGTTCACCAATTGTATTTGAAGTTTTTTTTATTCAATAATATGTATAATTAATTCCCACCGTCCGAAAAAAATGCATTAATAGAATAATTTTCTATTAAAGCACAGCTGAAATTGAAGATTTGGGTTCGAATAAACAGTTTCTCCGGCTAAACGTTTTGGACACGCTCATTTTCGGTTTTTGTATAAAATATGTATATTTATGGACGCCAGTTATTTCTGTCCGTTTAATCGCTTCATGAAACTGTTTGCTCAATTAGATGTTGATGATTGATAATCTATGATCTATCATTCATTCATTTTAATCCATGTTCCGCCATGAAATACTTAATAAATCATCTTTTCTTCATTAAATAATTTGTTTATTCCTTCTTGTGGATTTAGAATTTAAATGCATCATTGGTTTCCGAAGTTCTGCGATGAGTTGTTTATCTGAGTCCATATAATTTCTATCCATTCGTTTCATCTTTGATGAATTTAGCCAAGGCCTAATGGTCTTACTTTTCGGACTTTTGTACACTCTACAATTCTGAAAAGAATGTTTTTCTTTATTTCATACATTTTTCATAACATTTCATTCGTGCATTTTTTTAATATGTTCTTATTCCCAACGGTTAGTCTTATTTCATGATAAAGGCTTCTTGCTGGGTGTAAATTTTATAAATTTATCATTTTTAAGATTCTATGCATTTTTAAACTATTATTGGCTGCAACTTCTTTCCTTTTTTACTATACAAATTAAGATTGTTTTATTATTTCTACTATTTTATACATGTACATGGTATTGTCGACGTTTTTATTAAAATCTTAACACATTTCAGACAATAGTTTCTTTGCCCTTCCTATATATATGTATAATAAATTATGGATGCATTTATATATCTAAATATACTTTACACACAAATGCAGACACCCACACAAATACTTATATATATATATGTATATATATATATATATATATATATATATATATAATTTGTAAAGGAGTTATTGCGCAACCCTGATTTAAAAAATTTACAAATTTTAATAAATCGCCTGAAGATACCGAAAAGGTTGCCTAATAGCTCCTTCACACAAATGAAAAATATTTAAAAAAAAGTTCTACAATATAATTTTATTGAACACATTTGAAGTCAGTTGTGTACTGGTCTAATTTAATTATGACCAAAAAACTAAATAATTAAATTATTCATGCATATCACCAGAAGACGAGCAAACGTGGCTCCGAAACGAGACAATTTTTGTGTAGTGATACTATTCTTTTATAAACAATTGTAAGAAACATTACAATATAATCAACGTTGTATCGAGCACTCTTTATAAAAGTAAATGCATGAACAGTGGGTTTAAAACCTACATGTCCCATAACTTTCTTACAATATATATATATATATATATATATATATATATATATATATATAAAATTATATTTGCATGTATCTACAGAGTGCAATAACTAAACTGTTGCCATATTATATCTTTAACTTCTCGCATGCGTGTTGTTTTTTACTGCACAGTATAGCAGGCTCAGTTGTACACCGTTTTCGGAAAAAAGAGTACCATGATGAAATTTGGAAACGGTAGGCTCTACTGCTTAGCATTCGTACTACAAGCTTCAATACGAACATTTCAGAGTGTTTGGGTGTCAATCTAAAGACAATGAAGAGGATTCGTAAAGAAATGAATGAGTCTAATGATGATTACGAAGGTGTTTAGCCTGATCACTAGCGACGGCGACGTTATGACTCCATTCATCTTCCCACGACGTCTTCAAACACAAAACGAAGGCTTACATCAAGTAACTTTAGAAAGTAGAAGGCCACTCTTGTGTCACAACTCACGCTTGTGAGGGAGTGGTTAAACATTCCCTCTTCATCCAAGAATCTAGAGGTGTCGGCTGAAAAACCCCATGTTTGGCAACAGGACTCTGCACCATGTCACATAAGCAAGAGAACACTGTCGTGGCTGTCAAACAATTTCTGCGACGATATAGCCCCATACATCTGGCCAAACTGCAACTCCCTTGATTATTATGTGTGGGATGCAGTTGAGCGAGAGACCAACAAAACTCCTTGTAACACCAAAGATAAACTGAAAACAAGGACTATGGCAAATAACTTTTGATTTTTTGTACATTTCAAGTCTGGTTTGTATAATTTTATTCGCAATTCAGAAAGATGGTGAAGTTTAATAGACATAGAATGTCTTAGCATAAAAACATAAACACACACACACACACACACACGTGCATGTGTTCAGTTCTTCTTATTAAATAGTCTCGTCAAATTGATACTTTTAAATTGAAGCCATGCGTAACACCAAACTCATCCAAAACATATCTAAATTACCAGCCACATTTTTAATCAATGATTAAAAATGGCTTCTAGTGAGCAAAGTGTGTAAACCTCAACGAGTACTATCTATTCTCGAACGTTGCGGACTGGCGTTACAGAATCATAAACAAAGAACTTGTCCAGATCACAGAAACCACATCATTTAAGACCATTGAAAAGCAGCAACAACTGCAATGGATAGCACGTGTAATTAGAAGAGAAAATATCGACATAATCAAGATGCTAAAGTTCTACAACCTTTCAACGAAAAGGCAAGAGAGAAAGCTCATATCAATACTCGAAAGAGTAAGAACAACTACTGAGAAACCTATTTTCTTGATAAATTAATTTTAAGAGAAAGATTTTACCAATTTCAACTAATACCATGCACTGACTGCTCGGTTAATGAATTCCGAATATGTCCCCAAAAAGAACGGGTAATTAGCAATTCTATATACATATTATTACTATCTAGATGGCACCAAATATTTTTTGTTTAACATCGTGTTCAAACGTTACTCATCATCTCTTTGTTTTTTACACGACAGTTCGTATCTGGCGATCTAAAATATTTCTTTGCTTCACATTCATTAACCTCGTTTCATATTTACAGCTCTGTCGATCATTGCACTTTGGCAAATTTGCTCTTTTTGGCATTGTAAAAATGCTATTTTCTCTTGACCTTTCATGGGCGTGTTTTGTTTCCCAGGAACAATGACTCCAGATAAACTACGTCAGAAAATGGACACAGCCAAAAATCAAAACGATCCAGAAGCTTTAGAGAAAGCGATAGCTGAATGTGTCAGTTCCGGATACTCGGAACATTTGCCTGATATCCAGGAGGCTAAATTTACTCTTCAGCCGACTGGAGACGACCGCAGTGGAGGTTAGTTGGGTATCATTTCCGTTAGCCGACGAAGCTTTGCTTATTAAGTAGAATATACATTCTGTTACATTAGGTTGGCTTAGTAGTCCAATGTATGCGCACGTTACTTTTAACTTTCATTTTTCGTGTTCTGATTGATTTAAACGAAATTAAAAGAGCCTAAATCTAGCTTGCTTCCTTGCTATTTACTATTCGCATTGGCGGCTAAGACTTTTGATGCAGCATCTCGATTATCAGCGCAGAAAGTATACTCAGAAAACTGAGTTCGATATCACACAGTCACCTTTGCACACATTCTATTGCGAAATTATTGATTGATTTATTCAGCAATCCAATTTCCCATTATTATCTTACGGAACTTTCTCGGTGGTAGTAAGAATAAATGCAGCTAAAATATTTATTGTCAAGTTTAACCGAAGTAAGCATACTTTATGTCTGAGTGTATGCATTCCATTTTAAACCGTATCCCTTTTTTTCTGTTTAGGGTTTGGCTTAGCGATTTTTTTTCTTCTGTGGCTTTAAAAATTTAAATGTCTTAACCTTTTTGGTGATCTGACTAATCATTGGCTACGACCTTTCATTATAAGGGTAGCGGTTTGGCATATTTCTGCTTGCTGCGTCCCGATTGGCAGTAAGGAGCCTGAAATAATTACTGTGGCTGTTCTGGTCATCAATCTCATAATATCGAAGTAAAACAACATCATATTCACATGTGCACAAGAATGTTAGAACACACAAACTATCTCAAGCGGCTTGATAAAAAATTATCACTCACATTGATTTTTATCGCTAATGTCAAAGTTGATAAATTGAGGAGATGCTGCCTTATGAGACGGATCTCCACAGATCAGACACACCTAGAAGTAGATATGAAAAGAATTAAATATTAATATGTATAGAATGAGATATATAAACATTAAGCTACATTTAAAATACTTACCTATCTTGCTGTGTTCATTTTTTGCATATTCCCTGCTGAAAAAAGTGTCTCATTTTCACCAATGCTTTCTTTATACCATCCAGCCGGGTAGATAAAATCACCTTGATGAGAACAGAATGTACCCTATATCCTCCTGTTCATATATTATGACCATTTTGCTAAACGTTTTATTTTTTATCATCAGATTAAAATGATATATGTCAGTGAATCTTGTACGATAGATAATTATGTATATATGGAAAGTGGCGTCAGTTTGAAGTGACATCAGAAGGATAGAATGATATGGCTTAGCATAGGCAAGTAGAGCTTTCTTATAAGAGTATGGTAGCATAGTTAAACGGCAATTACAATCATATAACAAGATATATTCAAAACAAAATTATCTTGCTTTCTTGGTATGAAGCAGATATATTGTTTTATTATGATAGAAAATAATTATTTCACGAATATTTTCTGATCAAATACAAAAGTATTATTTTTCCTCATGCATTGTATTGTCATTTTTGTCTGACATTTTGCACATTACAAGCCGCAGTTTCTATATTTTATAAGAATAATGTCTTTTAGAAAAATTTGATTTTGTCATTACAACGCTTGCTGCACTATTAAAAGATTTATTTCTCTTGTTCAATTATATTTATAAAAATAATGTTGTTATAATAAAAGAAGAAATAATACGAAATATGTAAAAATTCTTAAATTATTAACAGACACACGATAAGAGGATTGGTGTGCAACATTAGATTTTTCGAAGTACATTTTCATAAAGAAGTGTGGTTAACTATCATCAGATTGAAAGTTTTAAATACTTAAATGTATACGTATGTGGGCGGGACGCCTGCTGGTGTGTATAATAAGTATGCAACATTTTGCGCAGCTTATCGCTTTCTGTGTATAATTGTACTATTAATTGCCATCAAAATTAAAGGTAAAATGCTTCAAATGTTTTAACGGAAAATTTTTTTATAAACTTCAAATCACAAAGAAAAAATAAAATCATTGGGAAAAAATTACTGTTTAGATTAAGTTTATACGTTGTGATCATAATATTCGAACTCCGAAAATTTGTAATATTTTTTTACTTTTCGAAATTTACATTGCCATATTGATACAACGATTATTTGCTTCAAAGCAATATATATATATATATTGCTTCAAAGCAATATATATATATATATATATATATATATATATATATATATATATATATATATGCATGCATATATATATATATATATATATATATATTGACGGAAAAATTGCAAAACCCCGAATTTTACTAAATATGAAATTTACTCAATTTACTAAATATGAAATGTATATACAATATAGCTGAGTTATTATAAATTATTATGCATACAGAATAATACACGCATCGAATCTAATAAATGAATGAAACAACAGCTTTCAGTGCTTATTGTTAACAGCTTGGACATTAGCACTTCTTGGACATTAGCACTTCTTGGACATTAGCACAGTCTAATACTCTTACATGCATGCGATCGTACATAATGTGAACGGTAACCTATGATACGTTATTTTACGATTTTTGAATCTGTTGATACAATTTAGTAATAGATTTAGGTGGGTGGTGGACAAAATGAATATCTTCTTCATCGTTCCATACATGTTCAGTAGGAGACTGGTCTGTCGATCATTCCAGCTAGGGAAGTTTTCGAACTTCTTAGATAGCATGTTGAGTAGCACGGGCTGTACCGTGCTGTAACAGCCCATCGGCTTGCAGGTTTTCCGCAGAACTGGTTGATCGATGTCCTGAACGTATGTTTTATCTAACCTTCTCTTCACAAAAAGTTGTTACTTATTTAATTTCTTAACTCAGTGATGAGATCCAAAGCTAGTAAAAATGTGCAGTCAGTTTTTTTTCTAAGAGAAGGTTTGACAATAGGCACTCATACAAGTATTTCGACAGCGATTAAACGAGTCCCAACGATTTGTTTTGGCACATTAGGGGTTTAATTTGATCTGCTATGGACATCGTATCATCTGCTACTGCTGTCTTTACAATGCGTCAAACTTTACGATTCTCTTTAGTACGTTGCCGTTCAAAATCTGATTGTTTGATTGTTGTTAGGAACATCGATGCACAACCGATATGGTGGTTCTCTCAGATAACAATACAATCTCTCGAAGGCTCACATCTTGCTCATCTCAAACGGCTTTAAACTGAGCATGTATGTGCCATGGCATCTGCTTGCACTGGTCTCTTTCAGAATATTGATTGTTATCTGAGCATTTTCGTCACAGTCTAAAGCGCAAACACAAAAGATGCACTCTTATGAGAGTTACTGTGTATGTCACAAGATAGTTAAAGATTTATCAGAATATCGACTATTCACTAGAATTGTATGTACTGTACCCAATTGATATCGGCGTTGTCACTGCGGACATTGTAATTGTATTTCCCGCCAGGGTATATAGAGTTAACTGCATAATTGCTAGCAATTTTTCAAGGCTTTTATTGCGAATTAAAAAAAGAAGCGAAAAACAAATGTTATGGTTTCACAACATTTTGGTCATCAGGTATTTTCTCCCCCGGCTCTCCTCGCACTATTATTAAAAGACCAGATGTTCCAGGTGCTGGACGTATGTCCGGTGATTACACCGTCAGCCCAGACACTACCTCAGACGTCTTCCAGAGCAGATATGGTCCCCAGTATCGTGAACCCGACCAAAAAGGTTAGAAAATCTTAATTTTATGTTTGTTTCATTGTCTAATGACCTAAAACGAACAATTTATTTTAATTTTTCAAAAGTTCTTTGTATTTTTTTTCATTTTCTTATTAAAATACATGTTCTTTTTTATGTCTTGAGATATATATATATATATTTATGGAAGACTATAATTTCTTTGTTTAATTTTGTTGAGTTACATATGAGGAAGCGTGTAAAAACAGTAGAGTACCGACAAAATAATTTCAAATGGTAATAAGATATTTATATCAATTTTTATTCATGGTCTTCTTCAAATATTGAGATGATTCTCCTTGTGCTCTGCTTCATTACCAAGAGCAAATTATACGAGACTTAGAAAACAGTTTCCCCATAACTATTCAGTTGCTAGTAAGTGACAACTTCCTTGTCGACGTTGACAGGCTCTAGTCTTGATTTAATTTCATGTATATTATTCACCTGCTTAATGATATATCACGTTTAAAGACCGGTTCTTGTCCGATCTCTGACATTAAGCAACGTTGAGCCTGACCAGTACCTAGATCAATGATCGCTGATGAATACCAATTGTTTTAAGCCCCTACCACCAAACCTTGTGCCTGCTCGGTAGGGTAATTTCCTCTTCTTCCCCCAGAAACAGCAAAGTGAAAAAATCTAAGGAAGGTCTACATCTAACAAAAGATTTTTAAAAGCTCGTTAGCAATACTAATCGCCTACAAAATTTATTTTCTGATATTACTAATACCTTTCTCACTGTTTGATATATTTGTACACTATTTTATTTTTCTAAATATCTGACTAGAAATGCCTAGCCGTTTGTAATTTGTGATTTTCATCTGCTTTTATAGATAGTGAAAAGTAGCGTTGCATTTATTTAAATTCTCGTAAACATATTGCTTAGATATCATTGTATTGTTCAGATTACGTCCCAGAGTTCAAATCTTCAGAAACACTTCGTGACCAACTGAGACTGGCCGCGAAAGAAAAGGATCCAGATAGCTTGGACAAGTTAATATACGAGTGTGAAAATGCCCGATACCCAGAATTGGGTTTTGAAATACGCCAAGCCAGAGACATTCTGAATGAACTCGGAGGCGGACGTGGAGGTGAACTTATGTTGATTTTTTTTATTTCTATTCTATTAAATAATTATTTTTATTCTAAACTGAAACAAATGAATGCTAATATTTGATGAAGCTTCATGTAATCGATAATACAATATTTTCATTGTTCTTTATTTATACTGAAAATCTTGTTTCTTTTATCAATCTATGTTAAATACATCTGCATATAAGTACATTGTATCAGGCGCTTAACGAATGACGTTGAACTCGCATACGATCTGCGCTCAGCGTTGTCATGTTTTTTTAAAAAGAAATGAAGATATTATATAGGTATTCAGGACATACACACGCGCACACAGATACACACAGACACGCACATATGTAATATAATAAAATACAGATACATATAATTTATATAAATTATTTATTATATATATATATATATATATATATATATATATATATATAGATAGATAGATAGATAGATAGATAGATATATAGATAGATATTCTGTTTATAATCAAACAGTATATGTATTTATTTTATAATCAAATTTATAATCAAACAGTATATGTATTTATTTCTACCGGGATAATTATTTACGATAAATTTTTATTACGACACACATTTCGTAACAAAAATTTATCGTAAATAATAAGGCCGATAGAAACATATATATATATATATATATATATATATTACAAATGAATATGAACGAAGAAAATAATTCCAACTTTCAACAATTTAATTTAAAACTGTGCTCAATATAAAAATAGCGCAATGAATATTTATTATTAATTATTATGTTAACACATGTACAAACTACAAAGGACTACAAAATTGTACATTTTGTTTCGACATTGTTGTTTTAAGGACAAAACAAAATGTAAATTATACTAGTTTTCAGTTTGCACACATTTTAATGTAATAATATATATATTAATACAATATAGACAAGTTCTGTCTATTTATTTTGTGTAAGATCCGTTCGTATGATCTAATTAGCTTGATAGTGTTGTCATGGAAAGACGACAAGAAATCGCAATAATTGTTGATTTTTGTATCAGGTCTGAGCTTTCGGCTTACATAAGCCATTATCAAAGGGATGAGCATTTAATGTTCAGTGAATATAGAACATTTAAATTATTATTAACAGAGTGCAGTTATACAGAGAAAATTAGGCTGGTCCATTTTTTTGTGTCGCAATGGCACGATCACTCTCCCCAATAAACTCGATAAATTCATCAACCTTTCCAGCCACGAACTAACTAAACATCAAAAAGAACTACTCAACCTCGGACCTAAGTGCCATATATACCGTAAGTACAACCAGCTCACTAAAAAAATTGAAATTGAAACACTCTATCAAAGCATCACTAAACTACAAGACGAAAAACTCATAACAACTAAACCCGAACTAAAAGACCTACTTAAGGCCGAGGCACTCAAGGGTCGCCATGATAAAAGCCGAAGCTCCTCAAAAATTCTATCCAAACAACTAAAAAGTGCTGCGCACAAACTACGCAACCACCCCCACATAATTGTAAAAAAAAGCCGACAAGGCTAACATTTTTGTCGTACTTAACAAATCAGATTACAACACAAAACTCAACCACATACTCCATGACCACACAAAATTTAAAAAACTTAACAAGAACCCGACAAATCAACTAAAATCTAAACTTAATAAACTCATCAGCGCCAACAATGCCGATTAGAACTCCGTAAAACTCCCCAAAATTATCGGCGACGACAAACCTGGCTACATATACGGAACCATAAAAACGCACAAACCTAACTATCCTCTCCGCCCTATCATATCCCAAATTCCTACTCCTGTATACCATCTAACTAAACATATTAACCAGCTTATCACACCCTACCTCCAAAGTAAATACAGCATTACGTCAACTCCAGAGGCAATCCAAATCCTTAAGAGCGAACAACCCAATAATGAAATCATAGCTTCACTTGATGTCGAAAACCTATTCACTAACGTACCCGTTAGCGAAACTATCGACATAATTATAAAGAATATCTACAATAATCCTGCACTACCTCCACTGAAAATTAATCCCAACATCTTAAGAAAAATCCTACTAGCTTGTACTACCGAAGTCCCTTTTGTCGACCCTAACAACACTATATATATACTACGTGACGGCGTTTCCATGGGTTCAGTACTCGGTCCGACATTTAGCAATTTCTACATGTCGAACCTCGAGAATATTACCTTTACAAAATTTAAAAAAAACCATCAATATACCTTAGATACGTTGACGATATCCTACTGTTAATTAAAAATACTGACGAAATCCTACAACTTCAAAAACCGTTTCAGGATAACTGAGTCCTAAAATTCACCTATGAACTCAGCAATGACAACAAAATTCCTTTCCTCGATATACTAATCAACACTAATGGCAATAAGTTCACTATCTCACCAGATAAAAAACCCACTAACAAAAATCCCTCCACACTTAATTATATTAGCGAATGCCCCCACTATTACAAATTAGCAATCATAAAAAATCTACTACATCGTGCAAAACCAACTCGTCTACAAAATACATCTTCCTAGGTGAACTAAAAAAGATAAAATAGACACTCATCAACAACAATTTTCCTAACTATATAGTTGATGAACAAATACGACATTTCCTTACAAACCTGAACACGAAAGAAACAACACATGGTAATAGCCCAACCAACCCCAAACATATCACTCTCTTATATCGTAGCCAAATGCACACCAACTATCAACTGGATGAAAATATCCTAAAAAAACTCATAAACACTAATATCTCTCCGACAGACCCCAACAAAGAATTAAATTTATCATATATTACGCTAAATCCACAACATCCAACTCAATCGTCCGCAACGACTCCTCCCCCACCGTTAGCGATTTGCAAAAAAACAATGTAGTGTATAAATTCAAATGCCTCTTTCGAGAGTGTATCTCTAACAAACTAAATAATACCTACATTGAACATACTACTAACTCGCTTTCGCGGAGACTTACATTGCACTTAAATGAAAATTCTAACATATTCCGACATTTAAAACACCACGGCTATCAACACACACTTCTTAGAAAAACACTTGTTGAAAATACGCATATACTTAGACAAGAAAATAATAAACGAAAACTTAAAATTCTAGAAGCTATCTACATCAAACAGTTTAAACCTAGTCTAAATAAAATAAATTTCGACACCTCTACTAACATACTTCAATGCCTATAATCGACGGGAGAGGTCATAGTTATTATACTTACCCCCTACACCATAGTAGCAGCAGTTCCCAGACCAATCCCTCATGCCACTATACACTCAATTGACCAAAAACCCACTAGCACCATTCCTTCTCGGCCTACAGCCATGTTCGACACAAAAAATGGACCTGCCTAATTTTCTCTGTATAACTCCACTCTGTTAATAATAATTTAAATGTTCTATGTTTACTAAACATTAAATATTCATCCTTTGATAATGGCTTATGTAAGCCGAAAGCTCAGACCTGATAAAAAAAAATCAACAATTATTGCGATTTCTTGTCGTCTTTCCATGACAACACTATCAAGCTAATCAGATCATACGAACGGATCTTACACAAAATAAATAGACAGAACTTGTCTATATTATTCAATCAAACCTGTATAAATGAAAAAATGCTGCCAAAATACACACACACAATATATATATATATATATATATATATATATATATATATATATATATATATATATATTATATAAGTATATATTTTGAACCGAATTCACCTCATGCAAGTTAGTGAAACACCTTAAATAAATTCATTTCAATTGCCAGGCGTTCGTTCCCCGGAATTGTTACGCGATCAACTCAGAGAGGCCATCAGGCACAAAGATAAGAGGATTTTGAGAGACATCTTAAAGGATTGCCTATCAGTGGGACTTCCAGAATTAGATGATGATATTCAGCAAGCCAGAGAGGTTCTTGATAAAATGCAAGGCGGAAAAGGAGGTTAGCAATATAGATTCGTTCATCCTACATTCGCATTTCAGTTTTGACATTTAAGTCTTTTAATACTGAGGGCAAAGACAAAAGTTTAAGTTTTTGAAATTATAATTAATATCATTAATTATATAGTTTGATATTAAGATATATAGGATGACAGGCTCAAAAGTTTTTGATCCTGACATGTCTATCCAAAAGAATTTTGATATTTGATCATTTTGTCAGTTTAAGGAAAGTCGATATGATATAGTCGAGGGATTTTCGGCACCAATCATATTTGCTTTGTTTTTATATATATTATAAAATAAATCTTATTACGGGGGTGGAGACTGAAAAATGCTTTGCCAGAAGCATTTTCCAAAATCGGTACACATATTTTTGGTTTTTGAAATATTGACATTGGGAAGAGGTTTTGGCCGAGAATTCTCTTGCCACTCTTCATTTAAATATTTATTAGAAAACAGGTGAAAATCGCAACTATAAAAAGTCCCAAGAAGTAACAACTATATAAAGTTGTTATACCTAGTGTTAAACTTGGCATGAACCAACATATATATATGTATTATATACGTGATTTTACCGCTAAGCTACTAGCGCGCGGTAGAGGAAGGCAGATTTTTGCGTGCTTTATACACAATGTAAAAAAAATCGCTAGTAGCCAGTGTCTCTCGTTTCGTATTAAACCTGAGATCCTTGGATGATGTATGGTAACATGTCAGCACTTATTTCTCACTACCCCGAGGAGCATCAAAGTTTTTGTGTGTACCACATTGAGCACATCAGTGGGAATACCGATCGTTCGTCATAATATCCTGCCCACTTTCAAGAATTTCATTATCATGAGTCCTTGTGGTTAGCAGTTAGGCGAAATTCCAGGCCGTTTTATTACCTGTATTAGATTGAACGCTGCCATGTTAATGCTCTTGATATGTCTGAAAAAACTGAAAATGTTAAGATCTGATGCATGTTGAATAACATTGTATGAAACCGTTTTCCATTAAATGCCATATAAAGATGTATTCATCTGGCCGCCCCCAGTGTATATTAGATATAATAATTATGTATAATAATTATATATAATATTATATGTAATATATATATATATATATAACATATATGATAATTATATATAATATTATATGTAATATATATATATAATATATATAATAATTGTATATAATAATTATATATAATATATCATATAAAAACGTTATTGTATGTATAATTATATTTTATCATTTTGAAAAATATTAATTATGAATCATAATTGTATCATTTTTATTTAAGAGAACATCATGTTGATTAGATGATAAATGTTCCCTCTTTTCGCTATACTTAAACTATTTTGGCTTTTAGTTTTATTATTTATTATAAGGTATAGTAATTTTTACTTTCAATAATTTCGAACTTAAAAAATATAATTTAAAATAAATGCATAAGAATCTTTAAAATTGTACTTAAATGATTAAAACGGTTAAAAATTATTTTTGGTTTTTTAAAAGTTTTTAAAAAAATTAAAATATAATTTCTTTTAGAAAATTATAGAATAAAAAACTATTTTAAAAATTCCTATTTTTAAAATACTTCATTTAAAAAATTAAAAAATTAAATGTATGTTTTAAGTTTAAAAAACATGTACAACTGTTTACTTAGTATATCCTGTAATAATGACATTTATTCTTTAACAATATCAATAAGTTTCATTATTTGTCCTTACTGCAACTGCTTTCTTTACAGAAATGTAATTGCTATATTTGAAAGCACGAAATGCATCCAATAATAATAATAATAATAATAATAATAATAATAATAATAATAATAATAAGTGGTTATTTAATAAAATAATCCTTTTGATTCTCAGCAATAAAGTCTCCCAAGGATATTTGTGAACATCTCAGAAATGCCGTTAAACAAAAAAGCCGGCCTGAACTTGAAAAGGCTATCATTGAATGTGAGGAAGCCGGTTATCCGGAACTTTCTCCCAACCTCCGCGAGGCAAGAGATACTTTGGAAAGTATGGGCTTTGGGCGTGGAGGTTAGTGTTTTCAGTATCCCCTGATCATTATTTATTATTATCAATATTAAAACAGCTGCAATGTTCCATATTTGCTTAACTTCTAGCTTAAGCAATTATTCACTTTTTAAACAATCGAATTTTCATTCATCATAATAATTTTGATGCAGTAGTTTTCAGCTTTGTCATAATTCTACCCATGAAATATATACAAGTATATAGAATAAAAATATATATATAAATACCTAAGTGAATATCACAACTGAACAGTTCAGATTCGAATTGAATTTTGAAAATATTTGGCAGCCGCTTCAGAAGTTTTACTTTCTTATATTGTGCAGCTTTTCTGCTTCAAAAGTATTGTGCGCATTAAATCATAACGCTTGCAGTTGAACAGTAGATTTTAGTGATACTTTTGAGTATTAGGATTCATTTAAATACACAAAAAACCTACCAAATTCCATCGGAAACATACTAGTTGAAAGTAAATGTATAATAGCATCATACGCATGTAAAAACATATTAAAAATAATGGAAGTCATAATAATAAAAAAGAAAAAGCCAACACTCTATACAATTAACTAAAAACACTACCACAAAGTTCTGATAGTGTTTTGAAAATAATACATTCCTAAAACTTTAGACATATACATGAAGACTACACACATTCAGTCAAAAATAAAAATTGTCCTTAGCAATGGCGAAAAGAATATTCGAAAGCGCTCGGATTTTGGGATGAAGACATAGTTTTTACACATTTTGTGTCCAGAAAAGAAAACACTTGTACGACTATAAGAAACATTAAATAAAAAGGTTTATCACAGTACCTCTTTAACGAAACATGAATAAAAGAGGGATTACTGACCAAATACTATATATATATATATATATATAGTCATCCGGAGATATATATATATATATATATATATATATATATATATATATATATATATATATATTACCAGTAATTAAACGTATATATCAACTCTTCGACATAGATATTAAAAGACTGATAAATAGATGTTAAAACTATGATAGATATGAAATGATTAATAGATATGCATACACTGTAATACATTTTTCTTAGTGTAGTTAGTAAATATTCCAAAATCCATAAGTTGTTAGTTTTTATTAAATCTTGGTTGAAGATAAAGGTTTTGGATGAGACGCGATATGATAATATATTTTTATGCTAAATATATGTTCTCAAATAGCGGATACATCAACATTAATAATACATTTTGATGAACTCGCCGTAGTTTCAGTAAGTAGCTCCCTGTTCTAGCAAATAATAATACTGTAATAATTGTACTTAGTTCGATTCGTACTTACAGAGAAATTATTTGCTGCTTGTAATATTTCTTTGTGTGAAATGGTGTATTATACAGTGATCAGTAGCGATTGCGGAGCTCTGAAAATAGGGGCCACCTATGGCCGACATTTTTCTGAGGAGGAGGGAGGAAAATTCAAGCAGCGTCTTCTTGTCATACTACACCACTATGGTATACACAACTTTGGAATGAGTGTGAGTGTTAGTACGTTACTTCACAAAATTATACGGAATAATTTCATTATTAATAGTGGAGTTCTAAATCTATTCTTGACCTCTTTTCCACTCTCAAGCTGTTGGAACTCAAGAGAGGTAGGTTAACTTCAATACAAAATCAAAGGGTTAATACTAATGTCAATTCTAGCAGTACAGTGTATTTTATCTTCTCTGATCTTTCCTCTACAAAAATGTTTGACAGAAAAAAAATGCGAAAATAAAATAATGCAACGAAATCAATCCAAATGCTGTGAGCACCACAGCCGTAAAAAATCAGCTAAAAAATTAATTTATGTTTTTGGCAAAGTTCGACCATACGAGCATGAAGCTACTTTGACATAAGAAAATAATTTAAATAAATTTAAATCTCCATGGCCCTAAATGAAAAAGAAAACGCAGAGGGAAGATTGCTGAAGATCAAATCTTATCATAGTCAGAAACTGGTCAGTTTCATAAATTTTTGAAGCTTATAAAAATGGGTGTTGGTGCGATCGAGGGGACATCCAAAGTTCTGGGGGTTGGCCTCTTCCCCTGTAGAATCACCACTGACAGTGATTCTTTCGGTCTAGTATCCTAATCGTTCATAACGGTGCTTTCATCGGTTTTCTTTAGTTTAAGATAAAGCTTATCGAAAATATAATTTTGTCTCGCCACAGTAATTCAAACAAAAGTAAAAATAAGATATTCCGTTTATAATGTTCGAGCTTTTTTTTAACCCTCTCAAAATTCATACTGCTTTCAAAGATTATCATGCCTATTTTCTGCAACCAATTTCTGGCTTTTCTCGGATATTACTGCTTTTCAAGTTTCCAATGCACTTGATCAACGTACGTTTCTCTGAAATCGATTTCTATTAAGTTATTGTTGATTTCGATCGGTAGGATCAAAATCTCCTGAAAAGCTGCGAGAAAGGCTCGAATCCGCCCGAAAACGAAAAGACAAAGACGCCCTGGAAAAGGCGCTGAACGATTGCATAACTTCAGGACATCCTGAACTTCAGTCAGACATCCAACAAACTCGAAATTTGTTAGACAACCTTGGTGACATTCGTGGAGGTTAGTTCCGAGTGGTTTCCTCTTGGCTTTGGTTTTTAAATATTTAATTACAGTGCCTTTCAAATTTTACTGATACTGTTTGCTTTGTATTATATTCCTTAATATATTTATTGATTAATGATTTGGGTTATAAGTTTTTATATGCAGCAAATGAAACAAATTTATTGACTAACTTTGTACTGGTCTAATTTGATTATGACCAAACACTAAATAAATCACTATATATCTATACATGCATGTATGTATAAGTAGACAGAAAGAGAGGAAGAGGGAAATAGAAAGAAAAGTGGAAATTAAATAGTTTGTAAACAGAGAGAGAGAGAGAGAGAGAGAGAGAGAGAGAGAGTGAGAGAGATAAAATGAGAGAGAGAAAGAGATATGTAAAGACGCTGTACACATTTTCTGTATTTCTTTTTGTTTCAATATTCTTCCAATCATATTATAAAGAAAAATATTATCAATGTTTATCAGGGTTACTGGTTATCCATGATGACAAAAGCATAAAAGTCTTTGACCAATTATTATTCTTTCGGGTTCTGTTTACCAGGTTTCCTGTCTTCCGGATCCCCGCGTTCACCAAGTTCTCCACACTCACCCCGCTCTCCGTACTCCTCGCATCACTCCTCCCAGTCACCACATTCCGCATATTCACCACGCTCTTCGCAGTCACCTCACTCCCCACAATCGCCCTGTTCTCCAAGAGGTGGATTTAGACGTCAAGCTAAGCAAAATATTGGCCAAATTCCATCTGAAATCCCGCTAACCCAACAAACAATCCCAACGATGTACCAGTCGCGGGAAAGTCCCCAAACAACAGTCGACACTTCTCGAGGTTTGATTCATTTTATCATTCAAGCTTCTTATGAAAGTCTTTGATGGTCATTTCTCGTACATTGCACTAAGGAATCATCTTAATATTTTGGCTCAACGATTAAAATTAGAATTATTCATGTAATTAATCTGTTAATTGTATGAACCGCTGACCATTAGAAATCCTTTTTCCTTTATCTCAAAGCATTTCTATAATAAAATAATTCGTTATAAATTTTTATATAGTACAATCATGATATAGGCATTTTCATCATACTGATAATCGCTCTATTCAGTTAGTTACGCTGCTTGCTGACAACTGACAATTTATTCCTTATTTATTCTTGTATTTGCTGTAGAAAAGCTTTGAAGAAGTCCTATGAACAATTCGTGTTTTTATAGGGTTGTTAATATTGCATTAGTTCCTAATCACTGATAATACCTTTCTTCTCGATCTTCAGTGCAATTATTAGTAATGTCTTTATACTATAGATATAATCGCCAAATTCTAGTTTGATTTGCTTTAATTAACAGTTATTAGTAATCATTTCTTTGTGATTTTTGATATACCATATAAAGATTGAGTGCCAAAAATTCTTTCATTAAATTTTAGGTTTAATAAAGATATTAATTTCATATTGAGCTTTTATAATGACTAATCATAATTATTTTTTCTTGTCAAATAATTCCAACTTGCGTTACGCTTGTTTATTCCATTTCCAAAAATGCGACAATACTTTCTTAACCCTCAGTATATTTTATTAGATTTTTCTGTTAGCTTGATGGGGTTTAACCGAATCTTTTATTGGTGTTATGGGTAGATACTTCAACACAACCAATGTCTGCCGAAACTCTACGCGAGGATATAAAATCGGCCATGAAAAGAGAAGACCGCGGCAGTTTGGAAAGGGTAATTCAAGAATGTGAGGGAGCTGAGTATCCAGAGATTGGCTATGACCTTCAGGATGCCAGGCTACTGCTCAAACGATTGGGCGGTGGTTATGGAGGTCAGCCTTTTTACTTCATTCATATAATTTTTTTATACATTCTAATTTTCATATTTGTAAATTCTCTTTAATTTAATAGTAATCAGTTTTAGGTCTTCATTTCAAATTCTTTTATTCAGTTTGTGACGTTTTATATTAAGCACTTATTTTACTACTAGATATAATTATTGCTGCGGCTCATTAAAACATCTCCCGTCGATACACATTAACGGTAAAGAGCGTAAATCAAATTATAATTAAGTAATTTCTCTGAAACATGAATTCACATCTCATGGACGTCACCATAACCACTTTGATTACCGAAGTCTCTCTGATTAAGCGGCACACTACTTAAAACCTTTAACTGCCAACTTTTTCCCTATTCTGAATGGCATCTTTGTGTTACTACACCAGGTGGCCAAAGAGTGTATCGACTCTTAGTATCATTATAAAATAGTTAAAATAGATAATATTCTAGTATTTGTAGAGGAAAAACTGGATCGCAGTCACCAAAAAATGAGGAGGGTAAGCCTTAAGTTTAGAATCGAGGCTATATTTTTGTGTGATTTCGAAGGCCTTAGTTACGTAAGACTGTAAAATTGCTTCGATTAAAAGAAAGAAAGAGTCAAACAGAATCAAAACTCTTACCATTAAATTCCCTAGTATTTTTGTAAAATCTGCAAAAATTGATTAATCTTTCTAAAATTTTCCTTTTATATTGTTATTTAGAATATTGAATCACATGACAGCAACATATTAATACATGCGTAAATTAGAACAGTGAACATTCTTCCAACCTAATTTTCTACATTTTTCTTTTTAAAATAATTATGAATTTTTGTTTCTGAAATTATTCCATATGTCGTGGTATAAACCTTTGATTTTTAAATGGTTGTTGAACAAACAATAAACACGGCTTAAATAAAGGTAGCGATAGTTTTACACGTTATAAGATGTCTTATGAGTAAATAAGTTTCTAAATGTGGCTTCAGATATTTTATCACTCATCTGATGATGATTTTTTTGTACCCAGGTTCAAAATCTCCTGATTATTATCGTGAACAACTAAAGCAAGCAATCAATCAGAGAGATAAGACGATTCTCGATCGCACTATTAAACAAAGCATTGCTTCCGGTCTTCCAGGACTTGAGAGTGACATTTACCGGGCCAGGAATACTTTGAACTTATTAGAGGGTGGTATAGGAGGTTAGCTATAATTTTCTTTTTGGCTATTACACACACAGACACACAGACAGACAGACAGACAGACAGACACACACACACACACACATACACACACACACACACACACACACACACACACACACACACACACACATATATATATATATATATATATGCAGCAAATATAATTTACATAATTTACAAAAATTTTGAATTCAGCTGACAAGCTGTGCTAGTTGAATGAGTTGTTACACATCTCGATCAAATTTATGAATAAAATGTCGAAAGATTTTTTTTTGTTAGAATACTTTTGATCGTTTCAGTCTTCATCAGGAGCTAAACAAGACAAGAATTTGTTTGCTACATCCTAGAATTTCATTTAAAATTCAAATTTACCATTATTATATTGTGGCGCCAAGTGCAAGAATAGTTTCACAGTGCTTAACAAAAGCAGAAACAAATATATAAATCATATTACTCGCATTTTAAGTATTTCATAATGCTTTAATTGAGTTCATAATGACTGAGAAGATCGAAAGTACTTTAGCAAAAATAGAACAAAATATTTTATCTACAAAGTTAATTCTGATGTACAAAAAATGATTCGCAGAAAAACAAGAATATATAAACAGAAAAACGTTCTTGTTTAAGTGTTGTATATCTTCTGTAAATCTATATAAATAAGCTTTACCAATCCTATTGTCTTTAATATATATATATATATATATATATATATATATATATATATTGTATCTTAATATATAAAAACAAACTTTTACAGACATATTTAACTGATAATTATTTTCTTAAATTATTGTCGTTAATATATGAAAACAAACTTTAACAGACATATGCAACTGATAATTATTTTCCTAAATTATACTTAAACTTTTAAAAGCAAGAGCTTGAACATATTAATGTATACAGGCCTTTTCTTTGCTAGAGTAGATAATATTCTATTTAGTTATATTTCAGTCAATTAACTATGTAGACAATGATTTGACAAGTCTTTCTTTTTATATCTTAACACCATTGATCCCCCTTCTCTTAGGCATTAAGCCTTCCAGAGATATTCGCGATCGCCTAAAGAACGCCATAAGACAGAAAAGTCGATCTCAATTAGAGAAAGCCATCACTGAATGCGAGGAAGCCAGTTATCCGGAACTTTCTCGTGATCTCTGTGAGGCCAGAGATACTTTGGAAAGTATGGGCTTTGGACGTGGAGGTTAGTTGATTTCAGGAATTATGCTTCATCTTGTTGGCCTATTCTTTTTGTATTAAATCAATGATTTTTTCAGCTTTCTCTGGCTTTAAATCGGCTTAATTTGGTCAGTTGCTCAGAAAAAAATCAATGTATGCTTTGTTTATTACCTTCTGCTTCTCAAGGTTTTTGCATTGTAAGTATAGATTTATTTATTTATTCAGACTATTGTCCTCATTTTGGCTGTTATAGTCACAATATTTCGTATTTTTTGCCAGCTTTATTTCATCAGGTGTTTGCTAACTTTCTAGGAATATCGAACCGTAATTTTTATTCCATTTACGAAGATAAATTGTTATCATTATTCTCTTCATCAGTTTATAAATACAATCATAAGATATGCAAGTTACTTTTTGCTAGGAAAATGTCAACAACTTTGCATTATGTTATTGGTTTTTTGCATTTATCAAATCAATTATATTTCGCTATTTTCAAACCTTCTTTAATAGTTTTATATTAATATAATTCAAGTAGTTATTACTCAAAGTGTTATATCCTATAAATCTTTATAGTATAATCTCTCATGGTGTGTGTGTGTGTATTTGTGTGTGTGTGTGTGTGTGTGTGTGTGTGTGTGTGTGTGCATTTGTGTTTGTGTGCATGTATGTATAAAATAATCAGAATTCTACATTCAAGCTGGAAAACCTTCAAAATTTAGTATACATTTGATTTTGTTTAATAATTTGGTTTTCACACAGAATTTGAGTGAGAAAAGATTTCATCAGTATTCGTTACCCGTGTAATCCTAAAGTTTTTCTTTTTGTTGCAGCAAGACTATATTGATATAACATGTATGGAAGAACACCCTTACTCAATAACCATGTTATTTTCTGTTAGACACTTGTAGATTGTCATTAGGACTGTTAACATTCCTACTCATAATAATTTGTACTTTTGTCAATTTGGACAAAAGTTACATAGAGACAAATTATTTTCTGCCAACATCAGTATAAATTCGTGCAAATACCTATAATAATACATAACAACACAGCATTTCAGAATTTTAGGGATAGTAATTTGTATTTACTTTTGCAAAATTGCGCTTTCGTTTATTTCATTGTTTTAAGACAAGCCTTGCATTTATTTATTTGCTCCATTCACGGCTCAATGCAATCCCCGCGCGTCAACCCCTAAAATATTTAGATTGTATTCTTTTTGCTCTCTCAGGGACGAAAACTCCCGATTCCTTGCGCGAAAAACTTGAAACTGCTCTTCGTAACAATGACAGGGAAACCCTTGAAAAGGTCATTGATGATTGTATATGTTCCGGACATCCGGAACTGATATCGGAGATCAACCAAACTCGGAAATATCTTGATGGTCAAACTGCTATTTCAGGTAGAGGAGGTTGGTTTCTTTGTTTTATTATTTTTATCTGTCAATTCGCACTACACTGTTTTCCTTTGTTACTGCCTCTCAAGCTTCAGATAAGAAATGTTCACAGTTAGTGGCCAGAAAACATTCTCCATCACATTTCCGCGCGTATTTTCCTGTCTTATCTTCCGACATACTTTACGGCATATTCGTAACCGGTCTGTTCTCGAATATACTATTCACCATTTTTTTCAGCGTTGTTTTTTATCATTCCAGCTTTTTTTCTATTTAAGGTGGACAAAATACAACCAATTTTCTTGCTTGCAATTGTTATGCTTTCATTAACCATAATTTGTCAAAGTATTTACGAGACCAGAAAAAGAGAATTCAAGGACCGCCTTCTTTGCCGTCGGCATTCGTGTATAAGTTTACCTAGTTCATAAACCAACCAATAAAGGGAACTATAATGTCTGAAAATAATGGAATAAAACTATTTAACAAACCGCCATTATCGATTTTGCCCTATCAACATATAGTGACAACTGATTGATTGTTTATTAGTATATAACAGTAATTGATTGTTTATTGGCATATAACAGTAATTTCAGCATCGATTTTCTATATTTGCTGAGGTGGGCAGCTCCATGTTATAATAGCATTGATAAATCGGGTAGTGTTAAAGTAAAAATGTTTACCTAGTGTTAATCACTGAAAGTAATTTGTGGTGGAAACAGGCAAACAACAGATACTGAATCAGAACTTTCGCTTGTTGAGTCATTGCTATACACACGTATTTGTATTGAAAAAAAAAATTAAAGAAAGCTCTAAATAGAAAATATATAAGCAAAAACTTAAACAAATAGAAATATAAAAAATTCGATTTTTTCTAATCAGGAGTCAAATGCTTAAGCCATGTTAACGCCGTGTTAAATTTATACCTTCATATTGCATGCTCATTGCCCCCTATTAAGAGTTTATAACTCTGTCCGCGTTAAGAATCATCCGTGCGTGAAATAATGTTAAACGTGTAAATTCTGTTAGGTTTATTTTAATTATTTGCATATTTATTTCTACTTCAACGCCATATTTAATGCATGGTTGACTTAGAATTTTCACAAAAACTATTGTTAGAAAATTATGGATTGAATTTATGAGTTTAATCTATTGGAAGTTTTCAAAGCTATTTATAATTCCAGTGCTAAATTATGAATTGTTTTTAATGTTGAATTTTGGTCATACATTTTCCCAATACTCCATTAGCAAAATAACACAAAATTTTCTGTTAAAATTTCAGTTTAAAATCTCGATTTTAAACAGTATATATTCTTATTTATGTAGAATAATAGAGGTGTAATTGTTGTAATATTTCCTAGTGCACAAAGTGCAGAAATAGGCCGCATTTAAAGTGTGTGATTGATTAGGTGAGTTAAGTTGAAGTCATTCTGAGTGACACATAGCGGGAGATAGAAGTTATGGATATTTTACCATTCAGATATCATTCAGATATACATATGTTCATTGTAAACAAAGGGTGTTCTGAAAGTAATCATGTTTTGTGGGAAAGGATATAAAAAACAAATATGAATTAAATTTATTCAAATATTATTTATCAACTTAACCATAAGTTCGATTTCATGTTTAAAGAAATCTGGGTCTTCCTGATAAGAAATTTGAAAGACTGTTTTCAATTTCTTTGTTTCTGAATGTACTACCAATTATAAAATCTCCTACTGATCGGAAAAAAAGAACATTGGTAGGTGCTGAATCTGGTGAGTATAAAAAATGTCGAAGAACCTCCTTTCCTAATGTTCTTTTCTTGGGCTTGCTTTGTAGAGTATGCCTTTATATTGTCAATGTTGGAGAATAACGCTTTTTGTATACCAAGGCATATTACTTTTCATGTAATGCATTTGTTTTCCGGATCAAGATGCTAATAATAAACATCTGTAGTGATAGTTCTTCGATACTCTAAGAACTAATAACTCGTAAAAAAGGACAGCATTTATATTTCCTTAAAGAGGAGGAAATAGCATTTGTGGATAAAGTCTTGGTTTTAGTGTAGTCACTATTTTTTCAGTTTTTGATGACAACTGTTTTTCTTTCCATGCAAAGTAATTTCCCATCACCTGATATTCCTGATTCAAATATTGGATGAGATTCTGTGAAATTATGTTTAATTCTCAAACGAAGACTCCCGATATACTAAAATTAATGTTTTCAAATTTTTGCAACTCGGTAAATAATATTTTTTTGATAAATAATATTTGAATAAATTTAATTTATATTTGTTTTTATATCCTTTCCCACAAAACATAATTACTTTCTGAACACCCTATACACTATAAACGACGCAGCGTTCGATAGAAAAGATGATAAAGTAATCTTATATGTCGTTTCATACACTCCACTAGGGGTTCTATATTGAATGGTTAACTCATAATTCGTTGCAATGAAATATGTAATTGTTTTCCGAAGATCATAATATATAAGTTAATCCTAAAAGTTTTTTCTCATTAAAACGGACTTATACACGAGTGTGTACAGCAACTAGTAGCCATTACTCTCAGAAACTAAAATGAAATGCTATCTATACTTTTTTGCAGAATAATAAGAGAAGAAAATGTAAACGATATCATTCCAGTCGTTAACCTTCAACTCATTTCCTTTTTCTTTGTTATCCTCTTCTTTGTTTCTTTCTTTTGTCTTTTGTTCTTATTGTTTTTTCTTTTCTTTCTTTTGTCTTTTCTTTTTCTCTATTTATCCGGCTAACCCGCTTACTGTATTTGTTCAGCAGAAGACACCCCATCACTAAAGTCCACCTTGTCACCGGACACGCCTTATGACACGACTGGGACCGACAAAGGTCTTCATCAACATGGAATGATTACCGAGATTCCTTATCAGGAAACAATTAGCTCTGTGCCTGCTTCTGGACGTGGCGGTTAGCATCTATCTATCTATCTATCTATCTATCTATCTATCTATCTATCTATCTATCTATCTATCTATCTATCTCAAGCACTTCCAATCTATAAATTTGTCTTTGTTTTTCCAATTCAACCTCTGCATAATAAATAAGTATATATGGGTTAGTGATTCTGTTTTCCATCTATCTATCTATCTATCTATCTATCTATCTATCTATCTATCTATCTATTTCGCCCTTTCTTTCTCTTCTCTATATCTTTGGCTACACCTCACTGTCGCTCCACCTGTTTTTACGTTATTGTTTTTATGTTTTCCTTTCTATGACTCTCATTCTTCCCTAGTTAATTTTGTCAATTTCTCTCTTTCTTTATCCCCCCTCTCTCTCTCTCTCTTTATATATATATATATATATATATATATATATATATATATATATATTATAACTAGGGTAGTGTCAAAATTATCTCTAACACAATTAATGGGATTGCTGAGATGTTAACATCCAGATAAAATAAATATTCCACACACTGATTACAGCACCTAAAAGACAACATGTCTGCCTATCTGTCAAGTAGCTTATTTATTTGTTGCCCAATTTCTTTCATGTGTAAATGTATGTCTATATACATATATATGTGTATGTAACATTCTACTTCCATTGCATGTTCTCCGCTCCTCTAGTCCGTTTCCCAAGATCAAAATCTCCTGACACTTTAAGAAACGAACTCAAATCTGCTATCCAACAAAAAGACGCTCCAACTTTGCACAAAATAATTACCGAATGTGAAAACGCCAAATATCCAGAGCTGTGTCATCAACTTCGTGAAGCGCGTCAGATTCACAAGCAGCTCCGTGGAAACCCAGGAGGTTAGATCCCCAAAAAACTTTTTATTGTATTTTTATTGGCTTTTTAAATTGTTTTCCCATAACACTTATGAGACTAAGAGATCAATGTCTGACTTTAGATTGTACTGTAATATTTTGGGTTTAAATTCTCTCTGTAACTAAAAGTAAAAAAAGGCTTTCTCAAGTAACTAAAATGGAAGTGTCAAATTAAATAAAAATGAATCTATATTTTGAATAATATTTTAAAAGAGCGCAAATCAATAAATGCTTTCATTGCATAACTCTTGAAAGGTTTTATGCACACACCCACACACATACACACACACACACACACACACACACACACACACACACATATATATATATATATATATATATATATATATATATATACATTTGTTTCTAATCATTTGATGCAACTATAAGTTTCATGCATGTTCTAATGTTCAGGCACAAATTGGAAACTGACTGTTGTATTCGGCTAGTGTATTCGGCATTTATTTATGAAAACAACTATATAGGTAAAAATGAATTTATTAAAAAACGAATAGATTACAAAAATATTAATAGATAAGGAATAAAAAATATACTTATCTTCAAATTTAACTTCATCAGAAAATGAATACATGTAAAATTATCTTCGTGCCTATACATGGTGTGGCAGAAATGCATCCCACATATACTCTTAGAAATACATCTCACTTAATGATAAGACATTAATTAGATGAAGAGACTATTGCTAAGAATGTCTTACCATTATGTGGGAGGTATTTCTTATAAGTATATATATAGGAGGTATTTTTGTCACTCCCTGCATATGTTTATACAAATTATATACATAAATCAAAATTTGTATCTAAGAATGTAAATGTATATTTCTTGTTGTTTACAAGTATAAAAATTTATAAACATATGCAAAATATATAACTAACACAGACACAGACACACAGACACAGACACACACACACACACACACACACACACACACACACATATATATATATATATATATATATATATATATATATATATATATAACACCATTCTTTGATTGTCAGGTTCACTCAATCCTGAAACTCTTAGAGAGCAACTGAAAGATGCAACCCGCCAGAAGGATGCTAAGCTCTTAGACAAATCGATTAAGATCTGTTTGGCTTCAGGCTTTCCGGAACTGGACGCAGATATTAACAGGGCCAGGGATAATTTGGATATACTTGAAGGGGGACAAGGAGGTCAGCATCAATTAACTTTTTCTCCACTATATAATGTATAAAGTAGTATTTTCATTGAATTATTTAATTTTTGCCTATGTTTGGGCAATACAAAAATTGTGGAACAAAATATAAATTAACTCCATTTTTGACAATTCTTTGAGAAATATGTTTTCTTTGAGACGAGATAATCTTTTCTGTAAGTATATTACTTTAGTACTTCTGGAAATATACATTTTAATAATGATTTTAAATTGAAAACCAGTTTATTCTTAATTGAAACTTTGATGTTTTCCAATAAAATCCTTCAATATAATTGATATTTTTAATAGGTATATTTACTTCGAAAACACTACAGAAGCAACTTATATTTTAGATGTAAATTTAACGTCAAAATTAATTTAATTAAAATTGTAAGTCTACTGAAAAAAATTAAAAAATTAAATGGATATATTTTCACATATAAAGTGAAAAGAATTTTATCAAATATTGAAACTGAAAGAAATTAATTTTATTTCCTCGTTTGTTACAAACTAAAGAAATTTGATATGTACTAATATTTTTACTTTTAGTGTTATTATATATTTACTGCAAAATACCTTCTAAGGAGTGGAACTTTTTCTTAGAGTTTGCTGTGACTCTTTTTCATTATTCTATGATGTCATTGTATATTTTTTAATGTTAAGGTCCATGATTATTTTAAGTGAAAAGTTTGAAAAAATCCATGTTTAATGTGGTTATTTATCAGGAATGCCATGTTCAGAAACACTCCGAGAACAACTGAGAAATGCTTGTCAGAATAAAAGCCGATCACAGATAGAAAGCGCTATAATCGAATGTGAAGCGGCTGCGTATCCAGAATTGAACGATCAACTTCGAGATGCCCGTCTGTGTCTAGAGGGCTTAGGATTTGGTCGCGGAGGTCAGTGAAGCTTTCCCCCAAACTTGACTGGTCCCCTTTACAAAATATTATTATTTTATTAACTCGCTTTTCTGTAAAGCAGCCTTTTCTGTTTGGTTTGTTAGTGTTTAGCTCCAGAAGAAAGTGAAATCTTGTATAACGTAAAATAATAAATTCGAGAGAAAGAAACTAACATTGAACGAGATTTATAGAGCAAAAACTATATTATGTCTTTGTAAAAATAAAAACAAATATACTTACGCTTTATATGCTATAAAACTTGGAAAATTTTTCAGAAAATTATCAATTTATATTGTGATATTTTGTAAAATGTTGTCTTTTAAATGAAATAAGTTTAAAATTTCATATAGGTCTAGTTCGTATTAAAGTAACGTCTTTGTTTATAATTTTAAAGCAATCATTATTCAACACCATTCTTTAAGACGCGGAATTTAAAGTAGGTTATATGAAAATCATTATCTATTAATGTCTCACTCGTGCTGTTTATTTCCTTTTTCATTATTTCACTACAAACATTTTCCCTTTTAAGGCTCGAAGACACTAGAATCTCTACGAATTAACCTTGACACAGCCAAACGGCAAAACGATCGCCAGGCTTTGGAAAGAGCAATTGACGAATGTGTCATGTCCGGACATCCTGAATTAACATCTGATATCCAAAACGCCAGAGAGATTTTGGATTATATGGATGATTATGAAGGAGGTTGGTTTTCGAGCAACAATTGTCTTATTTTGCTTTGCACTTTTATAAGTACAATGCATAAATGTTGATTTTTTTCTCCTGCATCTAGCTTTCGCAATAAGTTTCTTTTGCTTCAAATAATTATAAGGAGAAAAAATAAGCAATATAAAATTTCAACACTTTCAACGCCTTGAACACTGAGTTTATCTACAGAGAGATATAAGTAAATTTATATTTCTAGTATATAATTGATATATATATATATATATATATATATATATATATATAATAAATGCGTATTATTGCATAAATTATATGTTATTTTTTAACATTGTATATTTAGGCAGCAATCTTTTTTTAGACATATTCTAAGAAATATGAGCAAATATGTGATGTCTTTCAATCTTTTGTGATTTTTTTTCTTGGTGGCAGATAAGTTGTTGGATATCAGATAGACAGTTATAAAATTAAGACTTGCCAAAATTATATTTACTTTCTTTGATCATTTTAAAGAGAAGATGGTAGAAGTAGAGTGAT
Source organism: Ascarosepion bandense (assembly GCA_037127315.1). Lineage (NCBI taxonomy): Eukaryota > Metazoa > Mollusca > Cephalopoda > Sepiida > Sepiidae > Ascarosepion > Ascarosepion bandense. The sequence continues at coordinate 804,771 of JBBBDQ010001865.1, forward strand.
AGTGAAGAGTCTGAAATAAACGAAGGATCACATGATATACCGGAACAAATTTGATGTGCCCACCGAGATTAATATTATACATATGCAATACACTCAATATATATATATATATATATGTTTGCATATAAGTTGTATTTTGAATAAAGGATACGTATTATTGTGGCGACGTTATTGTAACGTTAAACTTAACTATTTTCCTGACACCAAACTATATTTTAAACTACTTTTATAAAAAAATGAAATGTTATCCGCGATAAAATATGAAAATTAGATTTTTTAAAAATATTGTCATATTTCTAACAAAATATGCACTTTCATGACAAATAAAAACATTTCTTAGATATTATATTATGACATAAAAGAAAGAAAAATGGCGAAGTTATGTTAATGAATTTCGGAATATACTCAAGTCTCAACATTTGTATAAAATTGCTCGTATGCTTTCATTGCCGGGAGCCAGGTCTCCATATATATATATATATATATATATATATATAGTGACATAAATTAAGAAATATACTTATGAGGAGGGTGTATAGTATTATTATTCCGACCTGAATAAAACAATTTTCAATGTATGAACAGAGCTGTATTATATATATATATATATATATATATATATATATATATATATATTAATAATTTACATATTATCCTACGTCTATGACACAATTCGGAGTTTCATGCGTTATGGAATAACAAGGTGAATATTTCAAACTTATGATTTAATGGATTTGCATTTAAGTTCAATCGATGTTCATGGAAATTAAGTCATGTAATATTATGTTGCTGCTTTTTTTGGTAACAAGATTAACAATTTAAATATTCTACGGTGACGTGTGGATAAAAAATTTAAATTTGGAATTAAAATTGAATTTAAAATAAAATAAAAATAATAAATTGTAGGGAGAATAAATGAAAGATGTGTACGGTATGTATATTTATTAGAATATATATATATATATATATATATATATTCGAAGATTCACGAAGTAATCAAGCAAAATAATTGTTGTTATTAGAATAAGAATATCTAATGTGACAACTGAATAAGAACGTGATGCTGAAGAAAATAATTAGTGTTGATGAATAACTATTTATATTAGATTATCTAAAATCACTGAAGACATCGCTTGCGAAAGAAAAAAATCAACTCGCTTATAAATAACGATTTTTACAATTTTTATATGAAAATAAATGTAATTTAAGCATTGTTGTTCAATTGCTTTTATCACTTTAATTTGAAAATTATGCCTTTCGAAGCTTATTTTTTTAGCTTGCATTCAGCAATATTGTCGATTTAAACATTTTATTTTTTATTATTTGTTATATTTTTCTTCCACTTTTTGCCCTCTTAGTCTCACTTGCCCCTGGTTCTCCGTGGCCATCCATGAAAGGGCCAGAACCACGGGAACTGTTTGGACAACTTCCTAGTCAGATACCCAGTGGTTACCGTGTGGCGCCAGAGATGGCACATTGCGTCTTTGAAGACTGTAAGGGAATAAACTTCGGACGCACTGGAGGTTAGATTTATTTCGAGTTTTCTTTTAACCAAAGCAAAATGGAATAGTGGAATGTAGAAACTCCGCTTTAACATAGTTCCTAATCAATATTCGATCAGTAATCTAAGATCATAATCAGTTTTAACAAAACACTGTTATTTATTCCCACTGTTATAAATATATTTATATTTGGGGTTTTTCATTTTCCATTTTCAGAACTTTATTTAGCATTTTTTAATAACGCTATTTCTCTCTAACACGGAAAGTTCTTTAAAACTTGCATATATGTTATGCTTTGAATAAAGGATTCGTAGTATTATGGCGACATTATTGTAACGTTAAACTCAACTATTTTCTTGACACCCAAGTAACTGAAAAATTCAGCCCTGCTTAATTCGTCAAGTTTTATTTTTGTACTTTTTAATTGAGAATCATTATTTTAGATTTTGGATGCACGGTATAATATTTTTCTGAAAATTATTATGTATTTTCTCTTAATGTAACTTTACATAAAACTTATTAGCAACGTTACAAGTTAACGTTGCCAGTACGTTGTAGAAATTAAATATATAAACATCTCGGGAACGTTTTAGAAATGTGGTAGCAACATCAATTAGTTAGTCGGGTATTAATTCTCTTTTATTCATAATTTATCATTCATTGGGTTCAGTGAAATGTTGCTACATTATTTCTATTTGTTCTATTTGATTCTGTTGATACGGTTATTTAATTTTAAAATACAGCGAGACCTGCTGATATTCTGGATAGAGATCTCAAACGTGCTATTCAACAGAAAGACCAACCAACTCTTGAAAAGTTAATCGCAGAATGTGAGAGTGCTGAATATCCCCAAATTGGTCACACACTTCGGTCGGCCAGACTCACTCTCAGACAGATGGGAGGTGGTAATGGAGGTTAGCAGTCTCATTTCTCTATTCCACAATAATAATAATAATAATAATAATAATAATAATAATAATAATGAAACAAAATGAAAAAATCGTTTACTTTAAATTTTGTTTCAAATAACTTCGACTAAATTCTACTTAAATATATTAAAATTTTGCAAAAGATAACGTTACTAAAGTCATAACAAAATACACGAAATAATAATCAATAAATTCTTTCTTTATTAAATATCAAAATAGTTGAATAAGGAACTATTAAATCTACATCAACCATTTTACAGCTATATAGAAATTTTAGAGATAAGATTCCAATCTATTGA
>JBBBDQ010001865.1:810000-1130000 GCA_037127315.1 Ascarosepion bandense
TGTAAATGATATACACCCAGTGTAACCGACATCTGCATGGAAAGTTGTATCGGTAATCCGATTTCAAACTCTCGACTGACTTTTCAAACTCTCGACTGAAGTTTTATTTCGCATCTATAAAAAGCCATAAAATGTTCTTTTCCTCATAGCTATATGTTAAATAGCAGTGTAGGCTAGTTTCTCAAGCCTTGGATGGCAACCAGGCTAAGAGAAGGAAAATTCTAAATTCCAAACAGGTCTGGAGACGACGAGAACTAATTTTCAACAAGTCATGGTAATTCACATAAGTCAATGGAGAGACACCTAAATCCAGAAAGACATGGCATTTAAAAATATCTCATTAATAAACCAAAAGCAGCATTTTATTATAGATTAAAACGCACACACGCGCCCACACCCATACACCCCCCCCCCACCCCCCCCCCACACACACACACATATATATATATATATATATATATAGTGCAATTGGAAAAGGTGCGATTTGAGGAGATGGTTTCGAGTGTTGAGAATGTCGATATTCGAATCAAAACTGAAACATGAATAATGATTGCAATCTGCAAAGACCAACTAACACTGGAGAATTATATTAAGAACAATCCCTAAAATTTAATATTCAGCTATTGATATCAGAGGAAGTAATAATGAATCGTTCGATTAATGAAGTATGTTCAAATTCGTTTTGAAACAATTTGATATACAGTTTTCCTAAATATATTAAGTTTGTCTCATCCCAAAGTATGCTAAGAAAACATACATCTCACTATAACTAGAACGTAAGGGCTTAAATTCAACCGACTGATTTCTGTGACCAGTACTGTTATGCGTATTATGTGATATGCCACTTTTATTTTGTAAATATGTGTCTACCTTTTAAACGGTGATAAAGTGGTCATACAGTGTTTGTTTAAACATTTTTTTATTTTCATCACTACATGTCAGTTGGTGTGTCCTTTGAGAAAAAATGGTTTGGAAATAAAAATGATAGCTGAAGTAGCTGGTATAGAAATAAAAGGACCATAATTTTATGATTCGTATTACGTATTCTATTTGACTTGTCATGATGGTAACCGAGTAGAGTAAATGCCCGGAGAAGGCTGGAGATTACTATGGATGCAACGTAATGAAGCGAAAAATACGCTTGGAATAATGCTTTTATTTGCTTAGCAAAGCTTTTTGTTCAAAGGCTAAATTATATCCAAATACTTTATTCTGAAGCTAGTTTTGATAAATAAGGTTTATGAATGTATATTTATAATTTAGGTCTGATTTGCTTAGCATATAGTTTTTGAGGATTTACAGGTAAAATTATTTCTTTTTACTAAGCCGTAATTTCTAATGAAAAAAAATTTTGCTGCTTGTAAAGTCACCATGTTTTAAAACGTGTTAAACGACATCTTTTGAACTTTCATTCCATAACAGTAAATCACATTTGGTATTTGATATTTTTAACTGCAATAAACACTCACATGCCAGAACACGGCTTGCAAAGAAAAATGTTTTGAAAGCACTGTTTAAAAATTTGTAATTTCACCACAAAATCAGAGCCAAGCAAATTAAAAAAACAGAATAAAAAAAACCTCTGCGCTTCTAATGCAGGCAAAAAATCAGAAAACCTTGGATTTAATTACAAAAAATACTGGCACCACTTTAAATGAACACACTGCTTTAATAATCACCACTTTAATGATGAATTTTTTTTTTAATAAATTTTTGACTTATCAGGAAACAAAACGCCGAAATTATTACATGAAAAACTCGAAGCAGCCAAAGTGAAAGGAGACTCTGAAGAACTGGAAAAAGTTATTGATGAATGTCTTATAGCAGGACACCCAGAAATCATGCCTGAAGTCGTAAAAGCCAAAGAGTTGTTTGCATGTCGCAAAGATTACTCTGGAGGTTAGACCATTCTCTTCTTTTTAAAAACTCTGAAAATCAGTGATAATCATTAAAACAGTTGGCATTTTGATAGATTTTAGTAAATATCTGAAACAAGTAGAAATGTTTCGAAGGGGTGTTTCATCTATGTTAGATAATTCATACACAGAAAATATGACGTTTCGTACAATATTTAATATTGGTTAGGAGCTTGAGCCATCTTGTAAAACATGTAATCAAGTTTTGATAAGATTTTAATATTATTAGAAACGTGTAATATATATAGATTTTTAAATATAATTTCCGTTCATTATTTCACAATTTAGATCTTTTATTCTGTTGGTTTTGTAAACTAATAGGAATATTTTCTACTTTCTTACAAATGATAATGTTTCTAATCTATGTAATTTCAAGAGAGATTAATCAAAACCTTCAAAAGGTTATCCTCTACAGATATAAAATCTAATATATATATAGCGTGAAAGCAAGCCACGGGAGACTCAATAGACATATCGTTTATTGAGAGTTTTTGAATCTACATCTGCTCACCTTATTTTTGTGTCTTAAATGTAAACACTAACTTTTAAAATGCCTTTTTAATCTTGCATTATTACTATGCAAAATTTTTTAGTGGTTACGCATGTTAAAAAAGAACTGTGCGTTTGCATTTTAGTATACTCATAAAAAATAAAACTTGATTCAAATCGTCAATATTATAGGTATACCCTCCTAACGGGTGTCTGGCAGTCAATGATGCGTTAAGGTTTCATTTTTCGGAATATAATGACGTACGAGTGCTTTTTGAAAAATATCTTTTTTAAAATGCATTTAATACTATTTTGATATACTTAATTAAAAATTCTCAACATTTTTTTGGTTATCTGATGATTTATACTAAACTGCGATGCACTTTATTCATAAACTCGTGGCTATATTTGCGTCAAATTGGCAGAATTGATTACGTATTTCAACCAGGATAATAAAACGTAGTTACTGAGCTTATGAACTTCCACATATTCTATATACAAATATATCCTCTCTTCATTAACATTTCAAGGGTTAAAATGGCGCAGCGTTTTATTTTCTAGACAGGAACTACATGCCATTAACTGTTTAGGGTAAAAGCGATTTTTATATTTCTTTTATTTGATGTCGGTATTGCTAAGATCATGATTTTTTGACATCACATTATTTTTTCACTGAAATTTATTTAACCACATATCCTCATATATAAGTCGATTTTATTAAGGAACTCTCGTGCTAACTAAAAAGAATTAACTAAAATCATGAAACTTTCACATAGACATTACAGAGTTCATTTGGTGCATCATTTTCAAAGTTTTTTGAAACAATGTCAAATCTGGTCATTAAAGGCATCAATTCTGCTGAAATGGGTCGAGCCAAGAACGCTGCAGTAAATCCATATATATATATATATATATATATATATATATAGAGAGAGAGAGAGAGAGAGAGAGAGAGAGAGAGAAGAAAGAAAGAAAGAAAGAAAGAAAGAAAGAAAGAAAGAAAGAAAGAAAGAAGAAACGATTTGAAACTGGATAATTTTTTTATATCTCAGGGTTCTCTTTGAAATTCAGATTTTGAATAGATTTCAAACTACGTACTATGCAATTTTAATCCCTATGTTTGCCTCAAAATATGTTCCTTAAATTTCGACTTATACACGTGAATATGCGGTAGATTAATCACTGTTATCTCCAGATTAAACGGTATTCTTTTTATTGCAGCATGAAGTATTAATTTGTCCAGAAAGTGATGTAATTTTTAGAAAGAATAAAAGTTTAAAACAAGAGGGTAAAACACTGATAATAAATTTTTGCAAACATAATACTTTTGTCTGTGGTATAAAAGCATTATTCCTCAAATCAATAATTTTGTTATTCTCAAAAGATAACTCGCTTCATTGACGTTTATGAAATGTTTGGTAAGTGTTCTGTGCAGTTTCAATAATTTTTTTGCCCACATTTAATGGGTGAATAAACCCAAGATTTAAAATGTTGAAAGCGATAAGATTGCAATTTATAAATAAGTAACTATATGAAATTATACGTAGCACAATAAATTAAATAAACGTTACCCTTTGTGATGAAGTTATGCTTTAAGCTTTGGAAAAAACATTGCTCTTTGGACAACTTAATATAATTTCGTCCTACTTATTTTCTATGTACAAAAGTGATGACATTTTAAAATTCTTTTTTTTTATCCAGGGACATTGGATTGCAGAAATTCTTGGTTTTAAAAAATTGGTCGGACATTGCATGGATTATTTTGTGTTTGATACTAAATGTTTTCATGTTTCACAAACGTTATGATTTTCTATTAAGATGCGCGCTTTAATATTTTTTCAGAAAAAATATATTGTTCCGTTCACAGGTCAAAAATTCATTCTCGTATTAAGTAATGTATTTAGTGATTGCGCTAAACATTATTTCTTTTTTTTTCCTCATGAAATTAGATGCTTACCGTAATCCAACCTCGGATTATCTTCGAGATCAACTTAAAGTAGCGACGCTGAGAAATGATCGTGATGCACTCGATAATCTGATAAATGAGTGTGAGACTTGTTCTTATCCTGAGCTTGGCTATGACCTCCAGGAGGCCAGAGCCACTCTCCAACAACTTGGTGGCGGGTGTGGAGGTTAGAGTAAATTTATTCTTTTTTTGTTTTAATATCCTAGTTAGAAACGCAACGAAATTCCCATATATTCGAGCCATTTAGAAGGTTAACAAGTTTCATAAACCTAAAAATGTAAAGAAAAACATTATAATTTCATTTTTAATAAACATATTCATTATGTTAGATACTAAGAATGAGAATAAATCGATAATCTTTATCTGATTATATACAATAATATATTAAAATAAATACAAGTATGAATCTTGAGGCATTATGTAAAGATAACTTTTTTTCTCTACAGGTGGTGCTGCAATCTCCTGTATCAAAATGGTTTTTATATGTTTGAAATGATAGAAAGACTTTTTGCTAACTATGTTTAATTAAAAATTGAAGAACGTTGTAGAATCTGATACTTTCCTTGTCATGAGTAAGCCAACTTGTGTAAATACATATAACCATGCAGTAAAATGCTTAGGTCATAAAATAAATCAGGTCAGATATTATGCATGTTATAATTAGTTTTGTAACTAATGATGAAAGAAATTCAACTTAACTATAAAGCAAACTCGAAGTTTTTGTCTGATACAATTATCTTAACTAGACTGACAAGATATTTTGCAATTTGAATTCTTCCAAAAGTGACATTTTTTTATACTATCAGGGACAATGTCTCCAGAAACAATTCGCGAACAGCTAAAAATGGCCACCAAGCAAAAAGATAAAAAAATGCTGGACAAATCAATTCAAGAAGCCGTGGCTGCAGGCTTCCCTGAACTGGAATCTGACATCTCACAGGCCCGAAACACTCGGGACATGCTTCAGGGTGGCCGCGGAGGTTAGCACACGTTAATCACCTTTTATTACATGAACCTAAATCTCGGTTATAATTTAACTTCTTTAAGTTTCGGTATCAATTTTATTTTATTTCTATCTACTGTAAACTTGTATGATAGCTGATTTTTATTTTGTTAAGTAGATGCTAGATTAAATTTAAAGTGTTGTACCTATCTTTGAGCTATTAAAAGTTCACCATTTAAACTCTGGGACTTTACCTTATCCCAAAAGCAGATAATTGGCATTGGGAAGAAAGTATAACCATGCCAGCCTCTAATATTCTTTCTTATAATTTCTATATTATGCAAACGTTGAAAATCAGCCTTTAAAATACTGTTTTCTTAGCATCGACTGCTTGAACCATTGTAGAATGTGAAACTCTTTTAACTATTAAGCAGACTAAAGAAAAGTAACAATCATTATTTTTAATCTCATATCTTTGATCGCAGCTGATCAACTCAATTCATTCTGTTAGTATTGTCTTACAAAAATGGCATTTTTGTGGTCAGTCGCAAAATGAGTCCATTCTCTCTGTATAAATAGTTTATGTCTGCCTTAGAAAGAATTAAATATATTAGATTTTCTACAACCGATTAGAGGCTGAATTTCCTTAAAATGAAAGGTTGATGTGGATGTTTTATTATTTTCAAGACGTACGGAGTAAAAATGAATATTGTTACATTCTGATAGCGGGTAAACAAAGTGTGGTAATATTTTGATTATTGCCGCAGCGTCCTAGTTTATGCTAGTATTTGTTAAGATTTGTAATCACTGCTTTTTTGCACCAATAAATGTATGTGTGTTCCAATTTGTAAAAGGTACACATTATATTTAGAGAGTAATTTAGAAACGTTGTTTGAATGCATGGCTCAGAGTAACAGTAAAATAAATCTTTTTCAGTACAATGGTAGAGAGATTCGTTAATATAAAAAGGCAACAAATAGAGTAAAACAATATTTAAAGTCTTCCTATTTGTGTTCGGAAAGTATCACGCTACTCAAAGATTTGTAATAAAAATTCAGGTTATTTTCAAAACAAAAAAGTTTGCGATCTCACAAGCTTTACTTAGATGACAGACTTGAATATGGTGGGATTCTTTACCACGAATTTCTTCTTAAGAAAGAATCGTTATAAGGCTTCCTCTATAACATTATCGATGAACTATTAATAAAACATTGATACAAAAAAATAGTAATACCCATAATTCTAGGATATATCTTTGTTTATTCTTTTAAATTCCTTATTCGTTAATTAATTGACTTTCATTTATGAATTGTATCAGGATTAAAATCCGCTAGCGTGCTACGAGATCAGCTAAAGTCAGCCATACGACAGAACAACAAACCAGCTCTTGAGAGGGCCATTGTAGATGCTGAAAATGCAGTATATCCAGAACTTTCCCAGGATATTCGCAATGCGCGAGAAGCTCTGGAGCGTCTAGGTGGTGGTCGTGGAGGTCAGTCACTAAACCCTTCGGCTGCGCATTTTCTTCTTCTTTATATACATATTCTTTTCGATTTTCAAAGCCAATAGGCAATGCTACCTTTGCTTATAACAACACAAAGATTTTCACATAGAAACTCTTTGGTCTGAATTTTTGTGACTAGGTGTTGTTTTTATTATACATTGATTTTTTTTCGTGTCAGTTTCTTCACTTTTATTTTTTTCATCACAACGTCTTGGTCGCTTTAATCTTATGTTGACTTAGATAAAAGGTTGTTAAGACTTACATGGAAATCGAACTCAATTCATCGGTTAAATAGTGCAGAAATATATATACTGTCTGAATAGAAAGACAGAACAGTATCGAAAATAAACATTGAAGGTTATGAAATCTGTATTTATTTGGAAAACATTCTATGCAAAATATATAAAAATGGGAAAATACATATGTAAATATCTACGTATATCAGTGGAGTTAGCGATTGACATTATAACAAAAAATCGACGATGAAGGGTATCTAAAATAAAGATTATGCTTTGTGATTGATACCTGATTAAGATCGGAAGGAAACGGTAGCTGAAACGTTGTGATAAAGAATGAGATAAAAAAAAATCAATGTTTAATAAATTCATTTTTTCTCTTTCTTTCTTTCTTTCTTTCTTTCTTTCTTTCTTTCTCTCTCTCTCTCTCTCTCTCTCTCTCTCTCTCTCTCTCTCTCTCTCTTGTTCGATTTTCTGAAAGATTTTTGTACTTCTCTAACGATCAGTTGTTTCGCTTACCAGGAAGGAAAAATCCAGAGGATTTAAGAGATAAACTGAAGATGGCTATACGCAAGAATGATAAAGACACTTTAGAGAAAGTTATCCAGGAATGCGTTGCTACCGGCTTCCCTCAGTTGACACGGGATATTGACCAAGCCAGGGAGGTTCTGGAAAGCTTAGGTGGTGGCCGTAAAGGTTAGCAATGCCCGCTATCAATATTTTAATATTATATAAAATCCATACATATATATTCATAATGTTGCAAATATAAAGAATTATTTCTTTTTTCCTTATGAGGGGATTACAAAAAGTATAAAAAGGTTAAAAAATGTTGACAATAAAAAAAAAGGGAGAGGAAATGTTAAACGGGATTTTTTAATATTTTCAAATATTCAGATTTGGTAAAATTGTATTTTTATAAAACATACAGCTGTCATTATATATACTGTGTTTAGAATACCGTCTATTTATGCAATCATTATATAGACTGCTTAGGATGTTTAACAACTACTTATTTGAAACTCTGTTTGAAATTATAGAAATCTAAGTCATAATTAAATTTAAATTAAATTTATTATACTATGAGTAAAATTCCGTAAATTAATAGATAGACATAAGTCCGCTTTGCACAAGAATATAATATGTAGGCACAGATAACATTTTCACGAGAGCCAAAAAGGTAAAGTAAGATTTGCACTAAGGAACAAAAGATAGATAAAGGTACGATTTGCATGAAAGAACAAAGAACAGGATTGGTTTGCACTACAATTTAAAAATTTGGATTTTTGTTAGAATAAAAAGTAGACATAAGTCCGATTTGCATGAAAATTAAACAGGGGAACACAGGTGCAATTTATATGAGAATTAAAATGGCAGTCGTAAATTTGCACTTTAAAAAGGTAGACACAGGCAAACTTTGCGCTAAAGTCAAAAAGTTTGATACAAGTCCGCTATGCCCTGAAGTCAAAAAGTTAGGCACACGTCCGTTTTGCACTAAATTCAAAAAGCTAGGCACAGATCCGTTTTGCACCAAAGTTAAAAAAAAAGGTAAACACAGGTCCGCTTTGCACCAAAGTTGAAAAAAGGTAAACACAGGTCCGTTTTGAACTAAAGTCAAAAAGTTAGGCACAGATCCGTTTTGCACCAAAGTTAAAAAAAAGGTAAACACAGGTCCGTTTTGCACTAAAGTCAAAAATTCGATACAGTCCTCCTATGCACGAGAGTAAAAAAGGGTCAAGAATGGTTCGCTATGCACTAAAGTCAAAAAAGTAGACACAGGTTTGATTTGTATTAAAGTAAAAACAGGTAGTCATCGATTGGATTTATATTAAAAGTTAAAAATACTTTTGGTTTCCACTATGATAAAATACGGCAGACATTGATTGAATTTCTAAACCAATTTACAATCATGCACTAAAAAGAATGCAAAGCAAAACATTAAAATGATTGAAATCTTGAATAAATTTGCTTTCGCTTGTATTTTATGATTTGTATAACTTATACAAGAGAAAGGTTTCTTTTGTATATATTTGGATTGCACAAAGAGTTTTAACAAAATAGTTAAAACTACTAGAAAACACAAAAAATTGTCATTTATATATTTCAACAAAGGCCAATTTGTGACCTATCATTTAATGCAATAATACGGCCCCTATGTAAGAAAAATAATCAACACTGTAAACTATTATTGAAATTATGCGAAAATATACTTATTCTTTATATTTATTGAAACAAAAAAAAAGAATGTTTTTGATCATGGGAGCAAGGAGTAAGTCAGTCAATTAAGTGCCCTACGTGATACACGATTGGGCGATCATGTATCTTTCGAGACATGACTGACTGGGCAGAAGATTATCCCGCAGTAGGTTGCCATTACTTTCTGCGGTAGACTAGTTGCCAGCCAAGGCTAACGAACTCAATCTTTCCTGTTATTTAATCCATAACTGGAGGGAAGAGACAGATTAATGTCTTTCCCAAGAGTATTTTCGCGTGAATGCAACGAATTCAACTCGAATTCGAACTCGGCTTCCCGATTCCTCGTTTCAAGCTGATATCTCCTGCACCACAAGGCACATCCGTCAAGAGTAAGAGAAAGTTTAAAGTGCTTTTCGTTTCTTATACGATAGTCGTATTTTCGCATTCAATAATATTTATCAGCCTTAACATTTTTCCAACATACAAGCCTGATTTTCGTATTTGATGATTGTTCACAAAATAACGTGTTTCTTTGATAACAGCCGTATTTAAGTATTTGATTGCGTTGTTGATTGCGCAGAGAATTTTAATTATTGTTGACTTTTTTACTTTGTATGTCAGGATACAAAAATCCTGACAGTCTGCGAAGCCAACTGAGAATGGTAATCGACCAAAAGAACAGACCGGGACTGGAAAAATTAATAAATGAATGCGAAGAATACGAATACTCTGAACTTGGTAACATTCTCCGGGAGGCCAGGGAGACCCTGGATAGTTTAGGAGGTGGATATGGAGGTTAGACCATTTCTGATATACACTTATTCATTTGTTAGATGTTGCTATATAGAGAACGTGTAGCACGTGAAAATCACAAATATAAAGCCTATATTAGTTACTATTACATTTGTAATTAATATATGAATAAAATGCTAATGTTAATAAAGTGGTATTATAATATACATTTGTTAAAGTCGAGAGCTCTGTTGAAGAATTTATTATTGTTAGAGTTCGAAACTCACTTAACATACATTTTAATAGGATTTAATAGAAAGAGATCAACTAAGTAAATATTATTTTACTTATTGATTGAAGGCAACTGCTATCGAGATGTACTCAACCGGTAATTTATATATATATTTGCCCTGAACAATAGCCAAAGTTCAGCAGGATCATACCAGAGTGTTTGATTCTTAATATTTGTTCCGCTTTTGTGACCATGATTCAAGCGAAAAGAAAGATCTAGATAGAAACAAAGGAGTTATCGGGAGAGTTGAAAAAAGTTCTTAGAGAGTGATGACTAGCTTCGTAGATCGTTGCAATGATCTCGTAGCAGAAAAGTTGGCATAGTGGGTGGAGAACAAACGGGAAAGTTTGATCTTAAAGTTATCAGCCGAATTCGAAGTTAAATCGGCAGAATTTTCTTTTGCTCTTTCACCTAAAACGGAATTCTTTCAGCCAAGCAAAGGATAAAAAAGAGCTATTTTCCTAGCAAGAGCAGTGTCAAGGTCCCAGCATTTTTCAAAATGACTGTACGCCATGCCACGCCGTATGAGGTGTATGAACATGGATTTTGGAATGGAAAGAAGATTTCAATGAGTTGCCCTAATCGCAAATCTATGCCCATCTCAATGTCATTGAAAATGTATGTAATACATTGGGTTAACAATTTACCTCTGTAGAAACTCTACTTTCTAACCTACAGAAATTAAAGATTTGTTCCTAACGTTTGGAAGTCCTGTGCAGTCAGCTAATTGCTGTTTTTCGCGTGCATAAGAAAACAAAACATTATTAGAGAGGTAGTCATGATATTTTGATTAATTGTATATATATATATATATATATATATATAATATATATATACGTGTGTGTGTGTGTGTGTGTGTGTGTGTGTGTGTGTGTGTGTGTGTGTGTGTGTGTCTGCGTGTGTGTATTTGTGTGTCTGTGTGTGTGTTGGGCGCGTATTAATGCAAGGAGGTATAATTAGTTATCTATTAAGCTTAGTATTGGTAAAATATCGCTAATTGTATTTGATTCTTTTTAGTAGGCAGAGACGTAAGAAAATAACTGTTAGTTAAACACGACATTCGATCAATGCGTTCGTTCTATGAAGTTTGTTTTTTTAACATTGTAACTGTTTTATTGGTTCGTTTATTCCCTCCAAATACAGGAATCAAGTCTTCTAACTCTCTGCGAGAACGTCTCCAGTCTGCTATTCAACGTAAGGACAAACCTGCGTTGGAAACACTTATTAAAGAGTGTATAGCTGCTGGTTTCCCAGAGTTGGTAGATGATATCAAGAAGGCACGCGACACTCTGGATATTATGCAAGGTGGTCGAGGAGGTATAGCTTCTATCTTGCAACATTTATTCATCAAAATTAAAGTTCTTTTTTATTTTGAATCTTATTCACACTATTGGACTTATAAGTAGAGGTAGATGTTCAAATAATAATTAGTGACAGCTGTAATATTTATATATCAATGTTTTTTGCGCGATTCTAAAAGCATTAATTCTGGTGGTTCGAACCGTGGAGAAACAATCGTTTATAGGTATTCAAAGATAAAAGAGATGCAAGCTCGAGTCTCACTGAAGATTTATTCTTTGTTTCCAATCCGTGTTGGTTAATAACGACCTTTGTATAATGGTCTGCGTAGTTGCGATAAAAATTAACTTCAATTAAAATTAAAGAAGTACATGTAAAAAGATAAGTGCCTGACAATCTTTCATCAAATAATAGTAATATCGAAATTTTAAATAATATTAATACTCATAGTAAATATAAACAAAAAAACAAACTTTACAATGCTGAGTGAAAAAAAGATGTCTATATCATTACATTTGCATCTTCACTACCGTTAACTCTCGTAGCCAAAATAATAGAGAAACTTTCATGATAAGACAGGGTCTTGAAGAAAAAAATATATACTAGTCTCATCTACAGCCTGTTATTTCTATCAGTTCTATGCTATTTACTACCAGACATAGAATGACAGTCTGCCGATATGCATCAATACTTTCAGATACAATAAAAGTGTAATTCATATTCATATAAACTAACGAGGTACTGTTTGAAGGTGGGAAGGTGGGTACATACCGTCATTATAACAGCATTACTAAACCCCATTTACAATATTATAGATAGTACATTTAATTCTAAATTTTCTTGTTATATATTGTTTTGGCGCTTTTTTCAGGTTTTTATAGGATACACAAAAAATAAAAACAGCAAATGGCTTTTATTTTTAAAGATTGAGTTAAAAGTTAGTTATTTAATACTGAATTTGTGTGATTAAAAACTAAAATATGCAAAAATAGGTTTAATATTTTTTTCAGTATAATCTTTTCAAACAATTTATTATCAGTCTGACTTATCGTTTCATTTATTTAAATCCTTCATACAATCAAAAGGTTTCTCTGAATTTTGCATACATTTCTAAAATACAGATAGTATTTACGGCCATGTGCTTGTAACTCGTACTCATATTATAACTAAAAAATAGAAACGACTTGCAGTTACTTCACCGAAATATTCAGAAAGCTAGCATAATAATAAAAATTTGACTTGCCACTTGTTCAATATTAAGGAAAGCATTTTATTGGGTGTTCAAACATTATGTTACTCACGGAAGATTAAATAACTGGTCTTTAAAATCATACATAATCTTTTTTATATAATTTAAAGTGATTTTATTAATTTAGGAATCATTTCAAACCCATTTCTCCTGCCCCGCTAAAAGAAGTAAACATAGAATCTAACAGATGCTTTGCTTATAATTTAGCCACTAAATCAGCTGATTCCATTCGGGAAAACCTGAAGACAGCCATCCAGCGAAAGAGCAGACCAAGTCTGGAAAGAGCCATAAACGAAGCAGAAGCAGCCAGATATCCAGAACTTGCTTATGATTTACGTCAAGCAAGAGACACTCTGGAAAGTCTGGGTGGTGGTCGAGGAGGTTAGTTTTTTTTTTCAGCTCTGACCACCTAATGTTTAACTCCGTCATATAACAGTCGCAATATGAGTACTAAACGATCCACCTTGAAGAGCGTCCTTCAGTTCGAAACCCTTCTCAAACCGACACTCGAAACCCTTCCTCTGCGCGCTATTTGTTCATGTCCGACCATTGCATGATTTAATATATTTTATCTAACCACTTCAGAACGAATGAAATATTTCATAGCAACTTCCTACACCGGAAGTGAATTGGATAGTGATTAAATAAAATTTGGTAACGAAAGCAGTAAGGCAATATTTGCCTTGCAGTGGTAGTTGAGATTTCTTCTGAATTTTTAACTGTTTGTTCCGAAGTTGTTAACAAAAATCTTTTGCATGTAATGTACAATGCTTGCCTAAAACTTCTAAGCATTTTTCTTTATTCTAAGTGATATTTTTTGTTTACTTCTTTTTATCCTTAAAATCCTTTTCACACCTGTTTTTATTTGTATAAGAATAGCATGATCCCAATTTCTCCCAAGTGTAAAACTAAACTGTTTTACGTACACTGCAGATTCAACTTCACTGGATCCTTTTGCTTGCTGTTTTGCCACTTAAAGCTGACCTTTTCTTGTAAATTCATTTTCCATTTAATATTTTGCACTTTTGTTAAACAGGACATTTCTGCATCATTATGACAATTGTTTTGAATACTTGGAGCTATTTTCAAACTGTGACTACATTTAGTGAGATTACAAGATGTTACTAAATTAAAATTTCAGCATGTTCGTCTCACAGATTTCTGTTGTAAGTTGCTTCGTCACTGAATCTCATTTACATGTAGTAGTTTCGATCTTCGGTGCGAAAACTATTATTTAATCATGTGCCAAACTATTTATGCCTTTGTAAATATCCATATATTACTATGTCATGATTGCCATACAGAAAACAGAAGGGACATTAGAATAGTGGAAAAGGCCTTCCAAAAGCTAAGAAAAGTATTAAGAAACAGGTAAATTTCGTCATAAACAAAGAAAAGAGTATTAAATTATTACGGAATGTCAGTCCTCAGATATGACAGAGAATTGTGGAAAATCTCTTCACAGATAAAGAAGAAACATAAAGCATAAAAAATGTGGTTCTACGGAAGGATGCTGAGCATACTATGGACTGAACATGTGAGCAATGACGAAGTTTTAGAGAAACTTGAAACAGATTATAATTAGAAGCAATTGAAATTTCTAGAAAACATAATGAGAAAAGAGGGATTAGAAAATTTGCCACTCACATGACATTGACAAGCAGGACAGAGGTAAGCAGTGCATAACTCACCTAATGAGATTGTGGTAATTGTTGGCAATATTTAGATTAACGACAGTGTAAAAGTGTTAAGCGTGAAATGCAGTTTGTAATATCATAGTCAAATATATCGTAAAAGATTTTCCGAAGAAATAATGTGTCCGTTAGCATTCTGAAAGATTCAAATATCACCATGGTTGATTTGTGAAGGAATGATATTTTGATAATACCAGCTTGGAGAGAAGGTCTTAGCAGGTGGCACTGTAGGGAAGTGCCGGAAAATCACATCAGATTTTGACCCAAGACTTGTGAGTGAAATTAAAAAGACAAAACTGTTAAAATCTTTCGGTCCACGAAATCATAAATCCTCGTAAGCTTTGGATGGCAATCAATCTAGAGACGATATCTCAGTAAAATACTTTTTCTCCTAACAACTCGGCCACTCGCGAGAATGTACAGGCTTCAAAAAAATAAAATCCACTGATTTTAAATTATTTTAATTATATATATATATATATATATATATATATATATATATATATATATATAATGTTTATTACTCAGTTTGATCTTGAATGATATTATAATAGCTACTATCAAGAACAGACTATTCAAAAACATTACCTCTTTTAATGTACTTTACAGCATTTTCCTTGATTTGTTTTTTTAGTTATTTATTTGATATCTATGATTTTGTCTTCTTAAGAATATGTTCAACTCATATGGATGTCTGACGGTGCTTAGGAGAGTGCGCTCACTTCACCATATCTTGTAAATTTGGAACCATCAATGAATCGCTCATGTCATTGTTAATCATATTTCTCTGAATTTCATTTTTAGGTTCAGTTAGTCCGGAGATTCTGAGAGACAGGCTGAAGAGAGCCATGAAACTCAAAGATAAACAAGCTTTGGAAAAAGCTATTGAAGAATGTGTCGCTTCCGGCCACCCGGAACTTTTAGCTGATGTCCAACAAGCCAGAGATATCCTTGACTCCATTGGAGGAGGCCGTAAAGGTCGGTGGCTAAAATCAACAATCCAAACAATTATTGATTTACATTCTTTTTCTTTAACATAGGCGTGGATTGTTTTTCTTTTAAAATGAATTCACCCTGTTTTTCAATAACATTGATGTACGGTTTCATTTTACATAGATTGACTCAATGATTTTCATTATAGACTCATTTAACTGGATGAAAATACTCTGTATTTCCTAACGATGTAAAAGGTCGAGCCCAACTAAAAGTCAGCACTTCAAATGTTTAAGCAAGCCATTCTCACGTGAAAGATTAAGACTGCACAATCTTTCTTATCGCTTATATTTTCCCTTTGCGTTTAGCTAATATAGACATATTCTTAATGTTAATTTTTATAGTAAATAGACCGGCTTCACCTTGAAATTTTCCTAATATAGTCTTCCTTCTCTCATTTGAAAGGTGAGCAAATTTTCAGAATTGTTTAGTGGTTCAAGAAGTTACATCTTCCGAGGCTAGAAGTTGATGTTTGAACGCAGTTGACATATAAGTATCGAATTCATTTGTATGTTCACAGCTGACGTTCATGATTTATCTCTGGACATCAAATTATTTTCACAAAGCTTCAACACTTTTCTCAGAATTCTTGTTTCAACAATTTTCTCCGTATCCTTTCTCAGCTACTTTCTCAATAACATATCTTTAGCTTCTTTCCAAATAGCCTTTATTGTTATTTCTCAGAGTATTTTTGCACCTTTTTTGTATTTGTTGTCAGCAACTTTCCCAGAATCCTTTCTCAGCAACGTTTTGAGAATATCGTTCTCTAACAACTTTTCTCAGTATCGTTGCTCCAGCACCTTTCTCAGTATCTTTTATCAGTTTCTTTCCATAAACTGTGCAGGTTGTAGAATGGATAATAGCTCGGAAAAAGAGAAATAGCAGAATCCAGTTCCAATTTTTCAACAGGTTTATTACAGTCAATTACGCGCAAATAATCTTAGGAAGGTATAAGCCCTTCTTCTTTTCCAGTTATAGGTTAAATAATAGGATTTGTATCCAGAAAATAATTCTTATATTTTAAAACTGGTAATGCAATAATAAATCGAAGAAAATCATACGAGCCAAATTATGTTTCGGCTTTAAATAACCCTAACAGTTTTGATAAGCTGCAAAAAAGTATAAGTTAATCCTTCCATAGAATCTTAACTTTTTATTATTAAGGGATCATCTAGCTTAAACCAATTTCATTTGACTTGATTGTCAATTCACAATCATTTGCATGGTTATCGGCGTATTGTCGTTATCACCAAGTCATTCTGCTCTTGCAAACTATCTTTATTTTTATATTAATAATTTCGTTTTACTTTTTAGCCTCCAAGCCCACGGATGTCCTTCGTGATCAACTGAAAGCAGCCATGAAAACCAAACATCCCGCCAGTCTGGAGAGGGCTATTGCCGAAGCTGAAGCATCCAAAGATCCACAGCTCATGGCAGAGGTGCAAAGTGCTAAGAAGATGCTAGATGCCGTCTGGCCTGCTCGCGCTGGTGAGAAATTCTCATTAACTAATTAAAAATGTATTTGTAGTCAACAACATTACGGTATCATTATAATCTTTGTCTGCTTAGCAGTTCCAACAATATCGCTATATTTAAAAATCTCTTGAATTTATTGACTCTAAATTGAAATAATTATTTTATTATAGAATACACAATGCCTGAAATGTGGCTTAACACCATAGAAAGAATAAAGAGTTACGTAATATCTCATTAGTCAGCGTTAAGATCGGTTTGCTTATTGATTGTTTTTAATTCCTTGGTTTATATTTTGCGTTCTTTTCTATATTTTTACTTTTAAATATTTTCAACGTAGAATTATTTGATGCATATTAAAATAGGGTTAATGCATATATAAAAATCTCCAGAATCATTACTTATCTAGAAACTACAGGGTGCGATGAATAAATTGTTGTCTAAATTATGAAATAATAAAAATAGCATTGACATCTAATTTTAAAAAATGCATATAACGAAATTATGTTAAAGTATGTTGAAATACTAAAGAGTAACTTTATTCAATATAATCGCCATTAACCTTTTACAGTTAGGTCACCCAAATGCAGACGACAATTCTGATTCATCAGCTTCTTTTCTCGCGCTTCCTGCCTGTGGAACTCCCTTCCATATACTTGCTTTCCTGACGGTTATAACCTCCAGGAATTTAAATGGAATGTCAATTCCCATCTCTTATCCACTTTACTCCAGTCCTTTCTACATCACCTCGTGTATCTTGTTCTTTTCCTTTCTCTCTACCCTCGCAACTGTCTTCATGCCTGTGTTCACATCCTTCTCTTGACATTTCTCTTTCACCCCCTGTAGCTGGTTCGTCTTTCTCTTCACTCTACTCCTGCCTAAAACTTTAACTCTCTTATGTAGCCCCATGTACATCAGTGGTGGTACTGCCTTGCTTCAAAAAATGTTTCATCATAAAACAATACGATGGAATAAAATTATTAAGAAGATAATAATAGTGAGAATTTATTTAAAAAGAAACAATAATATGACAAAATTAGTAATAAAATAATACTGAAAACACTTAATCTAAAAAATAACAATAAAACTAGTAATAAAATCGTCTTCTTCATGTACCGTGTCTTTGAATTTTCTGTCATTTCTCCCAAGCTCTGTTCTACCGTCCATTTACCAAACCGCATTAAATATGTCATCCATCGTTTTCCTTTGTCCTGTCACTCTTGCCCTCTATCTGTCCCATGAGTATATTTTCCAAACCTTCCTTCCTCATTATATGCTCCAGAATTTTCAACTGTCTCTTCTTGATGTTGTGTATAAGTTACCTTAGTATTAAAATCTATAATGTAGCTCCAGTAGGCAATATTGAATAGTTTTATAAGATTTCATGATTAATTTTCGCAGGTACTCCTGAAGAAGTGAAAAATCTGCGTGCCAGTAAGTATTGCATTGTTTACTTTATTTATCTTTAGTTTTGTGAAAATATTTACTATATTAAATTTAAACCGAACGTGGCCTGGTACAGAGCCACAAAGACCAAATACTTGGTAAGAATGAAATAGTATAACCAAGAATAGATTGTTATCCATCACTGTGTGAAATCTAATTTATAGATATTAACTTTCTCTGACACAAGGTCAAGCCAATCAATGATGATGACGAAGCTTATGATACTGAAGGATGGAGACACCATAGCATATCATAATTCAGAGGATACAATTTCTAATTCTTAAAACAAAATCATTTTGTACATATAAGATTTACTCTCGCCTGTATTGAATTAAATAGTAAGGTAAGCAGGGTTTTCTAGCCTTGTATAGAAGTAATTCTAAGGAAAGGACAAGTCCAAATACAAAACTGTGGTGTTGGCAACAGAAAAACACTTCAAGAAATCATGGCATTTTATGCATGTCACAGCAAAGGGAAATGTGAAGTACCTTAACTGTCTTTAAAAATTATTGATTATCCTATTAATAATTATATTTACTTACATTGTATTATAGAATCTTCATAGCTTCTTAATTCATTGACAGAATTTACTATTTACCATTTTGAAAACATCTATCAAAATAAGTTTTCCAGTCATTGATAAGAGCTACAGCGCGCAGTGAATTAGTAGATATTGCTGAAACCACTATAGTCTTGACGGATGTGCGATGGTGTAATGAATTGCGGTTCTTGAAGAGAAAGAGAAAGCCATATTTCGAATTCCAGTCGAGTTTGTTACATTATCTTATGTGAAAATATACTTGGGAAAGGCATGAAGTTATCTCTTACGTTATGGGTAAATAGCAGAACTAACTTCGACCTATAGCTTTGGTTGGCTATCAGTCTAGAAAAAACAAAAACTCTTAATTCTATCCTGGAGACTGTTTGACCCGATCAGAATATCTTGTCTAAGACATATCACTGTTTCTACGGTTGCAGTACATATGGTAACCTTACAACCCCAACGGGATTACGAGGCACTTTATTGTGATCGTGATTATAGTATTTAATAGTATTTAGTATATATTATTAAATTCATAAGGAATACTGATTTACTTTATATTAAAAAACAGTTTATCGTGAAGTATCGCTTTAATTAAGAAAATGTGTCAAAAAGTTTGAGTTTGTCTTCTTCAGAATTGGAGAGCGCCATGAGACGCGATGACGCAGTTGAGATGCAGAAAATTATGATGGAAATTGAGCAGAAGAACTTGTCTGATTATCTTACTGTTGAAGTGGGCGATGCTCGAAGTAGACTCCAAGGTCAAGCCCAACCGGACCCAGAAAGCCATTTTGCCCGCGCTGACGCCAGCGTGAATGTTAGAAGCGCTTCGAGATTTGGACAATATTCCCAATATGGAACCATGTCACATGACCTCCTGATTGCGGCCTTGGTCGTAATTGGTGAAAATGAAAGACGCCTCGGGGTAAGAAATACACTTAATCTTTTTTTCAACAATTAGAAATATTAAATGCTAAAAGACAATTATAGAAAAAATTGCAATTGATTTTTGTTGGAGTCACATTTTTCGATAATTTTCTTTTCTTTTCCGGTGTCTGAGTTTCTTCCTTCAGATTTTTCTTTCTACACAACCCCTATTAAAAGTGCTGTTACATTACCGGCCTCAATCAGACCATCAATGCAATATTATTATTTCGAGTGGGCCCGTGCTGTCAAAATTGACGGCAAAATAGTTATATAGATATTTCGTCTAAAATGACGGCAACATACGTATAATACATTAAAACATAAGAAAAAAGAATACAAACCTTTGAGCGTGACAGGATATATATATATATATATATATATATATATATATATATATATATATATCAACGGCTTTTATTATAATAGGGAGGATATATATATATATATATATATATATTCACTAATCGATGACATAATTATTGCAAAAAATAAAATGATAGGGCACCGTTAAAAAGCAAACACGTGGCAAGAGCTTTCGTAACTGGTAGTAAAGCTCAATAACTGATAAAAAAGAGAATGAACTGAGCCGACGCTTCCTCTCTATTGTCTCTTTAATTTGTTTTTTCTAATCTGTTTTACGGAACAAGGTATTTAGTATATCCCGTTTCATTCACCAAGATAAAACATATACGATATATATATATTTCTAATCGATAAATTAATCATAAGGGCATTTATTGCTATTATTATTATTGTTCATGCATTGAACACAACGTTTTAGTTGATCTATTCTATGGTCTTCTTTAAATATATGATCCGCAAAAATTTTAGGCAGTCCTTTTCGTTCTAAGCAATCATATCACGTTGAAATACCGGTTACGATAGGATCACTTAAGTTAAGTAACGTTGAGCCTGGCCAGTACCAAGATGGCTGACCATTTGGGAATACCACTTGCTGCAAGCCTCTACCAACACGCATTGGTAATGCAATAGTAATGTAATGACCTATTGCTCCCTATCAACGAGAAATGTGGCGAATGGTAAAGAACTCATTCTTTGTGTAGCTCATAGTATTAGCCCAATGATTTTTACCGATACATTCGCCTGTTTTTATTGAGGATACAGTCCATATAAAAGGAGGAAGTCTATTTATTATATGTTATTTAATTTTGCATAAGGAAATTTAATTCGGAATACGCATAGGAATGCAATTAAGCACAAAAATGTATAAAACATATTTACCAAACTTCCGATTGGATTACTCTAAACTTTCTAAATTTAACCCTCACCCTAAGATTCCAGCTGATCCAATGTGCAGTTTGTTTTCCGTTATCTAATCCATATAAGAGAAACCCTCTTTACTGTTCCAAGGGCTGTTTACAAATGCTCACTTTTATTATAGAAAACTGGAAAATAGAAAAAAATAGTAGCAGTTTCTGTGATTGATTTAGAAAGAAGTAGCTTAAGTAATATATCTACTCTTTCTTTACTGATTGTAAAACTGAGGAATGATTTCAAGATTTGTTATTTTGGTTCCTGTTGCTGTTTTGCTATTACCAACCCATTCTTCGTCTTTCTTCGAGTGTACAAAACATTTGGGAAGAAATAGAGATGAATCTCAGTACTTTATCTAAATAAATACTATCAATCTTTTACGCTAGTGGACCATTATAGATAATTACCTGTACATATTTGTGAAACGGATGCAGCAAAAGCTATAAAACTAATGTAGTAAAACCGATAAACATAGTAGCAGATATATAAAATGTTTGCTATTTTGTGTCTAATTAATTTGTGGGTAGACAGATGATATTACAAAAGGACAGTCATGGAACACAAATTTATATGTAGAAGTAAAACAATTTAATTAGTCGAACGATCTTTTTGGCCAACCAAACCCTATATATTCCTTTATTACCATAATTTATATTTAGTAGGCATCCCTGTCTTTTTTTAAAAAAAACTAATGTCTCCTAATCTAGAGATAAACAAAATAAGCCTCCGACAGGAATCGAAACCACATTTCTTTTAAGTCTGAGGAACCCTTGCAAGCAATGTAAGCTCGAAATTATTTACAGCAAAGCAAGGTTAAATTATTCTACGTACTTAATTTTGTGAGTTGACAGTTATAAATCACCGTGCGAAAACTAGATTTTCACACTTAAAAGGAATTATCATTGTCTAACTTCGCTTATAACGCTTAGCAAGCGTCAGTGTATGATAATATCGTGAAATGTTTTACCCTATGAAAGGATTCGCGTATCAACTCTGTTTCGTATGCCGTTTCATGTTAAAATATATTTTTTCAAATTCCTGTTTCTTAAAATTTAGACAACTATAATCTGCTCAAAACTCTTTAAAATAAAAATATTTAAAAAGGGATTTAGTCAAAGTTTTATTATAAATAAATATTTAAACTATTTATATTATGTATAACAGAGGGATGTGCGTTGTGGTGCAGTGGATATCGGCTAGGAACGAGAAACCGGGGAGCCGAGTTCAAATTCCAGTTGAATCCATTGTATTCACTTACGCGCAAATACCTTTGGGAAAGGTATTAATCCGTCACTTCCCTCCAGTTATGGGTTAAATAACAGGACAGATTGGGTTCTATAGCCTTGGTCGGCAACCAGTCTACCGCAGAAAGCAATGGCAACCTGCTGCGGGATAATCTTCTGCCCAGTCAGTCATGTCTCTTTCGAGACATGATCGCCCAAGCGTGTATCGCGCATGGCACTTAACTGACTGACTGATAACAGAGCCAAAAATATATATTCGGTTATTCGCTAGAATGTTCGATCTCTGCTCTAAAGCCACAAAAGTTTGCCTCTGACGTCAAAGCTTAAACATTATGAAATAAATTTTTACTTTTCTTTTTCTCGTCTTTTTTATTCCATTCAGTGGAATAAAAAAGACGAGAAAAGGCGAGAAATATTCATCGGATTTAATGTAGAAATGGTAATATGGTTGATATTACGCATAAATATTTTGTTGTATCGATCTAGCACTTGACAGCGAGAAAACTTAAATTTCAACGATTCTGTAACGATTCCGGGTCACAAGGTTTCAAATCAAATATTCATAATGCCAGTTTTCACTGTATCTAGTAATATTTCTCTACTTATTAGCATTTTCCCCGTTTTCGCGTTTTCATCGGTTAAAAATGTGGGATTCGCTACTCATTTGAAGATTTTAAATAAAAATTTCAAAATGCTTTTTTTTAAAAATTTTGCACAGAACTGGAAGAGCTACCAACATTTCTTTGAAATGGCACAGGCTGACAACTCCACCCGACGTGTTCTCGGTTTAGATATCGAACATATCTACCAAGATCTCTCAGCTAGGGCTGATGAGATCCTGACCCGTCACTCAACTGATGAAGTCCATTTGATGAACCGAAGTGGACATATGGCTTATACATGGGTAAATACATTTTCTCATCAAATTTATTGCTTTTATAATGGGAGATAGTTAATTTTGATTAAATATTTTTAATTGGGAAATATTACGAAATATTTGAATTTAGGTTACTATTTTAGGGAAAATATTACAAATTGTTAAGACATTAGGATGCTTAAGAAATGATACCGTATTTTTTAACTGAATCAAGACTTGTTCATATTTCATAAAAATTAGATTTATTCATCAACAACATAATCAACACTGTTATCATTGAGAAAATCTCAGCAGGAATATAGTTATTTTTTTTTAAGTATTTGTCCTTCATTTTATTACATTACAACAACGTCTTAGTCCAGATTTAAACTGCAATGTTAGTTATTCCAAATAACCTCATATGAACATAAAAAGAAGCACATATTAAACTACACAATGTCACACACACACACACACACTGACACACACACACACACACACACTGACACACACACACACACACACTACACAATATCACACACACACACACACACACACACACACATATATATATATATATATAAGAGACAAATTTAAGACTCGAGTTTCACGTGATTGTGATCGTTGAGTGGTAAAGATGCAAATGAATGCAGGAAGAAATGGACATATATATAAACAAAATACGAAAAAAGTGTGGAAAACTACGTGAACAATAGTGGCCTACTAATAAGTAATGAAAAAATATGAAAGAATAATCATTTACGTATCCAGTTCAGAAGAACATTGCCTATTTTTAGAGGTGTTGCTACCGAGCGTAATTGGTCTGTCTTGTGTATTTAAACGTTGAGTTCTGTCTGTTATTGTTCAGGTAGGAGTCTGGTTTTATTTTTTTTTTTTTTCAGTTTATGTTTTATTTTCACTTTTTGGCATGATTTCCTCTTGTTTTATTTATCATATTTTCTGTACTTTCTATGATTACTTAGCAGGCTTTGCGCTAATTTTAGCATTGCTTTAGTTTGTTATATATATATATATATATATATATATATATATATATATATATATATATATATATCAGCATGCAATGTGGGTATAGAAGAATCCTGTACATAAAGTTGTAGCATAACTCTCTAAGGGAGTTCTAAACATATATACGTATAAATACATATAGAGCAAATATAAGAAAAATTAAGACGGACAGATTATTTCATGGTGAATCGGAAGCTAGGCCTATTTTCAGGCTTGAAATAGGCCTAACTTCCGATTCACCATGAAATAACGTGTCTTATATATATGGGGGCAGGTCCCTCTCTCTATCTCTCTCCCTATATATATATATATATATATATATTTACTGTTATTCTTAATAGTGGATTTTGTAATAAAATTATTTTTTACTACGGCTGTCGTGTTTCGGCGCTATATTGAACATCTCCTCAATTATATCGCCTGATGCGAATTTATATATATATATATATATATATATATATATATATATATATACTATACCGGCCATAATTATTAGGACACCGCAATGTTTTAAAAATTATGTATTTCATACTATTTTTAGTATTTATTGCCAAGTGAATAATTGTAAATGAAAATAGAAAAGTTTTTTTTTAATATTGCACAATAACATGTGCATCAAATGAATTTATAAATATTTAATAATTACCTATATTGCAGTTTATTCTATGAAAGAATGAAGACAATTTAGCGTGATTCGGGCGAGTTCATTTTTGCTTCTTTGCCTTGTAAAATTTTGCAACATAATGAACCATTCTATTTTCATTGAAAATTATTCACTTGGTAATAAATATTAAAAAAAATATGAAATATATAATTTATTTTAAAAAGCTGGGGTGGCCTAATTAGTTATTGCCGGTAGTATATATATATATATATATATATATATATATATATATATATATATTCTATATAGAGAGCTCAGTGGATGTTATCCAGAGCAATATGATATTTATAAAGTAAAACTTAACGCATCATTTAAAAATGTTTTTTTTTAATTCTTCAAAGTATGTATGTTTAAATTCATTATTTCAATTTTATAATTTCCTAATATATTCTACATCCATTTAAATGATAAAATATTCAAAGATAATGATTTTTAATCATTTCTGCCTTCAGTAGTTCCAGCTATTAACAAACTGTGAAAACATTTTACACATGAAGTCGCTTATAAGATGAACTGTATTTGAATTTAAATTGTAAAATTTAAACAGAATACCAGCCAACATAAACTTGTCTACCATCATAACAGTATTCAGTTGATGGCAATGAAAGTATGTGAAAATAAAATTAAACTTTGTCAATGGAATTTCAGAAATCTGGTTTATATATATAATTAAATGATGTGTTGAGTTTTCCTCTTAATATTATGTATATATGAAGAAAATCACCAGTTTTAAAATTCTGAATACTCCGGTATTTACTTTTTTTAAAAATCTGCTCAATACAACATATATCGTAGAGCATAATATAATCAATTTCTTTTTGTTAAAAATTAATTTAATTTACATTGCGACACGGAAATGTATCATATTTTTTAAAAACAAAAATCTGTTAAATAAAGGTAATGACATACATGTCTTATGTAAACATTTGATGGCAATGAAACTATGTGAAAATAAAATTAAACTTTGTTAATGGAATTTCACAAATCTGGTATATATATATATGTGTGTGTGTGTGTGTAGATAAAACAGTTATTCGAATATTGCACGTAAGTATCGTACAAACCATTTTATTGCACTTATCTTTTAAAACATTTCTAGTAATAACTCTGCCAAATATTGATTATTGATACTGCCGAAACAAGTTTTAAACACTTTATTGTTTTGTTAGAATGTAACTGTTGTCAAATCTTTGCAAAAATCAGTTGAATGAACCTAATGCAATTAATTAACCACTCTTAATTGATTTTCTCTTTGTCTTTTGTAGACCCGTTTGCTGAACCAACAGATGTTTGCACACTTTAACAGCTTCAGCAGCACCGGTGGCGCACAGAGCGGTGGCGCACAGAGCGGTGGTGCACAGAGCGGTGGTGCACAGACCGGTGGCGCACAGAGCGGTGGCGCACTGAGCGGCCGAACCAGTAGCAACTCTTTCGCCGAAAGCACCACACACATGTCCCAGACTGGCAGAGCCGGTTTCCAAACAACTGGTGGCAGCCGTTTTACATCTTACACTAGTGAGGGTCCCACCAGTACATTTCAATTTTCCCAAGGGTCTCGCAGAGACGACCAGAATGGTGGAACTGGTTTAACTAGCTACACAACCTCCAGCAAGTTTACCAGCGGTTACAGAAAGTTGTAGGCAAGAAAGAAACAAAACCAAAATGACGTCAACATTATCAATCAGGTAGAAGAAGAAGAATTAAAGAATAAAATTAAACTCGACGCACAAAAAAGAGCAAGACGACAACTTTGACGACTCTACCGAAATAAATTCGAAAAATTAAGGCCAACAAAACCAATCCCAACGAAAACGTAACGAATACGAGACAACGACAATTAATATTTTTCTTATCAGTATCTATCTCATAACGTAAAAAAGCAATTTATCCTAAAAGAAACGAATCGCATTTTAATTTTTTAAAAATATCTATAACCTTCTATTCGCTTAAGACTCCGCCATATTTGTCCTAAGGCTTTTTTTTTATCGGGGAAAAATATTAACACAAGTATACATACTTTTTTCATGTTCCACAAAACTTTACAAACTGAAAATTCAATTTATTAATACCACAGCTGCTAATATAAAACAGCCAAATGATAATATCGCCATTCCCTTGTCAATTTATAGTAGAGTTGCGATTTAAGAAGCTAAGTCTAACTTTTGAAAGTGACTGCAACTTTGTTTTCTTCGTAAATATATTTTATTTTGCATATACCACCAAAAAATACAAAACAAAAAATATAATGAAGATTTTTGCACAGTTGAAAGTAGAATAGATCAAAACTAGCTTAGATAATTATTTAGAATTTAGAATTTTCTGTTTCCATATTTTAGATGTTCTTCGAATTCAGAAAGTCTTCTGAAAATTTTACCTACTTCATTCTGCTAAAAATTCCTTTGAACAAACGGAAATGAAAAAAAAAGTTAACTATTTAGATAAATTCTTTTATTATAAGTTTATCAAATTTAATCGTCTGTAAGTAAATATTTTTGAACGCAATAATAAATAAAAGTATTGACATAGTTTAGCTTAGTCTGGCACAAGATCAAAGCGGTGATAGATTCAACTCACTAGCCTAACAAACGCTCATAAACACAAACTATTAATATTGCAGTGAGTTCGAACCTCTCATATGATCAATAAATATATCCTTGTGCTTGACAAAGCTAGACTTAATAAATATCTATATTTCCTAAGAAATACATATTATAGTTATTTGACTTTACTTTAGCATCTATAGCTGTAATGTAGATATGTTGATATTACATATTAGGTGATTATGATTATTTTGTTGGTATGGCGGGAGATTTTCGGCATTTTAAATATTTTGAATTTAACGAAATGATAACTAACTGAAACCCGAAGTAGGGAGAGTTTTTAGGAGAAGTATGAAATGACAAACCAAAGATGCATTTATATATATATATATATATATATATATATATATATATATATATATATATATATATATATTGTATCAATCGATTCTCTGCTCTCCTGCGTCAATTGTTTTCTTCTCAGTCATACCAATGAAATGAAAATGTTTTAACTAAAACGTCTTATAATCGATTCCTTTTTAGCTTGCTCGTCTTTGCGTTTTCGATTATTTCTGTAATTTCGCCGTGCAAGAAATATCGATCATCAATTAATAACGCATCAAAGAAATCATTTTTTTAGAAAATTTGTGATTAAAGATAATGTTTAGGAGGGAAATGGGGAAAGAAATTAAAAACAAAAAAACAAAATTAAAAGGCGAATGGTACGATTATATTTTCTGGTAAATATAAAATGGAACAACGAAAGAAAAAAAAAACAGTAACATGAAACTTTTTATGTAATCGCTTTTTTTTCTTGTAACCTTTTTTCATACATCATTTAATATACTAAGCAGAAGTACTAAAACACACACACACAAGCTCACACACACACACACACACACACACACACACACACACATATATATATATATATACCTTTCTTTTATAATCGAATATTTTAGCAAAATACTAACAGCTTTAAAGTTACGCCTAACATTTTATAATTAGTATTAGAAAAACGCTTTAAAATTGTTTATTAATATCGTAAGTCGGCCTGCTACTTTTTACCCACCAGCGTCAGCTAACTTGTATTCGAATCCAAGGATTTCGAATGCTGATTTTCATGGTAAGCAGGTCCTCTACACCTGACAGATTGACACAAAAAAATCACTAAATTCTTTTTTGCTCTCGTTACTAAAGGCATTTTGAATTTCTACTATATTTGTTTTAATCAATTTCATAATTGTTTATTTTTGAGTATGTTTGCCACTTGGCTTTTTCTGATCTGAAATCAAAAGCTTGCTTGGCTTGTCGGGCGGACAACAACTAAGCAAATGTTTTCGATTTCAATTTATCAAATCATTTTGGGAAGGGACTTTTTTTTACAGAAAACCTAGACAATTATATATCGTTAATTGCAAGACAAACTATTTTTTAAACATTTTAATGCATATTCTATTGCTTAATTTCTCAAACGCCTTTGCACAAACATGAAAACAACATGACAAAATAAAAAATCCCTACTTTCCTTTTTCCCCGGTTGCCATCAAACTCAAATATGGCGGAGGATGCATTTTGGTTGAAGAAAATGGCGGATGTCATCAAAAACTAACGACGACGCCAAGGCGAAAGATTTTCTGGTCGATTAGTGTGATTTCTCTTATCTGTGAAAGTGCCTTTCTCCAATAAAGTTGTTTTCTATTCTTGTAAAACGTTATTTCTTGTTTTATTTTTTTGTTTTTTTTTTTACTTTCTCTTTACGCTTAAAATCTCTACATTGCTAAATTTTATGCAAATTGTTGGACTCAAATGTACTGGAACATTAAGTATTATTAATTTGCTAACTGGTATTTCTTTCATCGCACTTCTCTTGATTTCCATTGCAACTCGTTATTATACGCTATTATACTGCAAGATCCTTATTATACGATTGTTTGGAAATTATGATTCAAATCGTAAAAAAAAAAAAAAAACTGACATAGAAAAGCAAAATTTCATGAATCTGGTATAAGAGAACAAGCCAAACTGGAGATTTGTTCTTTGTTTCCTATCTAGTGGTATAGCGATAACTTTTCGGCATTTAAAACACAGTGTTTTCAATTAAACGTAATATAAATTATACTTGAAATAAAAGACGAAGTGAAAAATGACAATATATACACTATTGGCCATAATAATTAGGCCACCCCAGTGTTTAAAAAAATTATGTATTTCATACTATTTTTAGTATTTATTGCCAATTGAATTTTTGTAAATGAAAATAGAAGGGTTCTTTTGTTAATACTGCACAATAACATGTGCATCAAATGAATTTATAAATATTTAATAATTACCTATATTGCAGTTTCATGAAGGATGAAGAAAATTTAAGGAGATTCGGACGAGTCCATCTTTGCTTCACTGCCTTGTAAAATTTTGCAAAGTAATGATAACAAAAGAATTATTCTATTTTCATTTGCCAATAAATACTAAAAATAATAAGAAATACATCATTTAAAAAAAAGGACTGGGGTGGCCTAATAATTATGGCCTGTAGTGTGTGTATATATATATATATATATATATATATATATATATATATATCTTTTGATGTATGGGAGTTGAACGCAATAAAAGTAAAAATGAAAGAAATACTATCAAACATGTAGTATCCGGTAGAGATAAGAATATTTTTTTACTTGTATCCTTATCTCTTTTAAACATACAATGTGCCCCTCACCCAAGCTTTCCACCAATTATCCAATGACTTTCCCGCTGTTCTTGTTCACCTCGATGTGCACCGAAAGTTCGGAAAGGGCCTGCTGCATGCTCACAAGATAATGAGTATTAAAAACAGATGCATTATCGATAAACGAGAACGCCAGAGCAGTTTCTAACATATTTGTTTTACGTTTTATTCAGGATTTTGACTGAGTGGTTAAGTAGGTGTCAATCTCATAGATCAGCTCGTCCCCACTAGTAACTCTTCGCTCATCTCTGCGTCCTAATGTGTATCTGACAAGACAAACGGGTGGTATCGGAACAACGCGACAGACAACTCCGTTGCACGTCAAGGTGGGAATCAGAACTGACTCTGCTCCCAACCCAGACTGTTAATGACCAGAATTCGGACACACCCTATTTCCAGTTTTGCTGTCACCTGTTCCCCAGAAAACCTCATCATCTCATTTAGTTTCCCATTCTCATTTGATCAAAGTGGATCCCACTCAGAAAATTAGATTTAAATTTAGATTATAAAATAGAAGCATTTGAGATCCTGGCAAAACCACAACTTATTTTCTGTGTGTGTGTGTGTTCATAGTATCACATAAAGGAGAGAGAATATAAAAACAATATGAGAAATTTATGCTAATGAGGAAGTTTAATCATTTCACTCCAAGCAAGATTAGACCACCGCTACTGTGCAGTGGGTTACAGTGAGAGAGAAGACTGGGTACAGGGGTATTGAAGAAAGGATAAAAGATGAATTGAATTCAAGAAGATAGAATGTAGTAGTTGATGCCGCATTTACATTTTTGAAGGGAAGCAAATAAACGGGAAAGAGTTCCACAAGCGCAAGTTCGAGGAAATAAGTTGGAGTAGAAGTGGCGGTTAAATTTAACTATTTTAACAGTTACAGAGTGGAACCAAGATGCACGCTTAAATTCCCCTGGACGGGGCAACAGTTAAAAACCAGCAGAGCAGTTGCCATGAAACTATTTGTAGAAAAGACAGAGAAAAGTTACATCAAGTCGGTGAGAAAGTGTCTGAAGGCGAGATGTCAAGTCAGGATCGATTACATTGCAGATTTTTCTTTGGATTTTGCCGAGAACCTCGAGATGAATAGCAGGAACACCTGAGCAGATATGGCAACAGTGTTCAATGCACGGACGAGTGGTAGAGTTACAAATGTGCAAAATGGATTCTGACGAGAAAAACTTATGGATCCGACACAGAGACCCAACCTTCGTAGCAGTCGATGCAGCTATAGATTTGATATATTCGTTACACTTCAGGTCAGTTGAAAAATTGAGGCTAAGAAGGCGCAGGGTGTTGCCCTAGAGGTGACTTGCATCAGCCATGCGGATTTCTGGCAGGATATTTTCTAATATGGTAGTTATAAGGGAGCAGTTTTGTTTTTGTAGTATTCAAATTTTTAAGCCATTCCCTGCCCCAGTTAACCACTAATTGGAAATCCGTTTCAAGAACAAGGGCCAGGTTTACTTTGTCATACTTGGCAGATTTTCTATTGAAACGAGAGTAAATGGTGGTGTCATATCTACTTGGAAATGTGTGACATCAGCAAAATCATTGATGAAGGCCAGAAACAGCGTACTTTTTTTTTATAAGTGTTTCACCCCGAGCAAGGCATTTCACTGCCACTACTGCGCACGGGGCTACATAGAGTGGAGAAAGGATGGTTAAATATAGGAAATCTAAGAGGGTGGGTGATAGGCGGGTAAGGATATCGAGAATGAGTGTTGGGTAGATGAGAGTGTTGAGAGAATAATTGGAAGTTAGTGTGATAGGAGGTGTCTATTGACCCTGCATTTAAACACCTGGAGATTGTAGCTGTCGGGAAAGCAGACATGTGGAAGGGAATTCCACAGGCGGGAAACGCGAGAAAAGAAGCTATTGGAGTAGAAATTTCGGTTACATCTTATCTGTTTAACTGTAAAAGGGTGGGACCTAGTTGTTAATCTAATATCTCGTGTAAATTCGT
This sequence comes from Ascarosepion bandense, assembly GCA_037127315.1. NCBI lineage: Eukaryota > Metazoa > Mollusca > Cephalopoda > Sepiida > Sepiidae > Ascarosepion > Ascarosepion bandense. The sequence goes on from JBBBDQ010001865.1 coordinate 842,207, forward strand.
GCTTAGGCGGCACCAATCATCTAAGTTCATCGGAGCAGAAGCCATGAAAGTACTTGTAGAAGAGGCACAGGGAAGCCACATCACGCCGGTGAGAGAGTGGTTGCAGCCGGTCTGCCAAGTCAGTATCAACCACGTTACAGATTCTCCTTTGTATTTTGTCAAGAAGCCCAAGAAGAGTAGCAGGGGCACCCGACCATATGTGGCAGTAGTATTCAGTACATGGGCAGATTTGTATATGTGCAGGATAGATTTAGGCGGGAAAAACTTCCGGGCTCTTCATAGAGAGCTGACTTTCATAGCGGCACTTCCTATGATAGAGCCTTGAGGGACACCCGCGTTCGTGTGAAAGGATCTGGAAGTTTGCCCGTTCAAAACGACTTTTATTTCACGATTCTATTTTGATTAAATCAAACAATCGTCCATAAATACTGTAGCTCTGGAGATTCCACAGAAAGCCAGTATACCAAATCCTGTCAAACGCTTTCAAGATATCCAGCGAAATAGCTCAAACTTCGCCATTATTATCAAGAGCCTGGTATACGTCTTGATTGATAGCCGTTTGCACATTAGCGGTGGACCTGGCGAAGCGGATGCTAAATTTTTTTCCAAGAATATGTCACGAGAGGTAAGATCCTAAACTACGTCAACATTGAATAGAGCCTAGAATACTTTGCCGAAAAGATTTAAGAGGCTAATAGGGCGATAGTTAGAGAGATCGGAGGGTTCACAAGAGTTCTTAAAAACATGAACTACAGATGAGGACTTCCAACTAGCGGGAAAGCAGGTATCAGAAAGCCAATAGTTGTATAGTTTGGAGAGGACTAGAACCAGTTCAGGGGCATATTTCTTTAGGACAATGATTGGCATTCCATCACCTCAGTTTACCTTATGGGAGTTTAATTTAGAAATGATAACCGACACCAGAGAGGTGGTTATGTATATAACACTCAGTTGAACCATGTAGAAAAATGTGTGTGAGTAATCCAGACGAGTCAAGTGTGGATTTGAGAGATAATTTGCGAGAAAAGTATTCAACCTTGCCTGCTGTAGATGTGGGAACTTCGAATTGATTGAATAGAGGAGAAGTTGATGGTTAGCTGTCTAGCACACCCTTGCAGAGTCACAAGTAATCTCTAGAACAGTACTTGCAAAATGTTATAAGTCTTTTTATTTTTAAGACAACAATAACATTGCATCATTTAGGACACGCCTGGATTGATTTCGAGCAGAGACAAAGAGACGTCTATTGTAATAAAACGTGTCACTCCGGGTAATTCCAGCAGAGATTGCAGGTGAGAATCAAGGAGATGAATGAGATTTAACTAAAAATTTCCCGGCTGGAATAAAGGCATCGATGCCAGCTTTCACCCATCATGAGACTTCAGTGGCATAATCTTGAACAGAGAGACTAAACAAATTGTTCCAAGTACATGGAAAGTACCCTATTGCATTGTTAATTTATTGAATTGTTTTTTACGTCTCATCAACACTTATGCATTAAATATTTTTAGGCTTAATAATAACAAGTGACAGCAAAACTGGAAATAGGGTGTGTCCGAATTCTGGTCATTAACAGTCTGGGTTGGGAGCAGAGTCAGTTCTGATCCCCAACTTGACGTGAAACAGAATTGTCTGTCGTATTGTTCCAATGCCACCCGTTTGTCTTGCCAGGTGCACATCGGAATGCAGAGATAGGCGAGGAAATGCTAGGGGGACGAGCTGATCTATGAGATTGACACCTACTTAACCACCCAGGCGAAGCCTTGAAGGAAATCACAGAACGAGTCCCACTCTGCACGCTGATAACAGAAAGATATTTCGTCGCAGTAATTCATGGAATGATGAAGAATTCAGACTATTAAATTTAGACATTTGATCGTTAAAGACAAGATAAAAAACGAAGTGGAAATTTATACAGATGGGGATATTCACCACAATAATTAATGGAATAATGAATTCAGGCTAGAAGCGAAGAGTCAAATCAATGGAGAAGAGGATACTCGTCCAAATATTTCATGCAATACAAACAAAATTTCATAAAAAAAAGAAAAGAAAATTTTTCGGGATGTCTAGAATGAACATAATACTGGGCGTCATCAAATTCACAAAGATACGAATACTCATCCCCAGCTTACTAAAGTAAATTCCCTTCGCCTTTTCTATAAATATTTCAATGGTAATTATTCAGATGAACTCATTTTTTCCTCGATGGTACATCGACTTCAAGAATTTAAGCGATTGGTAGCCAGATATCATAATTTCACTGTTGAAATTGATAGTTGAAACCATAAGTTCGATGCTAATTGTTTCCTCCCGTGCTTCTCAGTTGCGGAAATCTCTAGCAACTTTCTATTTTCCTGTCGATTCAGTCAGTCAGTTAAGTGCCATGCGCGATACACGCTTGGGCGATCATGTCTCGAAAGAGACATGACTGACTGGGCTGAAGATTATCCCGCAGTAGGTTGCCATTGCTTTCTGCGGTAGACTGGTTGCCGACCAAGGCTATAGAACCCAATCTGTCCTATTATTTAATCCATAACTGGAGGGAATAGACAGATTAATACCTTTCCCAAGGGTATTTGCGCGTAAGTGAATGCAAGGAATTCAACTGGAATTCGAACTCGGTTCTCCGATTTCTCGTTCCGAGCCGATATCCACTGCACCACAACACACATCCTGTCGATTACGATCTTCAAAAAAATTAGATTTAACATCAGTCGTCATCATGTGTCTCCCTAAATCCTGTTATCATTTACCCTCTACATTTCTTTCATTCTCAATAATCCCTTGATTTTTATTGCCTTGATTGGGGTCAGTCAGTTAAGTGCCATACATGATACACTTTTGGACGATCATGATTATCCCGCAGTAGGTTGCCATTGCTTTCTGCGATAGACTGGCTGCTAATCAAGGCTATAGAATCCAGTCTGTCCTATTATTTAACCCGTATTGTGCGTAAATAAATTCAAGGAATTCTACTGGAATTCGAACTCGGCACTCCGATTATCCACTGCAGTACAAGGCACATCAGGAAAAATAGACGCTTACAGCACCTGGTATTACCAAGCGCTCACCCATCTAGGTACTGCCCAGGCTCGATGTTGCTTAACTTCGGTGCATTTAAAGTAATATGGCCGTAAGTCTGATTGGGGTAAAATTATTAAAAAAATGTTTCCTGTAATCCTGGAATACTGACAGACAACATTTCCATTTAAAAGCAAACACAATTAAAGCAACCATCAAATTAATCGAGATATGGAGATTTGTTTAAATAAATCATGGAATAGTGATATTCGGATTTGTTGTATTTACTTGCACTAAAAAAAAAACCTTACCTTAAAAAAACCAATAGACGTCTCTTTGTCTCTGCTCGTAATCAATCCAGACGTGTCCTAAATGATGCAATGTTATTGGTTTAATTACGAAAAAAAAAAACTTGTGGAAGGCATAAATATACATCTTCATCCAGCTAATTAGTAGAAATTGGATCAATAATTTATTATTACCTCAAAAAATTATTAAACCTTAAAATATTTTATGGCTTTAAATAAACTGAAAAAGGGTTGATAATCCGTAAAAAAGAAATCAATAAATTCCCATTCCAATAAGGTAATTTCCATGTACAACACACAAAGAAATCATTCAACCATTAACGTTGTAATTATGATCTATCAGAAAACCGTGACATCTATTTTATCCGTCTTACACCCACAGTAACTTGTAGTGAACATGATTTTAAAAGCAACTCTCTTCTCTTCTTCACTTTTACAAAAATTCACAATGACGTGTGAAATTTTGATTTTGACAAATAGAAAAAGGATTTTGACACCGTACTGAATGAAAAAGACGAAGCCGGATTTCGCGGTCAGATGTTGAATTAATTTTCTAACCAATGGTAGGAAGCGATTTGCAAAACTAAGAGAAAAGTAGTTAGCAATCTAGTATGAAATACTAAATAGGCTATAAAAACAAAGAATGTCGTAGCAGTCAGTCAGATGGGAGCAGAAATTAGAGACGAGATCGCGAGATGTGACTAAAGAAATTTTAATTTGCTGACCCGGACATATAATGTCCCGTGAGGCATTCGTTCTTCTTCTTCACTCATGCTAATTTCTTTTACTTCGTCTGTATCCTCAAAATTCCCGCAGTCAACAAAGAAGAAGATAACAACAACAAGATACTTCAACTGACTCCTTAAAAAAGTCCGATAAGTACAATTTCCTTTATTGCTTGACCATCCTTTTCACTTTCTCTCCGGTCATAAAAAGGAATAGAACACTAACTTTATTATTAAACTGTTAATCTTTGCATACACACAAGTTACAACTATGAATTCTTGATACACTTAACTCCTTACTACTATTTCTCATTGAACATTTATCTCCTACAAATTCATATTATTCTGTTTAGTTAATAAATTTCTATTAAAACATACAAAAGGTATACATTTATTTTTCCACATTTCAACCTTCTGATAATTCCGATGATATCTGATAAACCCTAAGTTGTCGGGAGTGTCGGCTACGTTTGTGAATTGGCCTTGTACCAGACATGGCTGACCGTTCCTACTACAAACATTCGACTACCTAATCTTACAATTCGGCAGTAGCGCAAAGCAGCAATGATGTAGATACAGATAAAGTAATTATCGAATGCTTGCACATTCTCGAAAATGACATTAGTTTTGCCTTGCATTTCGGCTTTCGCATAATCTTTATCACTGTGGTGTTGTTATCGATCAATACGGCCTACAAGCAGTCTCACTGAGCATCTCGACTTCAGCCATACTATTAGAAGAGGTTTCGATATCATTAGTATTCGTCAGCTGGCCAGGTGACGATAAACACTTCAGAGATACAACGATCTTCCCGTTAGGAAGAGGTAAGTCGCTTATTTGGAACATTAACTTCGGGGACTTTTCTGATTGCATTTCTTGATTATTCAGACCAGTAGATGTAAATAATTATATTGTTTAATTATAAAAAAAAACAACAGACCGTTTATTCAAATAGGAGTATCAATTAAAAATAGTATTTAAATAAATAAATTAAAAATATGTCAGAGTTATTAAATTACGTAAATATAACTTTTACGTTAATTTTATTTCGTAAAGCTTATGTGTAACTTTAGTGTTAATACCTTAGATTTTGTCATAAAGTTTTGTCAAAAAAAGAAAAAAAAAACTTTTTTCAAATACCAACGTATTCTACTTTTTCCTTTTATTCACCACCACACCCTGGATATTTCTACCACCCACACGGAGCACCACCACCTATTTTGGGAATCCTAGATCAAACAAATAAAACTTATTTATTTACTAAACTAACTTAGTCTGGTACAAGGTAATAAATATAAAGCTCTCTACCTTAAAATCTGACAAATGAATGTTGCCTGATAAAAATCACTTGACAGCCGGTGCGTACAATATAGCCTGTTGTGTTGCTTTGTTTTGGCATAATTAGAAGATAACACAAACTTGAATTAATGATGTTTATTTTTGGTATAAAACTTTAGGTTTTTACATCAAGTTACAACCTTTAAATTTTCTGTAGATACAGGAGCAGATTAGCTAAATTCTCTTCACGGTGGGATGCTAGTAGCAAACGAGTCTATCCCTTCTGGACTCTAGTCGTCAACTCACTAGCGTCTTCCCCTTTTCAAAACTGCTACACAAAACTACTGTCCTTAACTCCTCCTTCTTACTCCCACTCTTATTCCTACTCCTACCAAAAGAAACGGTTCCTTATTTTGCCGCCCAATTTTGAATTCTTGGCGTCAGTGTGTCTATCTTTTTCTATTTTTAGAACACTCGCCATTGTATAAATCATAACAAGCCTATTTAGAAAAGCCCACATTAAATAGAATATTAATTAAATTAGTAAATATATAAAATTATTTTAAAAGCAAGTAAACTAGAGTACGAGAACTAAGCTTAGTCTAGTTAGACATTGAAGAGAGATCGAACTTACTACCTAGCAAATTATTTGGGAGAGAAGTCCAACGAGAAAGACGCACAGATTGTTTAAAAATAGAATTCTCCTACAAGATCAAGGGGAATAACTTAACATAGTTATAACTTATCAGAGAGTTACCTCCCTTAGGTTTTTGTTATTTTTCGTTTTTGGTTGATCTTGATATTAAATGTTATTTTCAAAGTACAGTTGAACCTAACGCATATTTCGATCATTCAGTAAGAAATTAACTCTATACAATGTCTAATTAGTCCTTTTTTCGTCATACATATTATAAACAGATAAAAAATGTTTTAGGAAAATATTTTTGCCTAAATAAATCAGCTTGAACTGAAGAAATTATGTTTAAAATATCTCCAATAATTTTTCATACAGTTTTTAATTACCTAAATTAATTGTATAATGAAACAGGCTTTATAGATTCTTCTTCTTCTTCTTCTTCTTCTTCTTCTTCTTCTTCTTCTTCTTCTTCTTCTGTTTCTTCTTCTGTTACTTCTTCTTCTTCTTCTTCTTCTTCTGTTTCTTCTTCTTCTTCTTCTTCTTCTTCTTCTTCTTCTTCTTCTTCTTCTTCTTCTATATGCTCATTCAGAAATTGGGTGAACATGGCTCCCCCAAAAGTTCCTGTTCTTTGTGCTCCTTATTAAAATTTGTTTTTGATTGTCTTTTAATACTTCTTTTGCCAAACATTTACGCACTTCTTGATGTATCGCTTTCCTTCTGTCCCTTTTGCTTTCAATATGTCCATGCCTTCTTTCCTCATCACGTGTCCGAAAAATTTCAAACAGTCTCTTTCTGATGTCAATTATAAGTTTCTTTTTGTTTCCGTCTTCTCTAAAAAGTTGTCATTGCTCACAGATTTGGTCCAGGGTATTCTCAGCATCTTTCTGTAGAATCACATTTCTGTTGGTTCATTTTTTTCTCCACCGATGATGAGGCAGTCCAGTATTCGCTGTCATATACGATAGCCATTTAACATAAAAAATCTTTTATTTCTAATTTTTCAAATCATGTGTTTTCATTAACTGAATAATCACCGAAAGCATCAGGCAAAACTCGAGGAGAAAACAATTGTGACTTTATGGTATATTCAACTATGATTAAACAAAATTCATAAATTCATGCAAACAGATCTTAAAGAATTTGCACTCATACACAATAATGAGCTGTGGAAAAAAATTCAAGATTTCGCTAACATTGTGAGAAGATGGGAGTAAAGACTTCTGAATCAGTACAGTAACTGTTTCACACAATTAATTTTAAGAAGAAATAAATGATACAAAATAGAAAATAAAATACTTTCAAAAGTAATGTTTCCATAAAACTCGTTATTTTTTCTGTCCGAGAAAATTCAATTGTAGGAATTAAGAAAAGATCAGTCAGTCAGTTAAGTGCCATATGTGATACGCGCTTTAGAGCGATCATGTCGCGAAGGAGACATGACTGACTGGGCAGAAGATTATCCCGCAGCAGGTTGCCATTACTTTCTGCGGTAGACTAGTTGCCAGGCAAGGCTATAGAACCCAATCTGTCCTGTTTTTTTTAACCCATAACCGGAGCGAAGAGACGGATTAATACCTTTCCAAAGGGTATTTGCGCATAAGTGAACGCAAGGAATTCAACTGGAATTTGAACTCGGCTCTCCGATTTCTCGTTACGAGCCGATGTCCACTGCACCACAAAAAAGAACAACAAAATACAAAACAAAACAAAAAAATATGATGCCTCATTTCATGCATTTTAGGATGCCTCACCAGTTGTGGGAATACGGCTTGGGGGCTATAAAAACGGGACACATCCTTTTACTTTCTAAGATAAACTTAGTATTTCTTTTAAGCTCAAGTGGTTGGCAATACAGACACGCCTTGCCGATGCATTTCCCTGGGTAAGTGAACACTTTCACACACAAATACACACACACACACACACACACACACACACACACACACACACATATTCTTAATAGGTAGATTTTAATGTTTTATTTATTTTCAGCTAATTTTTGTATAGTACCATTTTATTTATTTTCAGCTAATTTTTGTATATAGTACCATTGTTAATCAATTATTAGCCATTTAAGTCTATAGTTGCAAATATCTCTGTCTTGAAATTTATTTCATATCCTTTCATCGCTACAAGTAATGACAGCGTATCTTCCCAAGGACACATGGCGCAGTGGATAGAAACGGTGGTTGAAGTTATTAAAATATAACGTGACCCAAACAGTTGTGAGTTCAATACCTGGCCACAAACATACCTAGTGAACAAAACAATTGGCGAGTTGGGTTGCTAAAATGAATTTAAAAAAAAAATCATATCACCCCAAGCAAGGCAGTAACGCCACTGATGTGCAGGGGGTTACGTAAGAGTGAAAAGATTGGAAAAGAGAAAGCCGGAAACCACATCCTAAACAGGGACCAAGGGATGAGCCTCTTCACGTGAACTGAGATCTCCAGAAAATGTATAGCATGTGGCTCCCGAACAATTTATCCCGTGGATTAAACAAATTACAACAAATATCACCTGAAAAAGACCGGAGCGTACAACAGCCGAAACGACGTGAATCTGACAATAAACATGAGAACAAGAGTTCGAATAATGTAAAAAAAGTTATGAGAATTCAACATTTTCATGTGGAAATCTTATTCACCATTCACCATTGCCTTTAGATTAACTAAGAACAACAATTCCACAATAATTTGGTGCCTTGTTTGAATTCCAGTTGAATTCCTTGCATTCATTTACGCACAAATACCCTTGGGAAAGGTATTAATCCGTCTCTTCCCTTTCAGTTATGGGTTAAATAATAGGATAGATTGGGTTCTATAGCCTTGCAGAAAGTAATGGCAGCCTACTGCGGGATAACCTTCTGCCCAGTCAGTCTCCAGAGCATCACGTATGGCGCCTAACTGACTGACGTGATATGTCACGCAAAGTACTCATATATCGCAGCACTATCTTTATTCCAGCATTTATTCAAACGAGTATCCTCATCCTTATTAGAATTATCACGTGACTTCAGCCGATAAGTTTTTTGGCTCTTCTGGTAAGATGGCTCCTTCATAGACATTTTTATAGCTGGATATGCGTTGTAGTGCAATGGATATAGACTCAGAACGAGAAATCGGGGAGCCGAGTTCAAATTCCAGTTGAATTCCTTGCATTCACTTACGCGCAAATCAGTCAGTCATGTCTCTTTCGAGACATGATCGCCCAAGCGTGTATCACGTACTGCACTTAACTGACTGATAGTAAAATGCCTCTGTGGAAGTGTTTTGGGTGTGATTTTGCCTAAAGGCAAAAACTGACGAGAATATTCATCTGCACAACAAGATGCTTTCTCTTCACTACATTCCAGTCTTTTTAAGTCTAGAGTCAACCGTTATCTATCCTACACATCCTCATAATCTGGGCTTACTTTCTCCTCTTACATCAATGCAAAAAAATCATTCACTAAACCTCAAACTTAAGTAGCTCTTGAGCTGTGTGTTGGGAAACATTTAGTAAAATAAAAACGGGGATCATTTATCTGAAAATTTCAGATGGTAAAGATAGCTGTATCACCAGAAAAATAACAATAAAATCAACGTCAATGAGAATATTACCTTGGACAATTTAAGGAACAACAAAAATATTCCATAAATAGATTCACCTATGACCTGTTTAACATTCCTCCCTTAGTCTTTTGAACAGGAGCAGATGTTTCATCCCTTTTGTTCCTCTTAGGATTGGGTTTTGGTTCATTTTTAAGTTTACTTCGACTCTATACTTTAAAACTTCTCCACCTTATCTCTTGGTAAAAATAATCTCAGATTTTCTAACAGTGAGGAAGGCCGATGGATACATCTGCCAAAATAAAGTGCTAAAATCAATTTGAACAAGAAAATCAATCTGAACAAAAGTTAAAATATTCTCTATAGCTATATATTTTCCGTTGGCTAGAGCATTCTGTGAATATGAGAATGTCGTTTATGAGGTTTGCATAATTTAAAAGTCGATAAATACTTTTTAAAATTTAAGAAGAAAATATATTATTACGAATATTTTTGCTTTAAAACAAATTCTTTTACAAAATAAAGTTTACAGAATATATAATTGTTGATTAAGGATAGCTAATTTTGGCACAAGAGCATTATTATAGAGCACCCTATGAAGACTGAACTCATTACAATAACATGCAAATAATTTTGTAGTAGAAAAATTGTATACTAAGTTACCTCCCTTGGTTTTCAGTTTAACGTTTAAAGGGAAATAACTTCAAATATAACTATTTACCAAGATGAGCGGAGTCAACAACCAAGATTGAATAATCGTCATATTTATTATTATGTCATTTTTCATCATATTTCGATTTCTGCTTTGGTCTCACTACCAACCAAGTCTGCGGGGAGACCTAAGGCAGGTAGTGGCGCGTTGTTATGACTCCATTTCATGTTTTTCTATCTTCCCTATCATCCCCAGCATTACATAGATAAAGTTTTCCTTAGTGTGTGGGCTGTACTTAATAAGACAATTTGTTGTATATCTCTTAAGCTGGGGTTTCCAAGGATTCTTTCAATGTGTTGTTTTGTTCAATTTTTTATCATTCCAAGTGCACCTACTATCACTGGCACAACTCTTGTTTTCAATTTCCACATTTTTTCTATTTCAATTTCCAGGTCTTTATATTTTGACAGTTTTTCAAATTCCTTGATTGCTATGTTACAATCCGCTGGACAAGCCATATCAATTAATAGACAAGTTTTCTCCTTCTGGTTTTTAACAATAATGTCTGGCCTGTTTGCTTCAATTTTTCTGTCTGTGTAGATGGTTACATAGAATGGTTACATCTTCTATATCTGTAACCGGTGCTGGATGATGTTCATACCAGTGTTTGTTTACAGATTTTCCATAATGTTTGCACATTGCCCAATGTAAATATTGCCCAACTCTATCGTGGCGATTTTTATATTCGTTTGGGGCAAGCACAGAACAGCCTGAGATTAGGTGGTCTATTGTTTCTTGGTGTTTATCACAAAACCTGCATTTTGGATCCATATTATTATGCATAATATTTGCCTGAAAGTTTCTCGTGAAAAGACTTTGGTCTTGTGCTGCAAGTATAAATCCTTCAGTTTCAGACTTTAATCCAGATGCACGTAACCATCGATGAGTATTAACTTTGTCAACATTGGATTTATTGGCACGTACTGGATATTGGCCATGCAGAGGTTTGTCTTGCCAGCGCTGTTTCATCTTTTCAAGAGCTTTATCTTTGGCTTTCATTTTCATATTTTTTGCCGCAATAGTTGGTTCTTGGCTTCTGTTTTACTTTTCTACAGAATCTAGTAACTGTAAATCTTGTTTGTATTTACTGCCTTCTTTTATTATTGAATATTTTTTCTTTCTTTCTTCATGTTGCCTTACTAATTGTATCATCCAATCCTTTGTTGTTTCTATGTATGTTAGTAAGCCAATAGTTGTTGTCTTGTATGACAATTCCAGCTGAATAAGACCCCTTCCACCTTCTTTACGGGGTATGTAAAGAAGGTAGCAGTGGATTACAAACTATTATTATTATAGGTAATAGTTATTAATCCTTTATATGAATGAATTCTCGACAATATTTTCTAAGATGAAAAAAAAACATTGAGTGAAAGATGTGACTCTACTGACGTATCTTCAGAAAGCAAGAAACAGAAAATGTAATGAACGTAAATAGAAAAAAAACAGGAATAAATAAATATAATCCGTCCGCAAAAGTGTTTGATAAAGTATCTCATAAAGAACTGTGGGAACTGTTAGGTAAGCTTGATATATTCTGGGAGGACATAAGAACTTATACTACGAGAAAAACACCTGAATACGAGTAGAAAATAAATTCAGTAAATACATAAAAGAAAAATGGGTTGTAAGACAAGGATGACTCTTCTCACCGGATTTATCGTGAGGTGATTCCGAGAGAATTAGAATTCCTACAAGATCTCATTACCGGCTGCCACAATATTAACAGCATTAGATATAAAGATGACATAATGTTGATAGCAGACTCAGAGAGGATAATACAGGAAGGTAGTAAAAAACGCGAGAAGAAAGAGCTGGCATTAATGTTAAGAAGATAAAATGTTTGGATGTCAGCATGATCAAGTCAATCTAAACATTTTAATATTTATGAAGTGTCTTAACAGAAGACGGCAAGTGCAATAACGAAATTTGAAGACTCGTTTTGATGAGGAAATATACCTTCTAAAAAACAAAATATTACGAAACAAGAAAATCACAATAGAAATAAAGAAAAGTGTCCTCCCATACGACAGTGAATTCTGGACAAGCTAATCACAAACGAAGAAAAAAGCTTGAGGCAATAGAAACGTGGTTCTACAGGAAGATGCTGAGAATACCATTGATCAAAGCTAAATTTTAAAGAAATCAAAACAGAAAGAACACTTATATTTAACATCAGAAAGATACATCTAAAATGTGTCAGATACATAATCAGGAAAACTGGCTTAGAACATATAACACGAACAGGATATATTGAATACAAGAAGGAAAACAGCTCATCATCCACCTAAGAAATAAATGTAAATGATTGACAAAAGAGAGAATAAGAGAAATACCAAAAAGAAGAGGACCTGGCAGTCAACACAGGCGTCCCACCATTCTCGGACCAACCATCTTTCAGATTTAGATAAATAATCCACTTAAGAATATACCCCGAACATTTATAAATATCAATGCCGATGGTACTGGTGCATCTCCAAAAATCATGACGAACAGATTGGGAGCAGACCTCTCTTCCGATCTAACACCAACTTTCCAGCGGAAACTGGCCGGGGATATGCAATGCCTCCAAAACCAAACTGGTTACATTCCTTCACCATCAATTAGACCCGGCACTAAACATCAGTCACAGTAAAAGGATGTCTCTTCGAGAAAGCTCCGTATCTTGAGAGTATATTGGGTCTTGGACTCTTATAAACGATTCATCGCTAGAGATGCACGTAAAATGATCTGCTCCCTTTACGGCTCCAGTAAGTAGCCGACTCTTCATGATATCCATTATAAGAGACAAATCAAGTCGAAATTAGAGTATTTTGCTAGACCTCACTTTCCAGTCTTGATATAGCAAAAGCATCTCCCAGGTCTTGTTAGAGAAGGATTATTTTCCACATCCCAACCACCCCCCTCCGTATTCCATCGGCGAGAGGTAAATTCCACTCAAACAGCTTTTTCGGCGAACCACGGTCTAATGGGACCAACCCTCGGGAGGAAGTTTCCCCGATCACTACAATCTTTACTGTTCAAGTCTAAAGTCAACCGTTATCTCCCCCTCCTCTCCTTATAAATTATCCCTTAATTAAAACCTCTACGTCTAGCGTCCCCGACTCTTATACAGGGTAAAACATACTGCAAAAATGACAAAATATTCTTAGAGATACAAACAACATAAACTTTTTAAAATCATTTCATCCCAATCGAAACGTAGTCACCATTAGTAAGCAGGGGTTTACATTGAGAGACAAGACTGTGTATAGATGATTTTGAAGAATGCGGAAAAGATGAACGGAATTCAAAAAGATAGAAGATGTCAACTGATGTTGCTTTTACAGTTTTGAAAATCGTACTTATAAGGGATGCAAGTAAACAGAAGAGAGATTCCAGAGGCGGCAAGTGCGAGAAAATAAATTATTGGAGTAGAAGTGGCAGTTATATTTAGCTATTTCAACGATATTTCAGAGTTATCCTGAAAACATCTGAAGAAAAGACAGAGGAAGCCACGTCACATTGAGCAGCTAAGTCAGGATCAATTAAACTGTAGGTAACTCTTTGAAGTTTGTCAAGAATCTTGGGATCGATGGCAGGAGCACGCGGTCAGATATGGAAACAATATTCAGTGCGCTAACGAATAGTAGATTTATAAATGCCCAAGATGGATTCCGACAAGAAAAACTTTCTGGTCTGTCATAATGACCGAAAATCCCTAACGGTAGATGCAGCTATAAACTCGATATAGTTGTTCTACTTCTAGTCGAATGAAAAGTACTATCAAGGTGGGTGGGCAAAGTATGTTGCTTTCCACAAGACGACCATCAGTATGATGACGATCAAGAAAGTTTGTCTAAGGTGGTTAAAGAAAAGCAAATTTTGTTTTGAAGACATTAAAATGTACAAGCCATTTTCTGCCCCATTTAATCACTGAAAGTCCGTTTCAATAACAGGAGGTTTATTTTTCAGCTTTGACAGATTTCTTATTGAGACGGGAGTAAATAGTGGTATCATCTGCATAAATGCCGACTTGGGAACTCATGATATCAGGAAAATCATTGTTGAAGATCAGAAACAGCGTAACACCTAGAATAGTTCTTTGAGAAACGATCTGGAAAAGTGTCCCTTTCAAAACGTCCATAATTTCACGATTTGATAGGAACGAATGGATTAAATCAAACAATAGTCCAGAAATTCCGTAGCCCTAGATTTTGCGTTGAAGGCCAGTATGCCAAACCATGTTAAAAGCTTTCGAGATATTAGAGCCACAGCTCGATATTAGCTATTATCAAGAGCCTTGTATACATATTCAATGATGGCCGACAAGGAAAAAAGCATCAGATATTGACCTGGCGAAGCGGAAACCATATTGCATGTCGTGAGAAGTGAGATCCTTAACGACTTCACCACTGATTAGAACTTCAAATATTTTGCCAGAAAGTTGTAAGAGGCTAATACAGCGATAGTTAATTGGATCACAGCGTTCACCAGTGTTTTTAAAAACATGAACTACAGATGAGGGCTTCTAACCAGCTGGAAAGCAAGAAACAGAGGCAACAGTTGTAAAGTTTGAAGTAACACACTTCTTTAGGACAATGACTAGGATTCCATTACCCCACTTGTTTTCTGGGAGTCTAATTCAGATATGAAGTCTGAGACCAGGGTGGCAGTTATGTTGATATCACTCATTATAACTTCTTTTCTAGTTAGGAAATTGGGTGTGGGTACTCCAGAAGAGTCAAGTGTTGAGTTGGAAAAGTACTCAATCTTGTCTACTGTAGAAATGAGGACTTCGAATTGATTGAATGTGAAACAGGGTGAAGGTTTGCTGTTGTTCAGCACCCTCTTGCAAAGCCACCATTAATCTCTAGAAGCGTACGTGTGAGATGTTATACGTTGTTTTATTCTATCAAGAAACAATAACTTTGCTTCATTTAAAACACGATTGCAGTCTTTACGTGCAGGGACAAGCGTCGGTTGTAATCAGGCGTGTCACTCAGAAAGAGCCAGAAGAAGTGATTCTGAGGCAATAATGTTTGAAATGCATGTGAGAACCAAATAGATTAACGATATTTAACTTGGAATGTCCTTACTGGAATGAAAGCATCGACATCGGCTTTCACAGAGAGACCTCAAAAGCGCAATTTTTTAAAAACTGGTGTCCAACAACTTACACAGAACGCGTCTCTATCCTCACGTTAATAACAGAAAGATATCCTATTGGTAGGAGGTTCTTGGATGATGGGGGAGCAGAAAGTGATGCTTACAGACACCACAGCGTGATCAGTGTTACCAAGAGGGTAGAGCTTCATAGCATAACATGAGTCAGGGATAAATGTAAAGAAAATATGTAAAAGACAGGCGTGTACTTCAGGGTTACTGGGAAAACGCATGGGAAAGTCAACCACTTGCGTAAAAGATTAAGAGATTGAGAAGTTCAGAGTTTGTATATCAGCAAAATCAGTGACAGAGTATTTAAGCCACTTGGTATGATAAGATTTAAACTCACAGAACACAACTATATTTTCAAACAGGATGTAGGGGATTTATCTTAATTATATTGTCAGAAATGCTATCTAGCGCGCAACAGTCATGTAAAAAAGAGGGCGGCAGAGAAAGAATTGATAGCTGACTGAGTTTAGTAGAGAGAGACGGAGACAAATGTAAGAATGGTCTGGAGATTCAAAAGAATTTTCTAGCAAGCGAGAGATATTCAGGGACATAAACTTGAAGACTATGCATATAATAATCCTTCTTAAAGATAAAACGGTAGCCAGGAATCGAGAAATCAGAGAATGGGCTTGCAGAGTTAAGATTAGTTTCACAGAAAGTTAAAATGTCTGGAGAATTTTAGAAGAGAAACGATTCCACACTGCAAAAGCTGGTATGAATACCACGTATGTTGAAGAAAAAAATTGAGGGGTTTAGGTGTTTTTTTTTTTTAATGGGTTGGTTTTCTTTTATATCCTTGATTATTAGCCACAGGTAGTTATTTTGGTAAAGAAAGGCCTATGTTAGTAGTAGCAGTCTATTGTCACATATAACATGTACGGGACACCCTTGTATACGCGACATGGCACTGCAAAAATCATAATATATTTCGATTGTTGATCTGAGCAGCCTCTCTAGACACCACACAAGAATTCGGTCTCCGAATTACCAGTCGGGAAGTAAAAATCAAAGAACTGCCAACTCGTTACTCTCTGCATGAAGAGACCTTGCAACCAACTACCCCTATCACAAGAAATGGTGACAGCACCGCTATTAAGGTCTGAAGAATGGAAAGGACCGGAAATGAAAGGAAAGGATAGGAAAGAAACCGCAAACCCCTTTCTAAACAAGAAACAAGGAAGGAGCCACTGTTTAAGGGAATGGGGAGGAGTATAGATCGGGCAATATTATCCAGCTTTGACTGTTCAGTACTCTTTTCCTTTTACCTAAAGAAGATTTCCTTTTCCATAATACATTTCTTAGCTTTTGGAAAGAATCTTTCGCTATTGCAAAGTATTTATGTGTCGTTCTCTGTTAAAACACTTCTTAGATGATTAAATTTTTCCACTTCATTGATATTAGTGTTTCCAAATTTTAATTTGCATATTGGACTGTTCCTTTTACTGACAACTCTGTTTTCTGTCTTCTTACAATTGATGGTAATGCTTTCTTCTCACTTTCTTCTATTACCTTTTGTATGAGTTAATGTAGTTTTCTATTTGGCTCTACTATTAACAAAATCAGTTGCATATTTAATGCTGTTAAGATCTCGGCTGCCAATAATGAATTCTGGTAAGAATTCGAATTCTCTCAGAATCGACTCACTGTAAAAGTCGAATAAGTTTGGTGAGAAGAGGCATCATTGTCTTACACACCTTTCTATTTTTAAGCATTTGCTGAATTCATTTGCAGGTAGTTTTCTCTCTGTATATCTCCCGAACTTTTCCAATACCCTTCCTTAATTCAATGAAACTTGCCAAGCATTTACAATAGTTCTTAGTGACGCACTTTATCAATGGACACCCTGAATAATAAGATATCTTGTCCGCCCCGTAAACAAAGAGACTGCTCCACTATCATTAAAGTACAATATATATATCAATATTTAAATTAAGCGATGACCAGTGTCCAATCAGCACATGACGATTGTGCTGCGCGTGAAGCTCAGAGTTGTGCTACCGTTAAAAAATGCATATTTATTATTAATATAAATTATAGACCAGTTTTATTAGGACGAGCATTCAGTGTGCTCTATCTATCTATCTATCTATCTATCTATCTATCTATCTATCTATCTATCTATCTATAAATTTGATATTGGTATTAATCCTATATATATATCAAAATGTATACACACATATCCAAATGTATATACGTGTAGGTATACACACACATCCATCAACATAAATTGAAAAAAATTATCTTGCATATTCATTTTACATATATAATGGTAGACTTTGAAAAAACAAGGGTTACTCAAAGATCTACGCATCGTTCATTCAGTAGTGAATTTGAACACACTAGGCTACTGGCGTGTGTTTACATTGTATATAACACGCTAAAGTTCGCCTTCTTCTACTGAGCGCCCAGAGCTCAGAGGTAGAATCGCCAACTGATGTCAGTGCGTCCGGGTTTCAATCCTGGCCAGAAGCAATCGGAGTTTAACCGTACTGATGAGCTGTGATACAGCGAAACAGATCTGTCTGTTGACGACTATATATATATATTAGGCACGGAAATTTCTATGTTTCCAGATTTAAAGCCTTTATCTCGTCATCAGGCAATGTTCAATAACATTGGTGAAAATCGTTTACATTTGAATGTTGATATGGAAGGGGAAGACATAAAATTTTGGTTTTTAATTTAATTAATCAGAATATACAACTCCCATAATAAAATGGAAAATTAAAAAAAAAAATGAGAATATGTTAGTCTTTAAATAAACCATACTCTTTGTGTCCAGATGAAACTTATACATTATTAAATTTCTTAAAAATAAGTGTCTATTGAATAAACGTAATGAAATTACTGTCATATGTAAGCACTGCAAAAAGTTCTCCTCAGAACATAGTCAATAATTCTTCATATAAACATAAGGATTAACTTATATATATCCTTTATTTTATATTATGATATAAATAATATTAATTTCATAGATTTTAGGATAGATATAAGTTAAGAATACATGATGAATTGACAAAGAAATGTACTCTGAACATATATATATATATATATATATATATATTCTTACCAACTATTCTTTTAAGTCATTTTGTGTTTTAAAAGAACAGGGACACGTATAACTCTAAGTAATTCTTCGTAACTAAAATGTAAAAATCTTGCCGCGAGTAAGCAGTCTAGCCATAAAATTGACAGTCTTCCTTAGATATATATGAATACCCTACATTCCCTAACATCTAACGTATATCTTAAATTTTCAAAGTCAACCTTCATTCTGTTTAGTTGAATTAAAGACACACCCTTACGATCTAAATTTTCTACGTGGATAGGGGTCGCAGGTTCAAGTCCTGCCGAATGACACACATTTTTGTAACAAAAATTTATCGTAAATAATCAGGCCGGTAGAAATAAATATATAATACTGTTTGATTATAAACAGAATATCTACTTAAATACGAGTATCGATCAAAAATAATGTTCAAGCAAATCATGTCACACAAACACACACAAACACACACACACACAAACACACACACACACACACACACACACACACACACACATATATATATATATATATATAGAGAGAGAGAGAGAGAGGGATTGTTTAATTACTTAGTGGTCATAATAAGATTAGACCAGTGCACATTTGTATTAAAAAGTGTTCAATACAATTATTGTAGAACTTTTTGTTGGCAACTAGTCTAGTTTTCCATTTGTAAACGAGTTATTACGCAACCTAGGTTTTTACTATGAGTTGCGTCTTCAGGCGATTTTCAGTAAGTGATTTTATCGTTTACTGTTTATTTATTTTTTCTATTTATAAATGTCCACTTCAAGGACTTTGCAACACAAAAGAAGTCATTTACAAGGCAAAGGTACATGATTTAAATGACCAAAATAAAATATATTTGAGTTCAACCAAAGACACCTTTAAGACAAGGTGGTTCTATCACAAGTCCACATTCAAAATAGGAAACCTAAAAAACTGTACAAAATTGGCTAGCCATCTGTGGAAATTGAAATCAAAATATGGAAAAGACCCAGACATAACGTGAAGTTTAGTGAAAACAGCCAAGCCTTACAACGGTGGAAAAATATGTAGACTGTGCCAGGTAGAAAAGTTAGTGATTATGCTATTCCAAAACAAAAATGAACTATTGAATGAAAGAACGGAAATTAATATACTAAAAAATACCTCTTAGGTTCATAGAACCATTGATGAAAACGTCATAATTCCTTGTAATTTTAAAAATTGCGCGTTGAAGCATTCCCTGCGACGTGAGCGTTAAAAAATAAAAAAAGAAAAGAAAAGAAAAATAACACCGCTATATGAGCGTTCTTAAAAAAAAAATAAACGGTAAAAACATTTATTGAAAATCGCCTGAAGACACCACTCATGGTAGAAACTTAGGTTGCGTAATAACCTGTTTACAATGGAATATATATATATATATATATATATATATATAGGAGTGAATACAGAACGAAGAAATAATTCTTACAACGTCCAAAACATTAATTTAAAACAGGTGCTCGATATATAATATATAGAGCTGTGACTATTTGTTACATATATATATATATATATATATATCAGTGAGAATCGAACTGACAACTCAGTCACAATTGATTTAGTTAGGCAGGCGTGATAACTCTTTTACCACGTTGAAGTGGTGATTTTCAAAGTGTAATAGAAAGTAAGCAAAGACGAAAATAAAAGGCACTCATTGAAGATCTAACTCACTGTTCAAGGGTCTCTTATCTAGCGATAACCACTAGACCATGTCGAAGTGCCCCTCACATACACTTACATACACGCACATATATATCATAATCAATTAAATGTAATGTATAAAAACGTATATGCTTGCGAAGAATTGCTTGAGCGAATTTGTTTGGACAATATTCAGAATGCATCTGAAGGAATATTGACATTCTCTTTGTAAATCTACTGGCAAAAAAGTGTTGTTCAAATATCAACAGAAAAGAAGTTGGAGAAAAAACTGGAATGAAATATCAATAACAACTTTGATGTTTGAAAAGAGCCTTGCTAATAAAATTCTGCTACCTGCCATTTGGAGCGTCCTTCTTTTATTCAATTTATCAATTTGTTGTTGACAGTGCAGGACATAAAACGACGCTTTGGACTCGACTGAACGCATGTGAACGTGCATAAATTAAATTTTAAATCTTTTTCGTCATTGCATTTTTAATTACATGCAATAAAGATAGGCTCTTTTATCAAGCACTGTTTAACGAGCA
Source organism: Ascarosepion bandense (assembly GCA_037127315.1). Taxonomy (NCBI): domain Eukaryota; kingdom Metazoa; phylum Mollusca; class Cephalopoda; order Sepiida; family Sepiidae; genus Ascarosepion; species Ascarosepion bandense. The sequence goes on from JBBBDQ010001865.1 coordinate 862,861, forward strand.
AGGCTTATTTTGCGAATTCATTTTTTCTATGCGTTCACGTGCCCAAGTGCGCTAATTAAATACGGAAGCAAAAATCTGTTGTCGAACTATAGCTAGCAACGTAATTTCAGCAACCATGGTGATCCCTCGAAAATATTTTTTTGCCAGCCGAGATTTAGGAGCTATCATTACTTACATTATTTACACGTTGACAAATGTCCCCGGATTTTACTGTTCTTGCCACACCGTTTCGGGACGGGCATTGCGTACTTGGACTCATTGAACTGGGGCGAGCAATAATTGAACGGTTCTAAATAAAAAACACTATACGAGATATCTCTGCACATGAACAACGGACCAAGAACAATCTACCCCTGTAGATTAAATGAAAGGTTCATTTTGAAAGTCCTTTAAGGTAATAAAAAATGTTACAAAATCACCTGCGATATGTGACAATGTGCACAGCTATTTATTCGGAAGATTGTTCTTGCCTTGGTTGTTATTGATTTTATTAAAGACGTTTCGACTCTATACACTCCACTTCATCCTCAGCTCTCCATTTTTGGCTTATTGAGGTTTCAATTAATTTTAAAAAATCATTTTGTCTTAAGTATGGCAACACTATTAAGACGCATGTGGTAGAGAAGAAAATGACTTTAGTGAAGAGAAAGGACAATAAAAGAATGGATTTCAAGTAACCACAAGATGGCGACTGACGTTGCATTTCATTTTTTAAGATTGTAGGTGGTAAGGAAGCAAGAGTTCGGAAGAGAGTTCACAGGACAGAATGGCGAGTGAAGAAACTATTTGAATAGAACTTACAGTTACATCTAGCTAGTTCAGCAGTAAAACGATGAAATCTAGTAGCCAATTTAATTGTACTTTTAAATTCATGCGGTTGTGGTACAACGGATGAGAGATCCTGCTTGGAAAACAGCAGCCATGAAAACATTTATAGAAAATACAGAGGAAAATGCGGTTAAGGGACTAAAGTCGAGATGTCAGGTCAAGACCCATAACATTACAGACCTTTCTTTGGTTTTATCCAGATATATAGTCGGAGCTCAAGGTCTGATATGACAGCAATATTCAATGCATAGACGAATAGTAGACTTATAAATGTGAAAGTTTCAATCTAACGAGAAAAAACTGTCTGGAACAAGACAGTATATCAACCTGCTGAGCAACAAACATAGCAAATGATTCAGTATAATTGGTCCGCTTCATTGGAAAACGTGAGACTAAAAATCCGCAATGAGTTGCGCTTCTAGAAGTTAGAAACAGCCACGCTGATGGAGGGCAAAGATTTGTCACTATGATAGCCAGGGCCGGTGCAAGGATCTTGTGACGCGACCTCGAATCTAAGATAAAGAGCTCTCACTATACTATATATCACCTTTCATGAGGTAGCATTCATATAAAATATAAATTTTATATTATCCTAGTTTGTACAACAATGCGTCATATGCAAGATAGGTTATCTAGTAAAATACAATGTATCGAAAAAACAAATAAGAGACATGTCATAAAAGATCATCCTATCTTAAACCAACAATGTTTTCACCATTTTTCAACATCAAATTGAAATTTTTCTAGTTAAAAGTTAGTTAGGGCGCCGCTCCTATTTGACTACAAATGGACTGTTCCCATTGCTATATATAGCAATGGGGGATTCTCTAAAAGAGAGTCGGTAGAGAGTCACTAGACTGACGACTCTACGACACTGTCAGCTCTCTGCCTTCTGGTAGAGGGCGCTCTCTGCTTCCGAGCAGAGAGCAATAACCCAGTCGTGGTTCCGCCGAAGGGTACAAACACGACTGGGGAAAAATAGACAGATATTTTTGGCCCGGCTATATGGCCGGGAATACCCACTATAAAATGACCATGTGTCACATCCAGCCTACGTGGGAAGGCTAGTAAATACAGTAAATACAGTCGGTAGAGAGTCACTAGACTGACGACTCTACGACACTGTCAGCTCTCTGCCTTCAGGTAGAGGGCGCTCTCTGCTTCCGAGCAGGGAGCAATAACGCAGTCGTGGTTCCGCCGAAGAGTAGATCCACGACTGGGCAAAAATAGACAGACATTTTTTGGCCCGGCTATATGGCCGGGAATACCCACTATAAAATGACCATGTGTCACATCCAGCCTACGTGGGAAGGCTAGTAAATACAGTCGGTAGAGAGTCACTAGACTGACGACTCTACGACACTGTCAGCACTCTGCCTTCAGGTAGAGGGCGCTCTCTGCTTCCGAGCAGAGAGCAATAACCCAGTCGTGGTTCCGCCGAAGGGTAGAGACACGACTGGGCAAAAATAGACAGACATTTTTTGGCCCGGCTATATGGCCGGGAGTACCCACTATAAAATGACCATGTGTCACATCCAGCCTTGCGTGGGAAGGCTAGTAAATACAGTCGGTAGAGAATCACTTGAGAGTCTCTAATGAGTTACTGAAGAGTCAGTACGAGTCAGTGAAGAGTTAGTCACACTTCCGGTGGCGTACCGGAAGTAATCACGTATACACACGTCTTACGACGGATTGGACTCTTGTATCTTTCTATTGTAAATATTACTAATCACTTCTGTACATACTAACCGTCTTTCCGCGGAATACAACTTATATTCTGATTCTGTTGTTGAGTTATTCATTTATACTTGGCGACATAACAAAGTTGAATAATTTTAATACATTCAACATTATAGATAAAAATACTGAGATGACTTTACATGAGTTATAGAGTAGGTACCGCCAATCGATTTTGATAATTCATTTTTTAAATTGAATTTTCAAAAGATTTCAAATAATACAAAGTTTTCAATATTCCAAAGTTGTGGATCTTTAGAAAAAATTTACTTAACTTAACAATTTACTTAACTTAACTTAATTTAACTTAAAAATTTACTTAACTTATAAACATATAACAAAACGACAGTTATAGAGTAGGTACCGCCAATCAATTTTGATAATTCACTTTTTAAATTGAATTTTCAAAAGTTTAAAAAATATCTTGAAACTTTTATTTTAGTATTAATTGAAAGCTAAATGATTAAATTTACTAGTAAACAAACTACTGTAGTGTATTTTAATCAGAAATTATATTGATTGGAATCTAAAATTTTGAGATTAAAAGAAAATTCAATTGTTCGGACATTTTTGAGCGATAAGATAAAAGTGTATGACAATCACAAGTGACATAATTGAACAATTTTTTCGGGTAAGGGGAAGACACTCTGACACACATGATCTTTTAATTTACACATTGAAATTACTACACACAAAAAACTTCAAATAAACACACAAAAGAAATATTCTAAAAATTTAGTAAATATAATCTTCACTTCATACTTTTATAAACTAGTCCCAATAAATCTCTGAAATATTCTAAAAAGATTTTGAAACTTTATAAATTATTATAATTAAAAAAATGAAAATAATTTTTTAAAAACTTTCATTACTAATCGAAAAAAAGTTTCTTCAGATTATAATGTCCTTAAATATTATTTATTCAAGCAATTAAAAGCCTATCAAATTAAATAAAGTCACAGTTATATGGCTTTGTTATTTTACTAAGATTCTTTGATAATAATTATTTCACAAATAATTTCATTCATTTGTGAATACGTTTTGGAAGTTTCCTTAAAATCCGACTATTATTTAATTTTTGCAAGAATTTCCAATTAATGTGTTTGCTACCGGAAAAAATTGAGTTATGTAATATTTTGTTTTCCATTGTAAACTCTCGTAACGATTTGGTTACCCGCTAACTAAAATTAAAACAAGATCATTATCAAAATTTCGAACGTGTTAGAAGGGATTAAAACTTTAAAAAAATAATTAAAATACTTTGATGTTTCCTCTTCGCAATAATATAAACATTTTTATGGGAAAAGTTCGTTTATATTAAGTTTATGACCTGTTTTTATTCAGACTATGCTGTTTTTTTAGCGATTTAGTGGATGTATCTATTATAGAGCAATTGTTATTCTCCGAATTTTCTGTCTAGTTTCATAGTTTAGTTGGAGTGTTTACATTAGTCTATATACCTGAAACACGTTTGGGCGATCATGTATTTTAAGAGATATAACTGACTAGGCAGAAGATTTTCCTGCAGTAGGTTGCTATTAATTTCTGCGGTAGACTAGTTGCCAACAAAAACTATAGGAACCAGTCTGTTCTGCTGTTTAGCCTATATCTAGAAGGAGAAGCGACAGATTAAACACTTTTCCTAGGGTATTTACGCATAAATGAATGAATTCAACTGGAATTTGAACTCGAAGTAGTATTACGCTTAATTTCATAAAATCTAGGTACCATAACGGAAAGTAAAATTTATTTTGAAAGTGCAGCGCCTCTTTATTCGAGGAATGGATTTAACTGTGGGATAAATATGTAAGACGCCTGTTTGTGCGGTTGCTAAAACATACACTACATATATTTAGTTACCGCCACTCATTTTCGATTCCTAAATTTAAATTTAATTTTTAAAAATAAAAAAAAGTTTTCTTGAATCATTAATTTTAACTTTAATTGAAAGTTAAGAGAATAAATGTACTAATTCCAGTAAGCAAAATACTCTGATGTCTTTCAAACCGAAATTTATATTGATTGGAAACTAAATTTTTTTTTATTTTAAAATAATTTCAATTTTTCGGCCATTTTTCATCGATCGACACATTTTGTAACCAGAAACCAAATCTCGCTTTTAAAAATCTTGCCAAAATAAGATATATCTCGCCAACAGATTATTTCATTCAAATTAGCGAATTTAAACTTACCTTAATCTGATTTGAAACAATAATTACTGCTTACTCCCCCAAATGTACTCTAAAAGCGTTTCTTAATTACGGTAGTCTTGTTATCGGCGTTATCATCGTCTTATCACAGGTGACAAAGACAGACGGAAGCCGTCAAAAAATGCTCAGTATGGAAGACGAATTTGATATTATCTTAATCGTACGCTTCGTTTTTTATTTTTAACTATAGGTCAAAATTAAAAATTTATCACAGAATTTTCGGCAATTTTCCAATATTTTATAGAATTTTAGTTTAACTTTATAGCCTTACATTTGAAGATGTTTTATGAAAAATAAATTTTAAAATAATATAAAATCTTCTTTTAAAATAAACTTAGAATTTAATAACAGAATAAAAATATATAAGGACGGGGGTAACTCATTAATTTATAAAATTTTATGGCATTTATTAATCTTTATTTTTAATATTTATTTTTCATAGTCTTTTTAGGTACCTCTACAAATTGTAAATTTCACAATTTTTTTAACAAAATTCGGAAATTAGAAATTAAAATATAAAAATTGCTTTAAATTTTAAAGGGATGATCTGCAAAGCCCGTTAAATGTTGAAACGTAAGGTATAGGAAACACGGAAGCGAGATGAAAGAATTCTACCTGTCGAAAATGTTTATATAGTTTTTTTTCCTGTAAAGTGCGCAACCTTTGAAACGCCAGACCTTTTAATGATATATATCATGTACGGCCAGGCATAAAAAGAAAATACGAGTCATCATACGCATACATTTAAAATGTTTTCATTATTTTAAATATCGATGGGTAGAATATTTGCATTAAACTTTTCAATTTTCGATTAGTAGATATAGTCCTAATTCATTAATTTAACACCCTCGAGTTAACGATGAAGGAGGAAATCTTAAAAGATTTTTGAAAATTTATAAATTATTATAATAAAAAATAATAAAAATGAAGACAAAAGACTTTCTTAATGTTACGTTTAATGAAGTAAACCCTTGTAAAAATTATTATAATAAAAATAATAAAAATGAAGACAAAAGACTTTCTTAATGTCATGTTTACCGTAGTAAACCCTTGTAAAAATTGCGTCACTCACCGACGAAAGAAAAACAAGATTTTCTGCCAAAATTTCGAACATGTTAGACAGAATTAAAAAATAAAAAAAAATAACTAAAACATATTTTGATCTATCCTCTTAATAATAACATAAAAAATTTGCCGATAAAACTTTGTTTTTGTTTAGTTTGGGGCCTTTTTCTTCATACTATGCTGGGTTTTTTTTTCAGCGATTTAGTGGAGGTACCTACATTTATTAGAGTTAATTTGATCATTGGCAAAATTTGTGAGCAGTAGTCAATGTGAAAAAGAAGAAAATGGTAGTCAAGATAATACATCAAAGGAGATGATCTAAATTAAATGTCAGAAGCAGTAAGCTCTCTTTCTATCTATCTCTATCTCTCTATCTATTTAAACCTGTTCATTATCTATCTATCTATCTATCTATCTATCTATCTATCTATCTTTTGAACTACATGTTCTGACGTAATCTATAGTTTCTTAAACAAATTTAAAGTGCATAAACTATTGTCGTGCCTGGTGTTATTTTCCCAACAATTTTCAGTTTCTTTTAACTGCCATCTTAATGCAATTTTCCCCATCCATAGACTTCTGGTAACAGAAAGTTGTTCTACAGAAGGATGCTGAGAATATCCTTCTGTAGAACAACTTTTCTGTTACCAGAAGTCTTTTCTTCATCTGCAATGAAATGGCCCCGCATTCACTGCCATATTAGTCAATTAAGTGACATACGTGATACATGCTTTGGCGATCATGTCTCGAAAGAGACATGACTGCCTGAGCAGAGAATTTTCCCGCAGTGGATTGACATTACTTTCTGTGGCAGACTGGTTGCCAACCATTATTATAAAACCTAATTTGTTCTGTTATTTAGCCCATAGCTGGAAGGAGAAACAACCGTTTAATATATTTCCCACGGATATTTGTGCGTAAGTGAATGCAACAAATTCAACTAGAATTCGAACTCGGCTCTTTGATTTCTCGTTTCAAGCTGATATACAATGCAGCACAACGTACGGCACTAGGAGGACTGATATTACATAAGGGTTAAGTACTTTTTTTTTTACTGTTAACGACACTTTCATGTTTCTTAATAATTTGTTTAGCTTTTCGAAGGCATCGTTCGCTATCGCAAATTCACCCTTGCATTTCGGTGTGGCATTGCCTTTTGCCATTCTGTCATTTGCAAAGAATTGGTTAGCGAAAATCTGATTATTTTTCTACTGCAACCACTTGATTGTCCAACTATCAAAAGTAGTCTTTTCTCTTTTCCATTTACATATCCGTCTGCCATTGTCTCCTTGCTCCATACCATCATCGCTACTCGCCTGTCAACATTATTACATCTATACATCTCACATAATACAATACAGCAGACAACACATCTGCAATGGGTCTGAATTCCGATAAAATTAATTACTGATTTCTAGCTCTTGACAAATCCATAAGAGAAAATCCTGATTAAAGTCAACGGATCCATGTCGCTAGAATTTCAGCTGTTGCATAATTGAATGAGAAAATGAAAGCAAAACAAAATCCTGTAACGCGTTTCGTTCTCTGCAATGTGTTTGTCAACCTTTCGTAAATTGTGACCGATTTTTAGTGTCACAAAGATTTCAGTTCTACATAAGTACAAATAGAAAATTCGTGTAAAATAAAATACATTTTATTAACAAAAGCAAAATGTAGTAGACAATATAAATTATGACTAAAATGATTGAAAGAATGAAATCTAGATTCAATTTTAGTCATAACAACCAATAAAATTGAAACAAGTCATTGCCTTTCAATGAAAAAATTGGATAAATACTACCTAACTAATGGTGGAAATGTGGATTAACGGTGCCGATATAACCCTCTAGGGCCATTCGTATCATATTTGATACAGTATGAAAACAAGCCTTGAAAGAAATATTTTCCTAAAAAATTTTTTAAGAGAAATATTTTATAAATTTCAAATGAAAGCAGTACTGACTGCTCAGTCAATGAATACCAAATGTTTCCTTATAGGGAAATACCAAATGTTTCCTTATAGGGAAATACTGTATCAAATATGATACGAATGGCCCTAAAGGGTTAAGTAGTAATTAGTGGGGGATCTGTTTATTACTTCATAACAATATAGAATTGATCCCCCACTTTATGCCCAGTAGAAGCCTTAACCCTCTAGGGCCATTCGTATCATATTTGATACAGTATGAAAACAAGCCTTGAAAGAAATATTTTCCTGAAAAATTTTTTAAGAGAAATATTTTATAAATTTCAAATGAAAGCAGTACTGACTGCTCAGTCAATGAATACCAAATGTTTCCTTATAGGAAAATACCAAATGTTTCCTTATAGGGAAATACTGTATCAAATATGATACGAATGGCCCTAGAGGGTTAAGTAGTAATTAGTGGGGGATCTGTTTATTACTTCATAACAATATAGAACTGATCCCCCACTTTATGCCCAGTAGAAGCCTTAACCCTCTAGGGCCATTCGTATCATATTTGATACAGTATGAAAACAAGCCTTGAAAGAAATATTTTCCTGAAAAATTTTTTAAGAGAAATATTTTATAAATTTCAAATGAAAGCAGTACTGACTGCTCAGTCAATGAATACCAAATGTTTCCTTATAGGGAAATACCAAATGTTTCCTTATAGGGAAATACTGTATCAAATATGATACAAATGGCCCTAGAGGGTTAAGATAGATACTGCGATTCTTTCAAAAACTAAAATAATATTTTTGTTCATTGATTTTATCATGATGTAACTCAATAATTTACAATAAATGTATTAGAAATGTAGGCCTCAAATAAATGAAAAATGAATGAACATAAAACCTTGATAACATAACACAATAAAACAAAATAAACTTTCATATCAATTTGAAAAAAATATTTTATTAAATATCGAAACATCGAAAATTTTATTTAAATAATTTCTGAATAATTTTCCTTTAAAAAAAATAAATTGAAGACTTTTAAGCTTTCATAATTTTACATCAGTGGGAAAAAAATTAGAATTTTAGAGACAACCTATTTTATATGGGCCAAATCCAGACTAATGATGACAATTTTTCAGGCTCAATTGTGGGTCGAAGAGCAGACGTCTGAAATCACTGCTATAAAAGGACATCAAAAGTAATATTATGGATATATATATATATATGTTCGTGTCTATATGTGTATATATGTATATGTATGATATATATGTGCATATATATATATATATATATGTATATGCATTATGTTTAGACACACACACACATATATATATATATATATATATATATATATATGTGTGTGTGTGTGTGTGTGTGTGTGTGTGTGTGTGTGTGTGTTTTCTAAACATATACTGTTAAAGGTTTTTTCTCTTGTTAATAAAAATGGCAATTATATACAATATTGATTGTACTATGAAACCATATTGAAGATGCTTGTTCTGTATTATTGTTGTTCTCAAATTACATATTCCTAAAATAATCAATGTTCTAATTTTCTGTTACCACTTCACCATATTTGACACTTTAGCAATGATTTGCATTTAAAGTTGGCACGCTGGAACAAGCTGCAAGTCACCAAAATGGCTGCCTTTTGTTTACTATTGCACATATTAGCTTAGAATTTTAGATCTCCTCATGTGTTAGTGTTGTCATATAATGTGCCAAGTTTCACTAATTTTTATTAAAAACTATTGGAGTTAGAACAAAAAAATCGATTTGCATATAATTCTGGCACGCAGTGTATATGCGAAGACTAACTGGTGAAGCAATGAATAAGAATTGTACTAAGAAAACAGTTAAGTGTTGGGGAGTGTAATGGTCTTTGGAATGTTTTTTGTGCTTGGAATTTCGCCTCTTGTATGTATAAATACGAGAGTAAGTGCTGGTGTATATAAAAATTTGTTAAAACGTCACGTTGTTCCTGTGTTTCAAAATTGTGGTATTAACACTGCTGTATTTATGCAAAATAATGCTCCGTGCCATAATCGAAGCTCGTGATGAATTATCTTGAGAAGCAAGGAATTGAGATTCTTGACTGGCTCTCTCAGAGTCCTGACATTAACCCAATTGAAAGCTGATAGAAAACATTAGCGGAGAAGGTAACGGCACGAAATCCATACAATGTTGAAGATTTGTCGCTGAAAGCATGTGAAGAAATGGGCTAAAATTGTGGTTACTGTTTGTCAAAATTTGGTAAAATCTTGTGTGAGAAGATATGCAGCGGTCATCGAGAATAAAAGTCTTAGCAGAAAATATTAAAGTGCAAGATTGTCTTTTGTTTCGTTCTGATTTATTTAGATAAAATTTAAATTCGTCCCCTAATTTTGGACTAATGAAAAATGGTAAATATGTGATAAAGAAGTGAGAGGGAAATAATACAGCAAACTTTGATTCTAATTTTACACTGAGATAGCAAAATTATGTCGTCTAATATATCACAAAAAGTAATTTAGGATTTTGGATCCCTCACAATTCAGCTTTTCTGCTCAGTACATAATTATAACTGAAAATTACCTCGTTTCCGTTGGATATACATAATTCCATCAGTACGAATATTGCTTTAGTCTGATGAAGTCTTTTTAGAGTATGAAATGGGTTTCGTAGAATTTTGAAACATAACCAAGTCCTTATCTTATATAAAGAAATTCACTTGAATTTTTGATGTAAATATCTTTATAGTATGCTTACAAACTATATGAAAGGTTTTACAAGTTAGCAATTGTAACTGAGTATTTTGTAGATGTCAGTTTATTGAATTAAACATATAGAATATTTAGGTCAGAAAATTGGTTGACGAATTATTTTGAAAACAAATTATGTATGTAAAATGTTTTTTTCGCTTTTAGGAATTTAAATCGAAATAGAAGGAGATGTCTAAAACAAAGATAAAAAACAGAAAAAAAAACGAGTAACAAACAAGTTGGGGTTAATGAGTGAGCGTCAGTTCGTTGAGTGAATTTGGCTGATTCTCTACGTGATGGTATTGTTTGTTTTTAATGGCCTTTGTTATAAAACAATGATATCAAAAGAAAGGATACGCTAGAAAAGAAACTCCTGTGTAACCACATTAGCATTAGTTTGATGAATTCCTAAAGGACAAAACGCGTCACATAAACATTGTTTTTCCCCCTTTGCCATAGATTTTCCTAAACTACATGTTTGGATAATTGTCAGCTTTATACGACCACATAATATTAAAGTATCCTTACATGTATGTGGTAACACAATCAATGGATGCATGTAAACAGACACCGTATTTTGTATTAACAAGATGCATAGAATAGATTTTGAAGTTGGCTCTCTGTCTTGGTATCTTTGAATCACAGAAATATTTTCTAGAAAAAGAAATACATTAAAACTAAAATGATAAATGTTTTCCTCCTGATCGATTAATTATATTTGGTGTATTTTTGTAAAATTTCTCGATATTTGTTTTCATTCTTGTGTTATTTTATTTTTTTATTTTTTGTCTTTGATAACTTCTTTAGGAAACTATGTTCAATTTTCCATTTTGGTCACATGCCCGGTTCACACTCCACCCATGTCTATTGAACAGGTGAAGAGGCTCATCCCTTGTTCCCTGTTTAAGATGTGGTTTCCAGCTTTCTCTTTTCCAATCTTTTCACTCTTACTTAGCCCCTGCACATCAGTAGCGTTACCGCCTTACTCGGGGTGATGTGATTAAAAAAAATGTATTTTGTAGACATAGTTTTAAGTTTAGGGTGGAATGTCACTTGTTACCAAAGAAATAGGAAACGTGTTCTTGTGTCAGCATTCAATACAAGCATATGCTTATTTTTTTTGACTATACATTTCAATTTTCAAAGTTTGTAATCTTCTGACATTTGCCAGAAATTTGCTGTTTCCCGCCACTGGCGATTCTTACCGGCGATTGTATAAAGCAAAAACACGTGGCCTTAACTTAGCTGCATTAACTCTATTTGCCAGTGAAAATTTTATGTAGGGAGCAGCACTAACATGCGCAAATATTTAAAAATAGGCGTAGGGAGAAGGGAAGGTTCGGAACCATTTCCCAAGAGGGAAAATTCGCTTTCTGCGACGAACCATTTTCTTAAGACAATCTGACGACGGTGGCAGGGAAATAATATCGTTATACGCTTCTTAATGGAATTTGGTAGGCATCGTTCGATATTACAAAGCGCCTTCGAATTTCACTGTCAGATGTTCAGTCCTCTGTTATAACATTTCCCAGATAATTTAATTTCCGTATTTATTTGGTTTGACATGTCCATTTCGTAGCTCTCATCTTGGGCTGGCCATCTTGCTAATGACCAAACATTTTGTCATCTTGCAGATGTCAAAATCAAGCAAATACAGGAATCGTACTGAGAACCTGAGAAATATTATATCAGATGACAGAAATGAAATCCGAAGATGCATTAAAATAGCAAAGTATTAAGAAACAAAACAATTGTGATAGAAACAAAGAAAAATGTGCTTGTTGTGAAAAATTAGAAATATAAAATGTTGACAATTTAACCTTCACACTGTGTGTGTGTGCATGCGTGTATCAGTCAGTTTAGTGCCATACGTGATACACGTTTTAGGCGATCATGTCTCGAAAGAGACATGACTGATTGGGCAGAAGATTATCCTGCAGTAGGTTGCCATTACTTTCTGAAGTAGACTGGTTGCCAGCCAAGGCTATAGAACCCAATATGTCCTGTTATTTAACCTATAACTAGAGGGAAGAGACATATTAATACCTTTCCCAAGGTATTTGCACGTGGGTGAGTGCCATGAATTCGGCTGGAATTTGAGCTCGGCTCCCCGATTTGTCGTTCCGAGCCGATATCCACTGAACCACAAACGCACATCCTCGTGTGTGTATATATGAAAACAAATAAAGACAAGAGGAAAACTATATTTTTTCTTGTGTTTATTTTGATATTGTTCTTTACTTCAGATTATAACAGAGTATACTTTTGCTCATATATATATATATATATATATATATATATATATATATATATATGTTAGTCATCCACATACGGGCCCGTTTCGCTGTATCGCGGCTCATCGGTGTGGCTGGACATGTCCACTTGCTTCTGGCCGGGATCGAGGCTCGACCGATTTGGTGTCGGTCGGAGTCTCTACTCCCTAAGCCATCAGCGCATGGCATCAGAGAAGGGAAATTTTAACGTCTTGTGTGTGGGCGGTGTATGCAGGCCCAGTCACCGAGAGAACTCAATTCATTTCTGAAGAGTCACGCATATAGCCGAAGTGGAAACTGTTTTTAAAATTTTCTTCTCCAGAGAGCTCAATCGTAATGAGAGCATAATATATATATATATATATATATATATATATATATATATATATATATATAACCACTTGAATAGAAAACACTTAGATATTAAATTTTTTTTAGGGTTTTCAATATTTGAAAGTTTGAATATCTCCTAATAGATTTACTGCGTAAAATTTGAAAATTTCAAACTCTCGGAAAAGTAATTTATCTTTCAGATAGATTAATAAAAATTATTATAACATGATGAAAACATTAGGTAACAGTAGGAAACGCTTAGATTTTAAAAACTTATTGGAGAAGTTTAAAAACTTACAAATACGTTGAAAAAAAAACAGGTGTAGAGGCTCATCCCTTGTTTCCTTGTTAAGGATGTGGTTTCCGGCTTTCTCTTTTCCAATCTTTTCACTCATTTATTTTTTATTTTTTTTTCAATTGGAGTAGATAGACTAAACTATCGCCCGGTTCACACTCCACCCACGTCTAATGAACAGGTGTAGAGGCTCATCCCTTGTTCCCTGTTTAGGATGTGATCTCCGGCTTTCTCATTTCCAATCTTTTCACTCTTACGTAGCCCCCTGCAGATTAGTGGCGTTACCGCCTTGCTCGGGGTGATATGATTAAAAACAAAAAAAACAAAAAAACAAAAAAAAAAAACTGCCGTGTTTTTGGTGATTCAGAAAATAATGTCCGATTTTACTTTTGCGCGCTAATATATTATCATAATCTTCTTCTTTATGTGTCTTATTCCTTCAGGACGTAGGCGATCATGAACTTCCACTTTCCTCTATCCCTTGTCGTTCTTAAACTTTCTATTCCTGAGATCTCTTTCAAACTTCGCCCCACTATTCACCTACTCAAGTTTATTAGGCATGCATCGCGCTGCCTTCTCCTAACTCTCTTTCTTTCAATCCTTTCTGTGAGTATTAGATTTTCCAAACCCTCTTTCCTCATTACATGTCTCAGTATGTTTTTCGTATAATATTTCTTGTCGTTTGCGTTATTTCCAAAACCTTGCTCACACGATCAGTCTATGGTATCCTGCTGCTTTAAGTCTCTCCTTCATCTTTGATATAGGAGGGCATATAGCACAGAACAGTCCACTACTCTTTTTCTTTGTTTTCAACGAAATCTTCTCATCTCTCAATACAATGCTTAGCTTTTGACATGCTTCCAATTTTATATCAATATCTTTTAGAATCTTGTTCTCAAATACGTGATATGTGTATAGATTAGGAAATAGTGTTAGGTTGTTCAGAATATCATCTTCAGTTTTACAATAAACCTTTTTTGTTCTAATATATTATTATAATAGTTGCACAAAATTATATTACTAATTCCTGCTTATTAAAGTGACATCTTTGCTAATTTTATATCAATATCTTTTATAATTGTTCTATATTTCTGAGATGAGGTAGCATTTACAGTATTTACATTATTCTGAAAATTGTTCTAAACTTAATTGCCATTTGTATGACGTTTCGGCCGTTCCGGCCTTCTTCAGGTTAAAGGAATTGCGAACCGAACCCTATATTACAATCTCTGGGGTATATGAATTTTATTCCTTGCGTATTAGTGACTCTTCTCGTAGTTATGAGTTATTTGTTCACCACTGCCTGGTATTGAACTTTTTGGGTCAAGTCACACGAACTAACCAACATTTATATCCGCTGGGTCATGTGTTCTTAAGGACAAGAACAACTGAATTTTTGGGATTTATAAACCCAATGTTCAGTAACCTTTTTTTTCATCAGAGTTTATATTGCAATTTTTTGTGTTAATGTTTTCCTACTATTTTTACCAGAGCTCATATTGCAATTTTTGATACAAATAATTTTCTCTGGCACTTATATACCCCAGTGATTGTAATAATGGGTTCGGTTCGAAATTCCTAGTACCTGAAATAGGCCGGAGCGTGCAACGGCCAAAAGTTCGTACAGATGGCAACAAAGATGAGGACAATAGTCCTAATAATGTGAATACTATATTATTTAGAATTTAGCTTAAAAAGAAATGGGTTTAATTTTTTATGTGAGTTCAAGCTTGTTAATAACTCTTCTCAAACTTTTGACCATATTAACAAAGCATGGGGTGAAGTAATGAGACAGTAAGCTGCTTGTTTTTGAATTTTCGTAGTGGTAATATGAGTGTTGAAGATCAAAATGGTAGAAGACAATTGAAAAGACAAACAAAACTTACGTCTTAATCTAAAAGAAATCTCTCAGACAATGATTGTCAACAATGGGTGCCAATATTATCGGATAATTTCAAGAACATTGGCTCAGTAAAGAAACTCGAAAAAGTGTTCAAAGTTCTGAAGTGTGTCCGATTCCGCATCTGCGAAATTCGAATGATTTATTTCTTTATTGCATAGCAATGTGTGATGAGAAATGGACCCTATATTACACTCGTAAAGATGACCTTTGTTATAGACAATTTAAATACTATCTAAGTACAGTAATTCAGAAATATAAGGTGCTTCTAAAATCGGTAATTAGCTTTTGAATAACCTATTACATCTATTTTTACATATGGTAGATGAGATTTGAAACAAGAAATATATGGTTAGGCATATTGTTAGACTTCTCTTTTCCAACAGACAAGAGACACTGGCTAAAATTACAACCACATGCAAAAAATCGAAAAAATCGTAACGTTAAATTATTACTTGGAGTCGTAATTTTAGCTTTGGGGACCGGTTTAAATATTATTAAGAATGTAATAAATACACAAAATTTATTAACCTAACAGTAAGGTAATGAAAAACATAATCAGAAATTATGAAGCTTTTCTTAATAATTTCTGATAATGTTGTTTACTTTTGAGTGTACACTAATCTTTTTAAAACGGATTTTAGGTCTAGGTGAATCGTCGTCGTGGTCGGCTTTTTCTCGTTTCCAAGAATTTATATTCTTCTTTCCTGATCGCTTCCTTTATGATCATGGATTTAATGACTAAATTTGTCGCTAACGTGCATGTTTAGGACTAAAAGCTTTCAATTTCACAAAATGTTCCTCCCGTCATCCATTCCTTATCGCTGTTTGGCTTTGTAAGATTTAGTTAGTGCTGGAGCGTGAATTTGATTAAGGTACATCTCAACTTGCCAGGAAGTGACCAAACACTGGATTTCATGAGCTTCTTTCGAGTCATATATAGAATGAGACATGCAGAATTCAGTTATAAAACTGCAACTGACTGCCACTGACGATTTCGAGTGGCACCTTCTGTAGCATGTCCATAATGCGTAGTTTTCTTCATTCGCTGCTTCAAACATTGAGATCTGTTGAAATCGGTATCCGCGTGTTCTACGTTGCGGCCCTTGGGGGTTGGTTGTACTTAGTCATGTTCCTCGCTTTAGACCTTACTGTCAAGAGTGTCCTTACTAGTAGTTTAGAACTCTCGATAGCATCGCTCTCAGAGTCAAAACTATACAAGCCTCACCACCACGAAAGTACCACTCTCAGACTACCTACGTGAATAATATATAAATAAATGAAAATACGATACTTTGACAATAGAAAATAATTGAAAAATAATCGAACAAGACTGAACTATTAATGACCCTTTAATTATTCAACAGCCAGTAATGTACTATGAGGAAGGGTCATTTCATTGAATATATAATTTTGAAACATAAATATTTGCTATTTAGGCACACATTTCTATGAAAATTCAAAAACAAACCCAAATGAAACAAAATCGATAATTTTTAGGTGAATGAAAATAACTATAAAATACAAATAAAAACATCTAGACATATTGCTAGGAAGTAAATTAGAAGCATTGAATGTTAATCAGCATTTTCATTTTTCAACAGCCAATAATCCGGAAGAAGAAAAAAGAAATCTTCTAATTTATAATTTGAGACTATCAAAATTTAATATTAATGGTATGTTTGATGTGCAATTTAGGGACAATTCTCTGAAAGACAAGTAAAATTATCATTAATATCTTAACAGAAACACTTATTGGTGAATAAAAATGAATGAAAAAATTCTCTTGATAGGAAACAATGACAAGAAATTAAAAGGATTAGACAAAAGTTCTCCCAAAAATGAAACAAAGCATTCTTTTACCACTGGATTCAATTGTCAGGGGAAAACCAGAAGGCAAACTTTTGATTCTTTTTCCTTGTGATTTATTCATTAGGCTTTCAGATAGTTTGTCGGCTCCTATATCCTCTCCAAACTCTTGATCTCCAGCAGAAAACGATGTAATATTATGTGGGTCACCCTCGGTCCGTAGAAAAATATAACCACATTGCATGGAAGTGAGGAAGATGAGTGGATTGTTAAGTAAAATATTTATTGATAATTTGATATTGTTTTTCAAAGAAGAAAAAGTTTGTGTCAATTTTCATTGGAAACTGGGGTAATCAGAATCAGGATTTACTCACATATTTGATATCTTCTTATCAGGATTTTAAATTCTCATGCTGACATATTTTGAAAGGTTTTATTATTGTCTAGAGTAAGAGAAAAAATGGTAGATATTAAGTATAGTGCACTTTCTTATGACAAAGGATTCGGAATAATCTTCGATAATAAAATCATGACAAAAAACCTTAAGTAGCAATTTTTTTAAACTGCTAATTAAGATACAGGACAATTTCGTTAGAAGCAAAAAAGGGTTCAGAATTGCTTTTAATATCCATCTTCTTTTGCGATAAATAGATGAAGGGGAGACTTGAGACAAAAACGATGTGATTCAACAGAAGGATGTTGATAACACTAGGAACACAGAATGCAAGCATCGAGAACTTTTTAAGAAAAATGGAAGCAAAACTACAATTATGCATAAAATCAGAAAGAAATGTCTTAAATTTAATGTAATAAAAAGACGTAGGAAGATTTGACACTCACATGGCCCTCTGAAGAAGAGCGGTATAGATAGAAACAGTGACTAATCTACATAACGAGCTTCTATAAACTGATGACACATCAGGGACCTAGCATAATAGTATATAAACAAAAATTTCTATTACGTTCGGTATCTCCTGTTAATGTTAAATTTCCCAGGCGCTATGTATCACTTCTTCTCGTACGATTAATTTAAACAACGTTTTGGTCAATATATAGATGGATGACCGTTAGGTAATGCCATACACTGTAAACTTTGATGTGCGGATGGCGTAATTGATAAAGACTGGGATTTGGAAATCGGAGAGTCGAGTTCGAATTCCCTAGTTCCAGTCAAGTTAGTTATATTCTTATATACGAGCAGATATAATTGAGAAATGTATGAATTTCTTTCTTCTCTGTCAGCTATGGGTTAATTAGTAAACTTATCTCAGAAAATCATTACTATCCTCTAAATCATTACTATCCTCTAAATCATTACTATCCTCTAAATCATTACTGTCCTCTAAATCATTACTATCCTCTAAATCATTACTGTCCTCTAAATCATTACTATCATCTAAATCATTACTATCCTCTAAATCATTACTGTCCTCTAAATCATTACTATCCTCTAAATCATTACTGTCCTCTAAATCATTACTATCCTCTAAATCATTACTGTCCTCTAAATCATTACTATCCTCTAAATCATTACTATCCTCTAACTCATTACTATCCTCTAAATCATTACTGTCCTCTAAATCATTACTATCCTCTAAATCATTACTGTCCTCTAAATCATTACTATCCTCTAAATCATTACTGTCCTCTAAATCATTACTATCCTCTAAATCATTACTGTCCTCTAAATCATTACTATCCTCTAAATCATTACTATCCTCTAAATCATTACTGTCCTCTAAATCATTACTATCCTCTAAATCATTACTGTCCTCTAAATCATTACTATCATCTAAATCATTACTATCCTCTAAATCATTACTGTCCTCTAAATCATTACTATCCTCTAAATCATTACTATCCTCTAAATCATTACTGTCCTCTAAATCATTACTATCCTCTAAATCATTACTATCCTCTAAATCATTACTATCCTCTAAAAATTCATACAATTAAAGAATAATTGTGGCTTAAATAACCTGCAAAAAGTTTTGAAGCCGTAAAAAAGCAATCCAATCCAATCCATTTATTATGCTGTTATAAAAATATCAGCTATCTATTTCTAGTTGCAAATATAAGTGTTCTTTTACTAACCATTTTCCTTAAAACTTCCTCGTTGATCCCATGTTCAGTCCATGCTATTCTCAACATTCATTGGTAGAACTATAGCTTTGTCGCTTCAGATCTCTTCGTCACTGAGGATAATGTCTACCATTCACTGCTACATCTTAGTCTGACCAAATTTTCGTTTAGTTTATTAAGTATATTTTCTACTTAATAAGCGAACAACCTTTTCGGCCAACCCAACAGTTTGCATTTGACATCAGCAATGATTTCTTAGCACTTAATAAAATCTTTTAAGTTCTGGAAGACATCTTTCAATGCACCAACGATTTCTGTCTTCAGTTACTTCACAATTTAAATTTGTGTAGCCGGTTGATCTTGACATATCCCAATACGTAACTCGTATCAAATGCTGTCTCATTTGCTGACAACTATACATTCTTGTCTTCTTACAGTTAATAGTCTTTTTGGTACATTCAGCAGGTACAAGTTGATAAATATTCTAACTGCGTTATGAGTCTATAGATTTTTCCTAATGGAGTTTAGTTAATATTTCAAATAAATATCTCGACAAATGACGTTATAAAAGAATGAATTCTACTAATCTGTAACTTAAATAATTTTAGGAAGAAATTGTTAACTTGCAGTTTAGGTTGATTTATTTGCTGACAACCATCCATTCATTCTTGTAGTTATTAATGGTTCATTTTATTTTATTTTTCTAATTCCGGGCATGACGATAAACTTCATCTGGCAGTTAGGCATCTGATCGAGAGACTGGCAGTTTTGAGGAACGTGGAACCACCTTTTATTGCTGTTGTTCCCAGGTTCACCATGACCCGGTGTGGTAGCAGCTGTTAGGGTCCCAGCTATGGTTAAATAAAAAAAAAACCTAAACAGAAAAAAAAAACACTATAAATTATAGAAATAAATTTTTATTGTAAAAATACCCACAGAACGTTTTTAAAGAAAAAATGACTAACAATACATTTTGAAGCGAAACGATCAAGAATACATTTTATAGTAGAATTACCAACAATGCATTTCATAGCGAAATAAACCAAAAATACATGCTCCAAAGGATATGAAGCTGTGGAGAATCATAATCCCCACGTCCTAAAAGGACTGCATAAAAATCGTTTCAAGGACATATTTTTCATATTACTTTTTAATACAAGACCCAAGAGCCACACAAGATAGGGGGGTTACTAAGTAAGGCTGTTGTAAGGGCGTAAAAAGTGGAAGTAAGAAGTAAATATTCTAAAATGTAAACTTATTTAGTCCTGTTAAATTACTGCTCGCCTCGTTTCCACTGAGTTTATGTATACGCTACTTGGTTCAGTGATTATTGAGAAACAGGCGAGGCTTATCCCTAAATATTTGTAGTGAAACAAGAACAATCTAACCTTGTAGATGAAATAGAGGTTTCAGTTCGAAATTCCTCGAAGCTTACGCGGATCAGTAAGAACCTGATCAGTAAGTATATGTTCAAAATATTTAAACTTCGCTATTAAATAACCTGTAGAGTTTGATGTGCTGCTAAACAAAATCAACCAACCAACAATATCTTAATTTTCCATCATAATTGCTATTTGTTACATATATCTTTCGTTTATTATGTAGGATCACATTACTCACCAGAGACCATTTCGCTTTTGGTTTGAAAAATCGACTTATAATCGAGTATACACGATAGATTTGACATTAGTTAACGTTTATAATTCTTCAATGATCACTGTCTATTTCAATTACTCCCTTGCTCTCTATTACCATTATGCTTCTCTGACGGCATTCAAAGCCTCCTATAAACCATAAGACGGCTGACATCATCAACTGAAATTCGTATTCCCCTAATCCTCGTTGTAGAATTTCTTTCATCTTTATCTACCGTTAAAAGTTCTTGTACTATTGGCTGTTAACAGGTCCGGCTCTAACCAGGGGCATTATAATTATTATCGTTCTGAAGCCAACAAGCAACTCATATTCGGTCAGCAATCGCTTAAGGATTGCGTTACTCAACAGCATAACATCTCAAATAACAATAACGATTATTAGCCTTATCAGAAACATATAGCTTTGAACAATTCCTAAATTACCCTTTTTATCTACATTCGCGAACGCAACAGAGTCAGCTCGGCGTCTGAAGCAATTACGTATTTCCTGTTGGTTATGACGATCGGCGTTCGAAACCGGGTAAAATGCCAAGATATTGAACACTGGTTTTGCATGGAAGACAAGTATGCAGGCTCGACTCAGTCGGAAATATGATACAACGTTATACCCCCCCCCCCCCCACTTCCGTCATCACTCGATTTAAGACTAAACTAATATTGGTTTCTTTTGGAGCCCAAACTCAAACGAATATGTGTTTACTGGATGGTGGACGGAATTTGGTGTTTCTCAAAACAGCTAAATACCGATGTATGAAGCAATGATAAAAAAGCACCAGTTTCATTAATTTCCATAGTATACAAACAAACAAGCTCGACCGACTCGAAAGATTGGCGCAGTACGATCTTACAATCTACAATCAGATTCATGCTTAGATTAGAGCTATTATAACATAAAATATGCAGCAAATTCTTTTTTACGTTTTGAATTTTTTGAAATATATTTTTTAAATTGTTATTTTGGTGATTTTTAAGTTTTATTGATTTGCGTAAAATATTTAAAAGTATCATTTAATTAGTTATTGTTTAAACAAATGTTCATCTAATACAATGCCCAAGAAACACTCAAGGTGGAAGGTTACTAAATGAGGTGGTTGTATAGACCTGGGAAAGAGAATGAGGAATTCTGTGTAGATTATGAGTATACGTGCTATAGATAACGGGTGGCTTAAACTTGAAAAGGTTCAGATTTTTGTGTTTGGGAAAGTATCCTCTTGGGAGTCTGTTCTAAAACCTTATAGTCATTTGAGAGAAGGTGTCCGAATAGCTGTTTCTTCTTACAAACGGAATACAAAAGGACGGTTTATCTCTGCGTGTATGGAATGGCGGGTCTTAGCTGGTGGAACTCGGCAATGTAGCTCGTTAAAACCTTTTCCATTGAATTAGCAATAATGTAGCGACGGGCTTGCGATGTTGCATCTGTGGTAGAGAAGTTGCGGGATGAAAAGTAATTAATTGCGTACAAGGTTTATAAAACCTTTTGTAGATTTTTGCAAGCCAGAAAATATTTAACAGGTTAAGAGGCTCATCCCTTGTTCCCTGTTTAGGCTGTGGTTTCCGGATTTCTCTTTTCCAATCTTCTCACTTTGTTTTTTTTTTTTTTTCAATTGGAGTAGATAGATCTATCTATCGCCCGGTTCACACTCCACCCACGTCTATTGAACAGGTTAAGAGGCTCATCCCTTGTTCCCTGTTTAGGATGTGGTTTCCGGCTTTCTCTTTTCCAATCTTCCAACTTTCCTTCTTCCAAAAATTCTATTGATAGGAACAATATTTCAAGAGAATTCAACGAGGCAGCAGCTTGCTATCACAGAAAAGGAGTGTATGGCTTTAAAAGAGGACTACTTAAATGCTGAATTGATGTGTCGTAGAGATAATTTTATAGCTGCCATACGTGACACACGCTTGGGCAATCATGTGTATTTCGATCCATGGCTGACTAGACAGAATATTTTCCCGCTGTAAGTTGAAATTTCTTTCTGCGGTAGACAATCTACCCTGCTATTCAACCCATAGCTGGAGAGAGAAGAAATGAATTAATACCTTTCTTTATAGGGTATTTGCGTGCAAGTGAATGCAACAAATTCAACTGAATTCGAACTTGGCTCTCAGATTTCTCAATCCATTGTATTACAATATATATATATATATATATATATATATATAGTGATGATCATCCACGTATACTGTCTTAATATGTATAGGAAAGAATATTAATAAAAAGTTTTGAATTTAAAAATGTACTTTTTTTTTAACAGTATTTGTTTATTTTTATTATATTTTATATTTCAGACCGCCCTCAGTCCTTCATCAGAAACAACTGATTTTAAATTTGAATTAGAAACGTATTTCACGATAGCGTTCGAATATTTTTTTGTTTACATCATGTGGTGAAACAAAAAAATATTCGAACGCAATAAACCTGTAAATTTAAAAAAAGCCGTGAAGGACAAAAATGCAAATATGAAAAATAAAACAAATATATTTAAAAAAAAAAAAGTACATTTAAATTTTTTATTATATATATATATATATATATATATATATATATATATATATATATATATATCGCTAGCCTTCTATGCAAACTGAGAGACTGCTTACTGGGTTTTAAAGTCACGTGACTCTATTTTTTCTTGCATTTATTTTTTCTCCCCCATTAATCATCTTTTACATGTTTACTCTTCTTAGATATAAACTTGATAAGCCCTGGAACGAAACCAGTTTTTTTTAGTTCTCACTTCTCACGATCCCTCAATTATGTTTGAGTAGCGACTGATACTAAAAGGGTGCGCTATTATATCATATTGTGCTTAACTAAAGCTTTTCTTAGTAAATCTAATTTTATCTAGCTTTTTGGAATGTTTTTCTCGTATACTTACAAGAATCTTCTTTTCTTGTTTAGGAAAGAAGTGTAAATATGAAAGAATACCGAAATACACAATTATGTATATATATATTTTCAGGAATCTCTCGATAAATGCGCATTCGATTAATGTGTTTTCAATTAGTGCGCTGAATTTTTATATATCAAAATTCGATTAGTGCATACTTAGTTCTTAATTAGTGCGGTAAAACATTTTTCAGTTTAACCATAGTAACTTAAATATTTTATAGTTACACATGTACACATTAGTCGCACTAATCTAAGGATTCCTCTCTCTCTCTGTCTCTGCCTCTGTCTCTGTCTCTGTCTCTCTCTCTCTCTCTCTCTATATATATATATATATATATATATATATATATATATATATAAAGTGTACGAAATAGCAGTAAGCCTTAAATCCCCCGCCCCACTTTAATCAATGGATTGGAGGTCCTCACATCTTCAGCGGAAAAGGCCGAATGCTTTGCTCGCAAATTCTTCACTAACTCGACACTGGATTCGTCTGGGTGATCCGTGCCCGACTTCCCACTTAGAACTGTGGCTCAAGTAAGTGACGTCCATGTTACTCCCTCGTTTGTCTTTAACATAATTTTAAAGGGTGTAGGACTCCTTTCTTGGTTCTTAAAGCTTCTTTCGTTATGTTTTAGCATTGTCTCACTTTTCAATCACACACACACACACACACACACACACACACACACACACATATATATATATATATATATATATATATATATATATATATATAATTAAATTCACTTTGCTATACATAATTCTTTCCATCCAAGAATGAATTAGTGAACCGGAAGAAATTCTTACCAGACCGGAAGCTAGAGAATTAATTTGACGACTATATTGTTCTCCTACTGCCGGCCGCTTGACTCCATCGATCGGAGAGACAAGAAGAAAGACTCTTGTAAATAATAAAAAAAAGAATCGAACGTAGGATTTGTCAGCCATTGTTAAGTCAGTGACACACAAAAGTCGATTAAAAA
This sequence comes from Ascarosepion bandense, assembly GCA_037127315.1. Classification (NCBI taxonomy): domain Eukaryota; kingdom Metazoa; phylum Mollusca; class Cephalopoda; order Sepiida; family Sepiidae; genus Ascarosepion; species Ascarosepion bandense. The sequence goes on from JBBBDQ010001865.1 coordinate 887,591, forward strand.
GAACCTTCCCTGCCATCTTCTGCTGTTTTTTCCTTTTTTTGATTCGTTTTCCTTTGCACCTATTTAAGATTTCCCTTCAGCATTGGATTACTGTCTTTCGTAATGCCAGTCGAATCTAACATAATCGATATTTTCAGAATTTTCATATTGCCTTTTTGTAATAATCAATGACGTATCTTTGGTTTACTTCAAGTACAGTTTTCTGTCGCGATCAGAAAATAGAAATGTTACTAAGAAAACTTTGGTAAGCTGAAACGGTGTAACACGGAGAAATAATTACTATGAAAATACAGGAGGATAATTTTTAAGATTTCTCAGGATTTCGTGTTATTTTCATTGTGAGTGACATTGCTGCATTAATTTTTAGAAAAGTATCCCGACGCATTGTTTTAAGGTTTGCAAGATGTTCTGAGCGTTAAAAACATCATTATGACAGAAAATGCATTAAACTGTAGTCAATCATAATTTTGTATTGCAAGATTTCGGTATCAACCTGCTCTTTCGACGGTGCCTAGAATACTCAGTATTTTGTTCAGTGAAGTTGAAGAAATGGAGCGTATTTTTGTATAATGACAAGGAAACACGTGTGTATATTTAGTAACACAAAATAAGGAATTTATTTACAAATTTGTGGAATAGGAAATTAAGAATGAAAATCAACCTTCTTCACTTTTACAAAAATTCACAATGACGTGTGAAATCCTGTTTTTTTTTCTAAATAGAAAAAAAGAATTGACCATGTGCTTAAAGAAAAAGTCGAAAGCGGATTTCACAAGTAGGAAGTTAAACTGATTTTCTGACCAATGAAAGTGACTTGCAAGACCAAACATGATTTCGCGAGTCAGTGCAAAATATCTAGATTGCAATAAAAGAACTTTGAACAGTATCAGTCAGTCAGTCACTCAGATGAGAGCAGCATGAGACAATGCAAAAAAATAACGAAAGAAGCTTTAAGTCAGCTTGGACAATCGTACTCTTTCTCTTTCCTTCTCGTGTGCTGATTCCTTTTACTTCTTCTCCATCCAAAGACATTCCTATCAAACAAACACATACGTACGTACGTACCCATATACTCTTTCAACAAATTACTACTACGAATATCTGTACGAACTATTAATATCCTTAACTTTCTCACAGAAAATTTACTGCTACGTATTCTTGTTTTTCTTTCCTTTTAATAAATTTATATTATAACATAAAAAATGTATATTTTTAATTTTACACAATTCCACACAATTCCACATATTCCAATCTGCCGACAACCAACATTCTGATGAAGCCTTCTGATATTTCTGATGATAATTGTGGAATAACTTATAAGCTGTAGTGAGTTCGGTTATGTATGACACAAGGCCGAATTAAAGAAACATTAACCATCTACCTATATTTTCAAATTTACACAGTTGTTAATGTCAGTAGATTATTTCAAGACAATTAATCACAGAAAAACTTTGTAGATCTGAGAAACAAAGCAAATGTTCATATTAAATTTTTAGACACAAAAGTACATTTCCAAAATTCGTTTTCAAACAAAAATATTAAGTTGAATTCCAGAAAAACAAGTTTTCCAGAATGAGAAAAGCAAATTGAAAAAGTTCATTTTTCACATGAAAATATTACAATGGAATTTAATAAAAAAGATGTATTTTTAGTTACTTAACTTCAACCGTCGAAAGAATCTTTGCAATCAGTAGTATTCATTAAAGGCTAATAATGTCTCAGCGTGAAATGTGACATCTGTGATATTCAGAAGTGTAGGCTCTGCTTTTTCCTCTCCTGTCTCTATGATTTCAACTGACTTTCTTGTCAAGTTTCTTTCTTTAAATAGTAGAAGTGATTCAAAGTGCCTCTGCGGGAAAATTATGTGCCGTGCAGAAATATGTTTTTAGAAATAAGCTGGCCAATCAGATTGCGAGTTGTATAAATATCAAGAAGGCTGGCTGGAGCCTGCTTTCAAGAAAAATGGACAAAAATTGACTATTAAAGATAAAACGATAGGTAAATTATCGTTAAGCTGCGATTATTAAATTGCCCTATGATGATTAAGCAGTATTCTCTTATCCAATGACGTTGCGAGTTTGCAAATCGTGAAGAAAAAAAGTTATTTTATTTCGTCTTCACCACAAAGTAAGACTCCTCAAAAACGTTGTAGAATTATATAAAAAACCCGACCAAATTTTGTTATTGAATCATGTCTAAACGCTACTAATGTTTACGTATAGACTATTTTTTTATCAGATGTTCTGTTTTTGCCTTGAGGTGTAGTATATCCGTTTAGATAGTTGGGAAAAATGAGACACGGTGAAACAGAATATCCGAAAAGAGATAATGAAAATAATCCATTAAATTCGAAGAAGTTATGACTACAAATACGTGAGAGTTGACAAAATATATGAATTGAGAGGGCACAAAAGAAGAGTAATATTTACTTGAGCGGGTTAGTTAAAGCGTCATGCAAAAGAGAGATTTCTAGCAATGCGAGTACAAGAATGCGAGTACAAGAGATCCGAATACCCACTACTTACTGTTGGGGTGCATTAGATATCGGCTCGTAATGAGAAATTGGAGGACCGATTTTGAATTCCAGTTGAATTCGTTGCATTCACTTTCGCGCAAATACCCCGAGAAAATTCATTAATAAAACTCTTTTCTTTCTAGTCATGGGTAGAATAGGGGGGAAGATTGGGTTCTATACATGTTATGGTGTCTTCCTACCAGGAATGAACTCTTCCTATTGCTAAATATTGATTACCTGCATGGCTTCCGGAGCGCAGTTTCTCGCAGTAACTGCCACTGTCGCTGTCAGCTCTCTGCCTTCGGGCGGAGGGTATAACCCAGTCGTGGCTCCGCCGAAGGGTAGAGTCATGACTGGGGAATACTAGACATATATTTTGTCCGGGCTATATGGCCCGAAGGACTCTTATTAAAAAGGCCTTATGCCACATTTTGCCCTAGTGGGGAGGGTAACTGAATACTGCAGTTTCTCGCAGTAACTACTGTTGTCACTGTCAGCCCTGTGTCTTCAGACGGAGAGCATTAATCTAGTCGTGGCTCCGCCGAAGAGTAGAGTCAAGACAGGGGAATATTAGGCAGATATTTTTGTCCGGGCTGTATGACTCAGAGAACCCACATTAAAAAGGCCTTGTGCCACATCTTGCCTTAGTGGTGGTGGGGGGTAACTGAATACTGCAGATACGAGCAGTCAAATACAGTAGTTAACGAGAGCAGTTAATAGAAACTACTAGTCAAGCAGCGTAATAATACTTTCGGACCTACTTATTTCTATTTTATTATTTATTAAAACTTCTTTGAATACCTTGTTTCTTGATATATACTAATACACTGTTTGAACCTACCTTCTTGTTCCGTGTCTTACTTTCGGTACAAACCGGTCACTACAACTTTGCGCTGACGATTCGCCACAAGAATAGCCTTGGTTGGAAACCAGTCTAACGCAGAAAGAAATGGTAACTTTCTGTGGGAAAACTTCTGTCTAGTGAGTCTTGGATCGAAAGAGACATTATCACCCAAGCGTGTATCGCGTATGGCAATTTACAGATCTGAGTAGCAGGCCAGATTGGGTTCTATATTCTTGTTTGACAAATAATCTACCGTAGAAATAGATGTCAGTAAGTCAGTTAAGTGCCATACATGATAAACGCTTTAGGCGATCAAGTCTCGAAAAAGGCATGACTGACTGGGCAGAAGATTATCCCGCATTAGTTGCCTTCTGCGGTAGAATGGTTGCCAGCCAAGGCTATACAACCCAATCTGTCCTATTATTTAACCCATAACTGGAGGGAAGAGACGGATTAATACCTTGGCCAAGGGTGTTTGTGCGTACGTGAATGCAAGGAATTCAACTGGAATTCGAACTAGGCACCGTGATTTGTTGTTCGGAGTCGATATCCACTGTAGTACAACGCACATCCAGCACCATAACGCACATCCAATTCCCTACTGCGGGAAAAAGTTATGCCAAGCGTGTATCATGTATGGCACATTACTGACTGTCTCATTTTAAGTGAATTGAGTTTGTTATTTCATTTTAAGCCCCCGTTGTGTTCATTAATTCTTTTTTTAAATGTTTCGGCGATGTATTTTTCTGAACATTGTTTACATTCTATCTGATTCACGCAAATGAGCATCGAACATTAAAGATGCCATGGTTCAAATTTTTTTAAATTGATTCAAGTGATTTTAATCGGCGATACCAAGCGAATAATAACAACAGACGTCGTAAGTAAATACAGTTGAGCCGTTTAGTTAAAGTGATATAAGATTAGGACCCACAGACAAAAGTTATCCTTACACGAATATATCACTTACTGTTTAATATTTTAATGCAACCCTTAGAAATATTTAGAGAGAACCTGTGGTTAACAATTCTCAAGCTAGCTAAGATCGGGGATTTCTTAGCTTTTTTTTTTTTTTACAAAAGTCATAACTTTTCTCTAGATGCAGTGATTTGAAGCACAACATGTTTATCAGATGAGCCACAACTGTTACTAAAAAAGCTCCTCTTGAAATTGTAATTTGTTAAGTTTGCTGGCAAAGACTGTATTGTTGTTTTCTATCTGTTGTTTGTTATTTGATTTCTGCTTGCGCAATGAGGCTATTTCGAGCGGTGAGTGGAACATAACGCAGTCAAACAAAAGAATGAAGAAAGAAAAATCATCTGAAGAGAGATAAATAAAAGAAAATATTTTTTCTAATTAATTTCAGATGATGATACGGCTGCCGGCAAGTGGCTTCAGGAGACGGTGATAACGGCAAGCAAATGGTAACAACGAATGATGGCAGATAACGTTTTGTTATTTAAACTGAAAAGTTATCGCTAATGTTTTTTTTTTAATAAATTTAAGAATTCTTATGTTCATTTAAGTAACATACTTACGAGCTTTAGCTTGGTAAAGGTTAAGGCTTCCAGAATTTTATACGGGTTTTTTAAATGTTTATTTAAAAAAAAAAACTCTGTTCAATTAAAAAGGATATCGTTATAGAGGATTGCAAACCGCAAATTGGTAGAGATAAATTAGAGATATTCGTAAATGTGAATACGTCATCTTGACCAGATACTGACTGAACACAAGTAAGGTCAGACGACAGGATTGGAACTTGAATAATCCATTCTTCTTTAATATACCATGTTCTTTCAGGACGTAGGCGATCATGGCTTTCAACTTCTCCCTATCCGTGGTGGCTCTTAGCACGCTTTCTCTTGTTGCACCATGCAACCCTCGTTCCGTCATCCACCTTATCAGGTCTTTCAAATATGTTATCAGCTGCTTTTCCCTGTTTCTTTTTCCTTCCATCTGGACTGTTAGTATCAGGTTCTCCAAGCCCTTCTTCCTCATTGCATGTCAGAGTAACTTTAGTTGTCTCTTTCTGCTGCTCAGTATTGATTTTTTATTTCCATTCTTTCCACAACCTCGTCATGCTCGGTCCATGATATCCGCAGCATCCTTCTGTAGAACCAAATTTCAGCTGCTTCATTTTTTCCTTCATCTTCGAAGATGTTGTCCAACATTCCCTGCCATATTGAAGAACCGACATCAAATAGCAATCCAGTACTCTCCTCTTTGTTTCTAGCGAAATTGTCTTGTTTCTTAATACTTTACTCAACTTCTGGAATGCTTCTTTCACCATGCCAATTCGCCTTCGAATCTCAGTGTCGCACTTTCCGTCTTCTGTTAGAACACTTCCCAGGTATTTACATTTTTGTACCTGCTTGATTTTAATGTCCCTCACCTGTATTTGGCATTTTGAGCTGCTCTTTTTGCTGATGATCATGCATTCGGTTTTCTTGTAGTTTATTTCTAGTCCTTTCATGCATTAGTAGAAATATAAGTAAATAATAAAATAGTTCTTTTAAGTGTTGGCTGCAATTAAAGCTGTTCAAACTACATGACTTGTTTGTATGAATGACTTGTTTGGGTACATAAGTGTTACTTTTTCGGGTAAATGACTTATTCGGGTAAATGACTTATTCGGGCAAATGAACGCAATCAGGTTAATTTATGTGATATTGTTGTGTCTTTTTTTAATACAGTTGTGCTTTTTTATTTCCAAAACAAGCCCAAAAAACTAGACGATGTAACATAATTTAGATATAACCAGAACTTTTTTAGAATGACTGCATTTTTCTTTTTGTGTGTGCCGTGTTTTTTCAGGACTTCGGCAATCATGGTTCTCGAAAATTCGTTATCCTTTGTAACTATTAGTAAATTTTTGTCTTTTTTCTCTCTCACTCCTAAACCCTGTTCTGCTATCTATTTACACAAGCTCGTTTGGTAGGTAATGAGCTGCTTTCCTCTGTTCTTCTACTAGAAAACATGCCAAATTTTCAAAGTACTATTTCCTTATTATGTACCCTAGAAATTTAAATTGTCTCCTTTTGATTTTAAGCATCGGTCAGTTTAAGTGCCATACGTATTACACGCTTGGGCGATAAATTGGTGAAAGAGTGACTGGAAGATGATTTTCCCGCAGCTGGTAGCCATTATTTTCTCCTGTAGACTGGTTTTCAAACAAATCTAACCCAATCTGTCCTGCTATTTAACCCATAGTTGGAGGGAGAAGTGACAGATTAATACCTTCTTCAAGGGTATCCACTGCCCCACAACGCGCCTACGTGTTCTTTTTGTTTCTATTTTCTCTAAATCTTCTTTTTTGCTCGCAGGTTCAGTCCATGGTATTCTCAGAATTCTTTCTGTAGAACCACATTTCTGTTACTTCAAATCTTTTCTTCATCTGTGATTTTCACTTTTCGTCCTTTATTAAAACAATTCGCAGATATGTAAATTGATGTACTTATTTGATTTTGGTATATCCAATTTGTACTTTGGGAGTTCGCCTCTTTTTTTTTTTTTTTTGGCTGACGACCATACATAGACGACCATACATAGTCTTCTTGCAATTTTACACCAAAGAAAAATTATTTAACTAATAAGACAAACATAATTTACTTAGATTTATCGAGACCTCAGTTGAAAGATTGATGCTAAGAAAACTGTATCGTCACTCAAGGAAAGAAAAAGATTGATATAGCGATGGATATACTATAGAGTAATTAGACCAAGTTAAAGATTAATTTATTTGTTTAAATCACATTGAATGTCAAACAAGAAAGTGTAATGACATAATAATCAGATGCTGCATCAGTAGTCAAGGGGGGATGAAGGTAGACATCGGCTCAAAAACGCATCGTCAGTGGTCAGCTAAGTGACGAGACATCGACTAATCAAACACATATTTCGTAGTCAATTAGCTAAATAACTATAGACATCTACTAATCACAGACATCATTAGTAGTCAATTAGCTAAGTGACTAGACAAACCTCTCTTCGTGGTCAGTTAGCTAAGTGACAAAACATCGGCTAGACAAACACTTCGTTCGTGGTTAATTATCTAAGTAAATAGACATCGAATAATCAAAGACATTTTAGCTGTCAATTTGTTAAGTGACTTGACATCAGCAAATCAAACACCTAGTTAGTCGTCAATTAGCTAATTATTAAAACATCGGCTAAACAAACACCTCATTCGTAGTCAAGTGACCGGGCCACTAAACATCAGTTAAATAGTCAAGTGGAACGCGATTAAACGACAGCCAATCAGGCATCACGTCAGTGTTCAAGTGACCTGGTAGATAGACTCTAGTTAATCAAACACCTTATCAGTGTCAAGTGTCCAGACCATTAAACATCAGCTAAATAGACATTGCGTTAGTGAGTAAATGGTCAAGCAATTTGATATCATCTGGCAAAACACCTCGTTCTTGGCCAAGTGGCTAGACAACCAGAAATCATCTAAATTGACTTCTTATCTGGAGGCATGTGGCAAGCGACTAGGCATCGGTTAGTCAGACATATCGTCAGTGTTCAAGAGGCCTTGCAATTAGACCTCGGTTAATCAGACAAATTCAGTGGAAAAAGTGGTCAGTTGATCTGAGAAAGTATAAATTGATACCTTGTCAAGTGGCAAGTAGCCGTGTGGCCTGGAATTAGCTCATTTGACAGCTTTTTAAGTTTTGAGGCGACCGGACAGCGGCTAATCAAAAATATCACCCGTGCTATCATGACTAATGAAACATATCGTCCAAGGTTATGTTACGAAATAATTGACTTAAATGAACTATGGTATTTTGTCGTTTCTTTTCAACATCCTTTTGCTTCCATTTTATAAACCTGAATATTGTCTGCAACGTATTAAAGAACCCATCTGCTTACAAGAACAGTAAAATTGAAACTATTTCTCTCCCGAGATAAACAGCCCGTTGTTTAACTTATTTTATCTGCAAAGGAGACATAGAAGTGATAGAGATAATACTTCTTGCTGAAATAAAAAAATGTAAGTCAGCTAAACATGTAAAATGTGGAACACGACTATATATATATATATATATATATATATATATATTATTTATTCATAAATTATAACATGGATATGTTACAATATCACTACAAACATATCACTTTCGAAACAGAATAGCTACTTTTGTAGTGATATTGATATTGGATGGATATTTTATATCCATGTTATATTTATGAATAAATAATATTATCAGCTCTACTTTTGTATTGAGCACTTTTTAAAAAATAGTGTTTCTTGAAACAAGGACTATTATTCCAACAATACTTGGATATATATATATATATATATATATATATATATATATATATATATATATGGCAGTTAGGTCCAAGGTTGAGTAATTCTTCTTGGTGCTTAGTTAGTTGGTGGTTGGAAATGCTGCCAAAATACACACAATTTAAATTACATGATCCAGCAGCCCAACACACCATCACCACCTTGAAATATAAATGGAGCCTTGTGAAAAGGCAAATTGAAATAGCGAAAGAAAATCTTGACACATTATACAAGAACAAACATGACCTCTACAACAAACTGAAAGATATAACTACCTCAAACCAACTAGAAGAAATAATACTCAGACTATCCAAAATCACCGCAAAATCTGAAGCTGAACACCGTGCTAAAATTGTCAAAAAACTTAATTCACTATACAATGGCACGATCACTCTTCCCAAAAAATTCGATAAATATATATATATATATATATATATATATATATATATATATATATATATATATAATCATATCGCTCCACCAAGGCATTTTACTGCCACTATTTTGCAGGGGGTTAGATAGGAGGAAAGTTATGAGAAAGAATGACAAGTTATAATGGGGTGTCAAGAAGTGGATAAAAAAAAAGGATGAGGATACTGTTGGGAGTGGAGTGGACGGAGAAAGGAGCATGATAGAGAGGATGCAGGTTAGTGAGATAGGAGATGACTATTGACTTTACATTTAAATTCTTGGAGATTATAGCTGTCTGGAAAACAAGTAAATGGAAAGGAATTCCACAGGCAGGAAGTGCGAGAAAAGAAGCTGATGGAGTAGAATTTGCGTTTACAATTTATTGGTTTCACAGTAAAAGGGTGGGACCTAGTTGCTAATCTTGTGCCTCGAGTAAATTTATATATAGGGGGGCCCAGTAAGCTAAGTTTATCGGAGCAGAAGCCGTGAAAGTATTTGTAGAAAAAACACAAGGATGCCATATTGCGCCGATCAGAAAGTGACTGTATTCGAGCTGCCAAGTCGGGATCTATCACATTACAGATTCTCCCTTGGATCTTGTCAAGAACAGCCAGGTGGATAGTAGGAGCACCCGACTAGATATGGCAGCAGTATTCAATGCACAGGCGGATGGTAGATTTATATGTGTGCAGGATTGTTTCAGGCGGAAAAAACCTTTCTTAGCAGCGGATTTAGCTATGGATTCTATATCATCGTTCCACTTGAGTTCTGTTGCCAGAATTAAGCCGAGGAGGCACAGTGTTTTGCTTTCAGGGAGACTAGCCTGAGCTATGCTAATGGGGGATAGGAGCGATTGTCTGGGATGGTTAATAGATGGCAGCTTCGTTTTGGTAGCACTAAAATTCACGAACCATTTCTTACCCCAGTCCGCCACGAATCGGAGGTCATTTTCAAGCTCGGCAGCGAGCCTGGCAGATTTTTGATCGATGCAAGAATAAACTGTAGTGTCGTCAGCGCATATGGCTACTTGGGATCTTATTACATCTAGGAGACGTATTCATATGTATATATGAATATAAAGACACCCGGAAAAACTATTTTTAACCAACTCGTTTAATTTTGTGATGAATTTATCAAAGGAACTGGATTTATTTATAAACAAGACCAGGGATTATCAAAGGTTTTATATTTGAGAATGCTCTTGAAAGAAATTCAAAATGTTATTGCAGGTTCTCAAATTTAAAAGCCTTGATAATCCGATAACATACTTACTCTTGTATATAAACAAGTGCAAAAAAAATATTACATTTGACTTGATAAAGTTCCTTAAAAGATCGGCTAAGAATAGCTTTTTCTCTTGTGATTTTTCTCTTTATTTTGTTCCTTTACAAATACACGATATCTGAAAATTATGCACACACACACACACACACACACACACACACACACACACACACACACACATATATATATATATATAGATAGATATCGATACATATATATAATATATACATGCATACATATACATATATATATATATATATATATATATATATATATACATGCATACATATACACACACATATATATATAGAGAGAGATAGAGAAAGATAGAGATAGAGAGTTAGATACATACACACACATATATATACATATATATATATATATATATATAGATAGATAGATAGATAGATAGATATGGATATTTGTTAACGAAATCCGTTACAAAATATATTAACCTTGACATATTTTTTATTTATTTCTTTAAAAATTATTTTTAATGGATACTCTATTTTTTATCATTAAAGAGTATATTTATATCGATTCGCGTCAATAATCGAAAAATCTTGTTAGAAAAAATACGCGACTCCTGTCAGGTTTCATACCTGCTTCCCTTAGTGGAAACCGTCAGTTGATCTGACTGTTTTGAACCGCTGTACCACGGATTCACAGTCAAACAAAGTCCGAAATAATGCTTTAAACACAACTTTTCTTGATTTTTCTAAGAATTCATACCTGCTCTGCTTTCGCATTCTAATACAAACAGACACTTTATTTATGAAATTTTACGAAATCCTTTACGAAATAGATTTACTCTTATATATTTTCAATTTATTTGTTTAAACATTATTTTTGATGGATACACATATTTGAGTAGATACTCTGTTTTTGTTTTTGCTTATAATTAAACAGTATATTTATTAAGTCCATCGGAGTTGTGCAGTCTAAGACACGTCACATCAATTGACGGCTTTTACAAGGAGACGCAGTTTCGAATTTTTCCAGAGGACGCATATTTTCCTTACAAGATTGGTCGATTATTCAGACCTGCAGATATAAATAAATGTATTGTTCAATTAACAAAAACAGAGTATCTATTCACTATGAGTATCTATTAACAAATCTTTAAACAAATAAATTCAAAATATGTACATATATATATACATTCATCTATATATACATCTCTATAGTTACATCTCTCTCTCTTTATATCTCCCTCTTCCTCTCTCTCTCTCTCTCTCTCTATCTATCTATCTATCTATAATAATGGCTGGCAACTCGTATTCGAAGATACCTTTCTATTAGGGCAGCTAGCTAATCCTCATTGCAGACGCCTGCTCTGGCACGTTTGTGTTTGTTCAACACCTACGGTTTATACTGCAACTCTGCATAGAGCGTAATTTGTCGTGAACAACTGTATGAACAATGTCGGGACGCTAAAAAACCTTGATCACGATGACTTGTGACTTTGAGCTATCACTACCATCGACGGCTCCTCAACGTGGGCCATCTATCCAATTTACCCCACAAGGCTTGAATCAACCCGTAGTATAATTTTCAGGTACTTTCCAAAAGTGCTGCACGCTGAGATCGCTTCCTCCAGGGCGATAACATCAAGAAATTTCCTTTCCTACAAATCGGCCATGGTGACATTCGAAACACACACACACACACACACACACACACACACACACACACACACACACACACACACACACACATATATATATATATATACGCCCACACACACGCCCCCCAGCCATATATATATATATATATATATATATATATATATATGTAAACATGTTACGGAAATTAACGAATTTTAACGAAACTTGGTTATAAGCAACCGACAATTTGCAATGAGTTATTTTGAACATTATTTTTACCGATACTCGTATTTAAGTAGATATTCTGTTTTTAATCAAACAGTATTTTTATATTTATATCTACCGGCCTGATTATTTACGATAAATTTTTTATTACGAAAATGTGTGCTATGGTGAAATCGAAAATTGTGTTATATAAGCATGATAAAAACCTCGTCTGATCAAGAGGCTATTCATGGTCGAGTGGTCAAGACGGTACCAGATCAAATGGTATGATTCCCCTATGTAATAGGGGTCGCAGTTTCGAATCCTGCTGGATAGCACACATTTTCGTCATAAAACATTATCGTAAATAATCAGGCCGGTAGATATAAATATAAAAATACTGTTTAATTAAAAACAGAATATCTACTTAAATACGAGTATCGGTAAAAATAATGTTCAAAATAATTCATTATATATATATATATCGAAACAGATCTGTCTGCGGATGACAATATATATATATATAATACATCGACAGTCTCTAATTTTTTAGCCAATATATATATATAAGCTTTGGGCTATCATGTCTCGAAAGAGACATGACTGATTGGGCAGAATAATATCCTGCAGTAGGTTGTCATTGCTACAGAACCCATTCTGTCCTATTATTTGACCCATAACTGATCCATTGATGATCCAAAATATTAAGATTATGGCTGACAAAAATGACAGCTGGTATCTCATAACAATTGTGCTTATGAGTCAGGAATCAAAGCAGGTTAGCTAACCGCAAGTACTTCATTTTCAAATGTTGAATATTGTAGTTACGATCAACAAGATCATCTATTTGGCTTGGATAATGGTCAAAATATTATGAACAGAAGATATGGACAAAATATTTCTGGCCTTGTTGGGTGTTCACATTCAGTTGTGCTAAGTATCTATAGGCTGTAGGGGCACTCCGAAGTGATGTAATACTTAGCAAGCTTGTCTCGCTAGAATCTGTTACAACTGAGTAGTGATTTCAATCCCCACTGGGTGTCCAATACTTTCGGCCTTGTGCCACATCTAAGCGGTGCTCAGAAAATCCCGTATCTATAGACTGTAGTGTAGCAAGGAAAATCCCCAACCGTTTACAAGATATTGGTGAGAGAATTACTAATCGGCCATTAGTAATGTCTCATAATAGGTGTCAGCATTCCAACAATTTCAAACCATTTCAAGAAAATTGACATGTGATGAATCTCAACAAATGGGTTCCTCGGGAAATCCGTGAAATTTGAAATAATCTATTTCTTGATCGAATGGTGATTTGAGATTGTGATGAGAGACTGATCTTTTATGACAATCGTAAAGGTTCGATCCAATGGCTTGATCATTACGAAGGAGCCAAGCACACACCAAACCAGAAATTGCAGTTTATGGTGACTGACTAGTCGTCAGCCGTTGACATTATCTTTAATAGCTTTCCAAAATCTAACCAGAGCATCAACACCAAAGTTTACTGACAGCAATTTGATGAAATGCCCATTTAGTAAGGTAAAATGCGACCGGCACTGGTTAGTCGACGAGATTCTATTCTGCTTCAGGACAATGCTCAGCTCCATGTTGTCCGAATGACACTGCAGAAGATCACCTATTTCGGATAAGAGTCTTTGTCCCATTAACTAATTTCCCCTAGTCCTTCGCCTACTGACTACTACTTTTCAAGCGTCTTAACAATTTTGAGCCAAAAAACTTTCTGTTTTTAAGAAGATACAGAAAATGAAAGGCTTCTTGGCTAACACTACTGTAGAGTTTTAGCGCAAAAGCATAAATAACCTGGTAACTCGGCGGCAGAAATCTATAGATGTACAGGGCGCCTAATTTTGTTGAATATATTATTTTTAATTGAAACACTGTTTAGATACATTAATTTAAGAATAAAAAATTGATTCTAAAACCGAACTTTATTTTCAGAACGACCTAAAATCATAATAATAATATAGTTATATAATAATATTATTAATATGATAAATGATATATATATATATATATATATATATATATATATATATATGTGTGTGTGTGTGTGTGTGTGTGTGATGGTCGGTTGAATGTGAAAATGTGAATCATTAGCAAAACACGTGGGATGTACGACTTCATATGATGAGATCTAGTGAATTTACTTTAGAAATTCTACCTGCCTCAATGTCATGACAGTTTTATGACGATCATTTTTGCCGCCTCTTCAAATATTTAAATAATTGCTCGAATTTCTTTTTACTCAGTTTAACCAGATTTTCGATCGAAAGATAATTTATGAACATGCTTTCGTGCCCAGTTTTCAAAATTTTATTTTGTTTTCCTTATCTGAAATTTTTATTCCTTTTTTATCTTGTTCGGTTGAAGCTAAAAATATCCTAAGACCTGCATGCTTGTAAACATTGAAATATAAAATATATTAACAACCTATATCATTTTGGGAACTGATTGGCATGCAGAGCACTAGAATCCATAAAGCTGGATATACCACAGAGCAAACATGTGATCAACGACAAGATGTTAGAGAAAATAAAAACAAAGGAAACTCATACTTAACATCAGGCAGAGACAGTTGACATTTGTAGGGGCCTCGGCGATGCTTGGTAAATTGGCCTTGTGCCAAACACGTCCGAAGTCCCTACAATTTAAATATCAGAAAGTTGTAGTTTGCATGTTGAAATATGGAAGAAAATATTTCGTTTGTACATTAAAGTAAAGCTTTATTAACAGAATGCCAAAATTGTAAGAAGCAAAATGTAAGTGAAATTTGTTAACTGAAAACTATAACATATTTGTGAGAAGAAAAATATTTATTGAGGAAAGCTTGTAGATTTATAGTTAAGATTGTTCAAAGAGAAATGTAAGTATTTAAAATGTCCACAGAAGTTTAGAGTTCATGGCTTGATAGTAGCAGAATATAATGTCTTATGTTCCTTCCTCTTTTTTGGTGGTTGGCGACAGGGTGATAAAAAAAGAAATAAAGAAATATTACTGAGTGTGTCCTGTTGTTGTTGTTGTTGTAGCTCTCTCTGGCAGTGTGGAGTGGAAATGAAGAAAAGAAAAATTGGACGAAAAGGTCGAATGAGTCTGTGATTCGTCAGGTTCTTGGAGATTTTTTTTGTTACATAACCACCGTGTCCGTCAGTTAACCGCTTCCATGCTGGACTGATTTTGACCGATCAGCAATGTCATGTAAATAGTGAAGTTTCTCATGTTGCCGGCTTGTAGCAGGTCTTTTCACTTCTCGGTGTGAAAAAAACGTCATATATGAATTTTCTATTTTTATCCAATCAGGATCCAAAATTTTGCTTTTTACACTGACTTGTGAAATTTACCTTAGCCTTGGTTTTTCCAAAATGCTTTTAGTCGTTTGGATCTGATTTTGCGGGTGTGCAGTTTTACTTTGTGTGTTTTAGTTAGTTGATCGATGATATAGGATTTGTATCTATACATTTTTAGGACACATAATGTAAAGCTGGCTTGAAAAATCTAATACTCACAGGACAAATTGAGGGAAAGAGAAACAAAGGAAAACAACGCATATCATATTTTACGAACTTGAGGAAATAGATGAGGGGACAGGGTTTAGGAATAAATGAAAGACATGTATTCAGAGCTGCAAGAGACAGGAAGACTTGTGAAGAGCCATGATTGCCTACGTCCTGAGGAAACACGAAACATAAAAAAGAAGCATATTTTATTTGTACTTGAACTCAGCTCGCCTATTACCGCTTTTGGCTTCTATATTTACATTAACCGCACAAACTTTTGTCATAATAGTTGTTTTGTTTTTGCTTTGTTTTATTTTGTGTTTTGCTTTTGTTTTTTGTCTTCTTCTTTTTTTCCTTTTGTTCTTTTTCTTATAATTCTTAGAATATTTGAAAGGAAATTTATTAATATTCCTTTTTGTTATTTAAGAATTAATAATCTGAAATCTAATTGTGTGAATATTGGTTGTGGCGCGACTAAGACTTTTGACCACTCTAATCATTTGCGGACGTGTTTTAATCTATTACTCCACATTCTCGCCCCAGCATGTTTTCGATTTGCTATTTAGCCAATAAATACGCCAACATAGTTATTTTATTACACTACCATTTCAAAAATTAGACGCACCACGAGATAAAGACAAAATGCCCACTAGAATTACCACACATATATACATACCCTAATGCCACGAAAAAAGAATGAACACAGGATATATAGTCGAATAATGAAAACAAACGACATAGAATTAAAAACAAATTATAAAGCAAAATATATCCACACTGTACCAAGTATCTGATGAAGATGAATAAATAGCGAAGCATTTCAAATTTATGTAGGCTCTCTTACTTGTTCCTTATTTAATTATTTGTTACATAGACACATTTTGAGTTTCAATAAAAAAAAATGATATTTTTATAGTTATGTAAATATATTTAAAAAAAAATTAAAATAAAATTATTAAAAGTATTTTATAAGTAACTACTAATAGAATGTCGAAAAAGCTTTACGATAATTTGATCTTATTGGATAAAACAGTTTTAGATCTATAGATGAATAAATAAATATGGACTGATTTAAATACGAACGTAGATAAAAAAAATATAGAAAGAAGAGAGTTGGAGAGAGATACCGAAGTTTTAAATTAAAATTTTTTCTTGAATAATTTGGTTTCTCTTTTCTGCTTTATTTTTATTTTCATTTTTTTTTTGTAAATTGATTTTTAAAATTCAATTTTTAAAAAAATCTTTAGTCATTATTTTACAATTTTGCAATTTAATTTAATTTAAGACACGCACGGGTTTTTGGTCAGAATAAGGAAAAAATATTGTTATTTACGATTTATGCAAAATAAATTTAAATGCACACATAATGTCAGTAAAGTCTGCAGGTGATGGTGAATAAATATGGCATAAAAATGTATGTAATACAAAAGCTAAATAATGCAATATCCTTTCAGCACTAAGAGGATCATTGCTTTCAACAGACTCCTCTTTATCATCTGTGAATTGCCAAGCATTCTTTAGAAATACAGTGACGTTTTTTCTCCATGGTTTTTAATCCATATATGGGAGACAAACAGACAGATTCAAACTTTTCCCAAGAACACAATTACAAACTTGAACCCAGAAAGCTAACCCAGAATTTGAAATACCCGCATATACAATATTAAAAATAAACAAACTGAGTTGTACGCTCCTGCCTTCTTCAGGTGCTATAAATACTTATATGGCCATTATACACTCAGAGATAATAATATAGATAAACACGAAAGCAATTAGTGGCTAAAGAGTACAGTTTTAAAAGTAGTGACGAGGGCATTTATAATGGCTGCACAAGACCAAAACTTATTATTAGGAATTACCAGGCAATAATAATAAAGAATGGTGAAGCCCTAATTATGTTAACAACAAGCTCAGGCTATAGGCAACTTTATGGCGAGTTGTACAACCGTGACATCGAAAGATTACAAAAATCAACACGATAAGATTGGGCTGTATATCCATGGCATGCGCTATCAGTATTTAATGCTAAGATAAAATTTTTTGTTCGTTTACTGCCTAATTATTGCTTTTTTTTTTAATCATTTCACCCCGAGCAAGGCGGAAACGCCACTGATGTGCAGGGGGTTACATAAATGTAAAAAGATTAATTAGAAAAGAGTGAGGAGTACAAACTAGTTAGAAAGGAACAATAGAAAGCAGGTGCGATGACAGATACATAGGTGGAGAGAGAGGGAAGGTTATACAGGTGTGGGGAGAGAGCTAGAGTCCAGTGGTTAGTAGATGAGTATTGACTTTGCATTTAAATTTCTGGAGGTTGTAGCCGTCAGGAAAGCAAGAATACGGGAGCTAGTTCCACAGGCGGGAAGTGCGAGAGAAGAAGCTGCAGGAGTAGAATTGTCGTCTGCATTTGGCTAACCTGACTGTGAATGGGTAGGACCTAGTTGCCAGTCTGGTTGCACGAGTAAACACCTGTTGAGGAGAGATCAGTGACTTAAGCTCGTCCGAGCAGAAGCCATGAAAGTATTTATAGAACAGACAAAGGGAGGCCACATTTCGACGATGGGGAAGTGGCTGCAGTCGAGTCGCCAGATCAGTACCTATCACATTACAGACTCTCCTTTGGAGCTTGTCAAGAACACTGAGGAGTGTAATATAACAATCCCGCCCCACCCGAGGAAGCTGAGCAAGCGGGGGCGTTTCCGGTCGTTGAAAGGAACGGATGTTTGTTTGACCTTATTTCCGGCAGTAGCGGAAATGGCTACAAGAGGCAAACAGAACAGGTGTCTCTGAGAATTACGTGGGCGTGCGTGGGCGAGGCAAAATCCGGAAGTACCGGTTTGGAGATTATAAAAGACCTCGACGCACGGATTTCAGGTACAGAGCAGAGAGACAGAGGCAGACGAGAGAGCCAGACCAGACCAGATGAGCAACAGACGACCCCCCCCGTCAACCCTTAGAAGCGCGCTCTCACTCTCTGTTCACTAGGCTACACGGTCCATCGTTCATTAATAAAAATATCACTTGATATATTTTTATATATACCCGTGTTTGTTGTTTGTCGCTATATAACAGGAGAAAGGCAGGGGTACCTGACCATAAATGGCAGCAGTACTCCATGCACGGACGGATGGTTGACTTGTATATATGCAGGATGGATTCAGGTGGAAAAAACATTCCTGGATCGACATAGTGACCCAACCTTCTTAGCAGTAGATTTTGCTATGGATTCAATATAGTGGTTCCATTTGAGTGTCATCTGCGTAGATGCCTACTTGGGACTTGATCTCATCTGGGAGATCGTTGATGAAAATAAGGAAGAGCGTCGGGCCCAGGATAGAGCCCAGTGGGACACCAGCATTCGTGCGGTAGGACGAAGAGGCAGGCCCATTCAGAACGACCTTCATTTTGCGGTTATTTAAGAAAGATTGGATTATGTCAAGCAGGCGACCGGTAATACCATAACCGCGTAGTCTGCATAGGAGGCCAGAGTGCCAAAACCTGTCGAAAGCCTTGGGGATGTCCAGTGCAACTGCGCGAGCCTCGTCAGACTCATCAAGGGCCTGTAGCATGTACTCCGTTACGGTTGTTAGCAGGTCGGCCGTAGAGCTGGCAAAGCGGAATCCATATTGCCCGTCGGAGAACAGTTTGTGGGCGGTGAGATGATGAACTATATCAGCATTGATTATAGCCTCGAATACTTTCCCGAATAGCGGTAGAAGACTGATAGGGCGATAGTTGGATGGGTCCCAGGGTTCACCACAATTCTTAAATACAGGAACGACTGAAGCATGGAGGAAAGCAGGAAGCAGAAAGGCAGTAGTTAAATAGTTTAGAGAGGACAGGGCAAAGTTCAGGAGCACACCTCTTAAGGACTATCATCACGCCTTATGGGGGTCAAGTTTTGAAATTACTCTGGATACTACTGTCGGGGTAATATATACGTCGTGCAGTTTGGCCTCAGTTCTAATAGGAAAGTCGGGTGGGTGTACTCCGGACGAGTCGAATGTGGAGTTGGATGAGATCTGTGGGCAAAGCACTCGGCTTTGTCCGCAGATGACGTAAGAACCTCAAATCCATGGATTAAAGGAGGTATTGAGGATTTCCTATTGTTGAACACTCGTTTACAAATACTCCAATAGTCCTTGGAGCCGAACTTGCGGTCAGCTATGTGCTGTCGCATTCTCTCAGCAAACAACTGTTTGGCGTCATTTCGGGTTCTCTTGCACTCATTGCGAGCAGATGTGAATAGGCGCCTATTGTGATCAGTTGGCTGTCTCCGGAATAGACGGAAGTAATGGTTCCTGTGGGCAATGGCGGCTGAGCAGGCCGGAGAGAACGACGGAGAGGAATGAGGTTTTAAGCAATACTTCCTGGTGGGTATGAAGTCATCAATGCCAGCTTTCACCCATGACGAGACCTCAGAGGCACAGTCATCAACTGATAGGTCGAACACTTTTCCCCAAGGGACGTCGCAGAGGAAATCGCGAAAGGCATCCCAGTCAGCTTTTTGTTAGAGGTAGGAGGTCCTATAAGTAGGGGGCTCCTTGGGGGACTGAGATTGGAAAGAAATACTGAGAGAGACTACAGCGTGGTCGGAGTTGCCGAGAGGGCAAAGCTGCGAGACTTGACAGGCGTCAGGCGCAGAGGTGAAACATATATCTAGCAGTGAGGAATGACCCGAGGGCGTGCTTGGAAAGCGAGTGGGGAAGTTCACCACTTGCGTAAGGGATTGGGAAATAGCAAAGTTCATGGCGTGAATGCCCGCCGGATCAGTAACGGCGTTTTCAAGCCACTCAGAGTGATGGGCATTGAGGTCTCCAAAACAAATATGTGGGCGAATGGGTGATAGGAAATAGCCTTATCTATGTCGTCAGCAATGCTATCTAGTAGGGAGCAGTCCGGAGATGAGGGAGAACGGTAAAGAAAGAATAGGTAACTAACCGAACTAAGGAGAGATAGGCGGAGACATATGTATTGGTGGTCAGTAGATTCGAGTGAAGTCACCCTAGCTATGGGGAGGTGTTCGCTGACATAAACACCCAGCCCATGCATGTGGACAGTGGAATCCTTCCTTAAAAGGGGAAGATAACCAGGGATGAAGAGGTCAGAGGAAGGAATAGCTGAGTTGAGGTTAGTTTCGCAGAGCGCAAGGATGTCAGGGGACTTTTCATGCAGGAACGCTTCTACACTAGCAAAGTTAGTACGAATGCCTCGGATATTAGTGAAGGAAAGGTTAATGGGTTTAGGTGGTTTGGATTTAACTGGTTTAGGGTCATTTCTGATTTGTTTAGTCATGATTCTGTTTGTAGAAAGGGACCTAGGGTAGAGGATACAGGCAGTCATTATCCACGATCTGTGCTGGGAGGGAAACTGGCTAGGGCTGCAACAAGGCTTAACTTAAAACTTTAATTGAAGGTTTGGCTTTGTTTTTTAGCTGAAATTCCTTTAAGTGTTGGATTCTTTGTCTTTATTTATTTATTTTTTCCCTAGTATCAGTCACCCTTTCTTTCTTTCTTTCTTTCTTTCTTTCTTTCTTTCTTTCTTTCTTTCTTTGGCGGCTAGAGTTTGGGTCAGGCCGCATGTCCCAGAATTTTTTTTTTAAACTCACCGGCAGAAGTGTGTGTTTATGGGGTTGGATTCAACTGACATGAATATTGTTTGAAGTAAGAAATTTTTGTTTGTTTTCTGCCTAATTATTGCTTAACTTAAAATTTTAATTGAAGGATTGGCTTTGTTTTTTTTAGCAGAAATTCCTCTAAGTGGACTTTAACTAAGTTAAAACTTAGCAGATCACCAACACTTTTTTTCTCTCCCTCCCTTTAACTGGAGTAAAAAGACTAAACTATTGCCCGGTTCACACTCCACCCACGTTTATTGAACGGATGAAGAGGCTCATCCCTTGTTTCCTGTTTTAGGATGTGGTTTCCGGTTTTCTCTTTTCCAATCCTTTACTCTTTTCCATTCTTTCCTCTTTTTTTTCAATTGGAGTAGATAGACTAAACTATCGCCCGGTTCACACTCCACCTAGGTCTATTGAACGGGTGAAGAGGCTCATCCCTTGTTTCCTGTTTAGGATGTGATTTCCGGTTTTCTCTTTTCCAATCTTTTCGCTCTTACGTAGCCTCCTGCACATCAGTGGTGTTACCGCCTTGCTCGGGGTGATATGATTAAAGAAAAAAATGTTATGAACACTACACTGAACAAACCAAAGAATGCAGTGAAGTTGGTTGTTTTTGTTTTATGGCATATCAACCTCGGCGGGTCATTTATTGCCAACTAAATTTTATTTATTTATTGCTGGTAATACCTTTTTCTTTCAACAATGTATTGTTGTTTTTATATAAGTTTGTGTCTAGTGATACTTTTTCTTTTCGAGTATCAAGATTCATTGGGATTTGTTTTTAAGGTTACGATCTCCAAGTTCTACCCTGTTATTTAAGCAATAACTGGAGTGAAGGGACGGATTAATACTTTTCCCAGTGCTTAAGTGAATGCAGGGTATTCAACTTGAATAACGAACTCTGCTCACCGATTTCTCTTTCTGAGCCGATATCCACTTCACCACGCTTACAGCACCTGGTATTCCCAAGCATTCACCCATCTAAATACTGACGAGGCTCAACGTTTTTTAACTTCGGTGATCGAGCGAGAACCAGTGTATTCAACGTGATATGGCCGTAAGCCTGCAATGAAGTAACTATTATTTAGGGCTTTGCCATTCATTCTGACAGGAACGTAATTGCAAAAACGAGCACTTCAGTGTGGTGTAATGCTTTGCAAGTTTGCCTGACTGGATAAGTGACGACTGAAGAAAGCGTTCAGTCTTCGTTTAGTGCTTCAAACTTTCGACCTTGTGTCACATCTGATTTATACTTAATAAATCAAATGGGTATTCAACATGGTGTCATGGCTCGTAAGATCAATTACAACTGGATAGTAAGTTCGGTTCTCACGACATTCCTAATACTTTCAACCGTGTGTCACATCAAACCTGCCCTTTGAAATCCATCATAACGACAAATAGAACGAGCATAATTATTAAGATTACAAAAATGTGTTCTCATAGATATCCCAATAGCGTCTTATAAAAATATGTTATATAATTCCTTTTACAATAATAAGAATGGCTCTTGGGCCTCTGTAAATGGGGATATGTAGGAAAGCTAACGATTAACCATAGACTTGAAAATGTTAAGATCGTAGTAATCCGGGAAGCGTTCTCTCGGGAGTCGGTCCCACAAAGCAGCGTTTTGTGCCATGATGAAATTAGTAAATCCAAGGATGTGGATATTCAAGGATGTGGAAATCGGAACTGACAAGTTATGGTGATTTAATATTCCTGTTATACCAGTAATACTTAGAAGACTGGTTAAGATAAAAAAAATACATTAACAAGATTTCTGTTAGTCGTGGTTTTAAAGATTTTTAAAAATTACACACGATGGACGTCCTCACCTACTCAGATCTGTATGAATACAAAAATATAAACAATGTACACTTTAAGTATTATCTAATGTCAAAATTAATCCACAACAGAAAACTTATAGCTAAAACTTTTACTTAGCCTAGGACTCGAGTATCGATCAGGTAAAGAATTTCGTTGTGATACGTATAATGTATTAATATAACCGAAGTATTAAATTGGCTGCAAGGTCTCATTAATTCAAAGTTGAATTGACTAGATGTAACCATAAGTTACAGTATTTACATTTTTCGGACTATTGTCCTAGTCCTTGTTACCTTGATACGACGTTTTGGCCGCTGTACGCTCCGACCTTCTTCTGGTGTTAGGAATTTCAAACTGAACCCTTTATTACAATCACTGGGGTATATGAACTTAATGTGATGTAATAATGGATTTGGTTCAAAATTCATAGCATCTGAAGAAGGCCGTAGCGTACAGCGGCCGAAACGTCGTACAAATGGCAACAAAGATGAGGATAATAGCCCGAATAATGTAAATACTGTAAATACTATCTCATCTCAGAAATATAGACAAGTAACCGGAAATTCTTTTCTAGCAGTTTAATTACATTTTGTAATATTACGCTTTCCAGCCAATTTTGATCTTCAAAAATTTAAATGCACTGTCAGTCGCTTATCTACAGACTTTTTCATTATTCTTCTATTGTTCTAGCTCCTCTATAATGTTTCGCTTTTTCTTATTCTTTCAGACTCAGTGACCATTTTTACCTTCGTAGCTTTACTGGATTGCATAGGATGATCTGACTGAAATAAATTATAATTATGTTCTAGTACTATGCTAGGAACGACGGAAGCTCCTCTCTCACCCTTCGTCAGACATGTTGTCTCAAAAACTACTAATTTCTGAACAGTTCCTTTCTGGCGCAGAGCGTTTTATACCCACGAAAAGAAATTCCGGCAAAAATCAAACAGTCAGCCGTGTTTCACCCCTGAATCGTCTGCAACCATTTACTTTTTCAGAACCTCCTGCAATCACTTTAAGAGAGCTATGAAAAACGCAAAGTGAAGTCGATTTAAGCCGAAATTAAATCTCGCTACTTCTGGAAGATCACCAACCAAATTATGAACAGATGCAAAGTGGTGGTGCCCAGTATTATAAATCGCCCCGAGGTCATGTCTTCCTCGACAAAACTCTTCATTTCGATATTTGCTTCAAACTCAATTTAGATGATAAAAACCACCAATTCCAATTTCTCACGACTCACTGAGCACAATCTCAATAATATACTAACTTCAATAAAAGAAATCTCGAGAGAGCATTTGTCTATATCTCTGAGATGATGTGGTATTTACACTATTTACATTATACGGACTATTGTCCTCATCTTGGTTGCCATTTTTACGAAGTTTCGGCCGTTGTACGCTCCTTCAGTTGCTAGGAATTTCGAACAGAACCATTTATTACGATCACTGGAGTATACCATTCTCATTCCTTTTGCAAAAAGCCTCGACTCAAAAAATAGCCACTGGCCCTGATGAAACTGCAGTGCTCGTCCTTAAGAATATTAGCCCTGAGTTATCCTGTATTGTAGCAAATTTATTTAACCGTTGCTTGAGAGAAATATTTTCCGAGCATGTGGAAAGTGGCAAACACATGTTCGGTCTTCAAGAACAGAGGAAACTGATCTTTCTCCCAGTATAGACTCATTAGTCTACTCAGAATCATCAGAAAACTTTTTGAGCTCATCATCAACAACAAGGTCGTCGAGCACCTAGACAGAAACAATATATTGTGCTACGAGCAGTATGGATTTCGATCAGCCAGATTCACTGCTGACTTCCTAACTACAATTATGCACAGAATAAATGAGTTCCTTAACAACACGCATATAGCAAGGATCATGGCATTATATATCACAAAGGCTATCGACAAGGTGTGACACAAGCACTCCAGTTATAGTATCACTGGAAGAGTTTTCTCTGTTATAAAATTCTTCCTAACAGGTAGATCCCTGAAAGTAGGAGTCTCTTCTCAGACTAACCATATGTCCTATTTACATAAACGATCTATCTGAGAATATACTCCAATCATTTGTAAACGTCTATGCCGATACGATAATATATGGGCGCACCTTTATACGTCTTGACGATCAAAGATTGGCAGCGGACTTCTTTTTCTATCTATCCCTAACATACCACTGGGTGAAAACCTGGCTGGTTACGTTCAGAATTCCAAAAGGAAATTGATTAAATACTATTACTGCCTACCGAACTCCGAAGTACCACCAGCCAAGTGGCCTTGGGTCATGATAAGATATTGGGCCTCAGACTCATACTCGACCTGAAATAGAATTTTTATATACGATCCGTCGCTAAAGATGCAGGCAAAATAATATGGCTCCTTACACCGCTCTAGTATTATTTTCCGCACTCTAGATGTGCGTTGTG
The DNA here is from genome assembly GCA_037127315.1 of Ascarosepion bandense. Lineage (NCBI taxonomy): Eukaryota > Metazoa > Mollusca > Cephalopoda > Sepiida > Sepiidae > Ascarosepion > Ascarosepion bandense. Next base: position 913,137 of record JBBBDQ010001865.1, read on the forward strand.
ATGCAATGGATATCGACTCGGAACGACAACTCGGAGAGCCGAGTTCAAATTCCAGTTGATTTTCTCGCATTCACTTACGCACAAGTACCTTTGGGAAATGTATTAACCCGTCTCTTCCCTCCAGTTATGAGTCAAATAACAGGATAGATTGGGTTCTATACCCTTGGCTGGCAACCAGTCTACCGCAGAAAGCAGAGGCAAACTACTGAGGGATAATCTTTTACTCAGTCAGTTATGTCTCTTTCGAGACATGATCGCCCAAAGCGTGTATCATGTATGGCACCTGACTAAAAAAATCTCTCTCTTACAATCGGGATGTGGCGAATCTATCACCGCTCTATCGCTTCTGCCATGGAAAGATCATCAACTGGTTCCATCAGGTTTGACGTTCACGTCTAGGACCCGACATGACACTTATATAGTAGAAAACCATAAACATTACCTCAAAATTACGTCGACGAAAAGTAAGTTCTACTCAAATAGCTTTTTCTCTGCAAAAAGGATGTTTCTCCGGTCTCTACAATACTTTACCTGTTCCAGTCTAAAGTCAACCATTATCTATCCTTCGTATACATATAAACTATCCCTTAACATAACCCTCTACCTCAAGTGCCCTCCAGGCCGTGTACAGGGAAAACCATACTGTAAAAAGAAAAAAAAAACCTTCACTTTCTCAGTTTAGTTTAATCATAATCAGTTGGGAATATTCGCTGGAATAGTACTTCTCAAACTATCTGATGTGGTATACTCGTAGTTTTTTTTTAATGTGCGAAGAACCTTCAAGAGAGTCTTTAAAATCCAGTTGGGGGGTTATGAGGACGATATACCTCCCCCACGCATTATTATTATTATTATCTAAACTTATTTATAGATGGAACTTTGTTTGTCTGTGTGTGTATGCGTGTTTGTGTGTGTTTGTGTGTGTGTGTGTGTGTGTGTGTGTGTGTGTGTGTGTGCGTCCGTTACCTATAGACTCCGAAACGACTGAAGCTATTTTCTTGAAAATTTACACAGTTGTACTATAAGCGTCTGTGGGTGTCCTTAGCTAGGTTTTGTGTCGCGGTACCCCCGATAAATATCGAAAATCGATAATCGAAAAAATCGGATTATAGAAAGAGTGGTCCGATTTTAATCAAATTTGATACACTCATAGACAAAGGCATATGAAACGATATTCAGAAGTTTCAAGGTTGCAGTTTTTACAATAGTGCAGAAAATCGATAATATATAAATATAAAAGGCAAGATGTTTGTGCGTGTGTTTGTTTATCTGCCTGTAAGTCTGTATTTTTTCAGCCCTTTTATTTTAGTTTTTGCTTCGGGTTTGGTTCTAAGTGGGTATAATTGTAGTTCTTAGTCTCAGCCATGACACCATTTACTCAAAGGACTTATTTAGCTTTCAAAATTCAGTTTACGACGAAAAAACTTATTTGATATCGATACCAGGAAATCAAAATTTGACTTACACTCATTCATTTTTTTCAGTCTACGGTTTCGCTTTAACTGGAAACAACTATTGCTTTTTAGTATTTCGGGCCAACATTCAAAGTGTCTGAGCTCCAGGATCATGGATTAGTTTTAAAGCTTTCATTACACCCGAGCAACGCTGGTCTATACTGCTAGTTTTTTTTTTATAGATATATCCTATTTCCGGGTTATTTGGAGATTATTTTACTTAAAATGAGGGCATGAGGCCTTATTCATTCTCAGACCAGTTGTTATTTATGTAACACGCCTTCTCAGTGTGTCAAAGACCGGTACCATATTTATAACATATAATTATATAATAACTAACCGAGTAAATATTATTTAATCATTCGTAGTATTACCTATTTATACGAGATTTATACCAGATAGATTATAATTTTAAAGAATTAACTGCTATTTTTTAAATGGTTCAAACCCACATGGATATTTAAAAAGGTTAGGCGATTTTTTTAAAGGCCAAATTAGAAATATATGTCCATGAATTTCCCTATTTTTGTTCTTTATATAGCATTCGTCAGTTGTATAGCAATGGCTTTGAACAAGAGTGACTATGTGAAATGTGTAATCATAATAAATATAAAATTAAAATATAAAAAAACCCAATAAAACGAGTCGGATAACTTTGCAGTCTCCCATGGCTTAGAATATGACTACTGTTTATGTTTCTCTGGTAATTCCCGGCGTACTGGCAGATAATGTCTCACGTATTGGCACAGGTAAGTACAACACATCGAATAGCACTAACTTAAAAGTCTGACGAACATTTTTTAATCATTTCGCACCAAGCAAGGTGTGACGTAGGTGAGAAAGGGACTGAAGTCGAGATGCCATGTCAGAATCGATTACATTGCAGATTATTATTTTTTGGATTTTGTCTAGAATCTCGAGATGAATAACAAAAGCAAACTTTCTGACCGAACATAATGACTCAAACCTCCTAGCAGTTGAAGCAGCTGCTATAGATTCAATGTAGTCGTTTAAAAGCCGGTTAAAAAAGTCAAGCCGAGGAGGCGCAGAAGACTAGCGTCACTCATGCTGATGGCTTGCAGGAAGATTGTTAAAAAAAAGCTGTTTTGTTTTCGATGCATTAAAATTTACAAACCATTTCTTGCCCCAGTTAACCACTGATTGGAGATTTGTTTCAAGAGCGGCAGCCAGGTTTACTTTTTCATCCTTGGCAAATTTTCTATTGCGACAGGAGTAAATGGTGGTGTCATCTGCATAAGTGCCTACTTGGGAGTGCCTACTTGGGAAGTGATTACATCAGGAAGATCATTGTTGAAGATCAGAAACAGCGTAGGACATAGGATAGATCCTTGATGGAAACCCGAGTTCTTGTGAAAAAATCTGGAAACCTGCCTATCTAAAACGACCTTAATTTCATGGAAACGATTTGATTAGCGCCTATCTATTCAGGAGCCGGGGTAGTGTGTCAGTATCATGAACGTTTGTCGATAGGGTTGTTTTAATTTTTAAGGGTGTGCACAAAAACAGTCCTGATTTTTTGCGCAAATCCACTGCTAACAACAGGCCTTGTGAAGCAAGAAAATAAGATGGAAAGTTTCACAATAGACCAAGAAAACTATTAAAATGTCGACTGCTGCTTGTGATTACATTGTCAGCAATGCCTGGATCATAACGGACATCAAGTTGAAAACATGCTATAAAAAATCTTAAGAAAATAATTTAAAATAAATACTATATTATGTAAATTCGATATAATTGGTTCTTGTTATTTAAATAACTTTTTGAGAAAGCTTTAAAATGTGTAAACATTCTTAGATATCTTATATATCATATGTTGAAATGCAACCATTATTAATATTTCAGTTTTACTCTTCACACAGAATTTGATGAATCACTGTAAGACAGAATGTAAATCTTATATCAATCAATCAGTTAAGTTCTATACATCATAGGCGCTTGGGCAATCATGTCTGGACAGAAGAATTTCTCGAAGTAGATTGCCATTACTTTCTGTGGTAGACTGGTCGCAAACCAAAATTATAGAACCCAATCTGTCCTGTTGTTCAATCCATAGCTGGAGAGAGAAGTCAGTCAGTTAAGTGTCATACGTGATACCCGCTTTGGGCGATCATGTCTCGAAAGAGACATGACTGACTGGGCAGAAGATTATCCCGTAGTAGATTTCCATTGCTTTCTGTGGTAGACTGGTTGCCGACCAAGGCTATAGAACCCAATCTATCCTATTATTTAACCCATAACTGGAGGGAAGACACGGATTAATACCTTTCCTAAGAGTATTTGTGCGTAAGTGAATGCAAGGAATTCAACTGGAATTTAAACTCGGCTCCCCGATTTGTCGTTCCGAGTCGATATCCACTGGCCCACAATGCACATCCAAGAGAGAAGATTCGGATTAATTCCTTTCCCGAGGGTATTTGCGCGTAAGTGAATGCAACGATTTCAAATGAAATATCGAACTCGGCTCTACGATTTCTCGTTCCGATACGATATCTACTGCACCATAACGCAAATTTTATATAATGAAGTTATAATCCATAATCGCAATAAGACGGCTTACAGAAAGAAAATTTCAATTGGCCATAGTTAAAATATAAAATAAAATGAAATACTAAAATATCTCCAGTGACTACAGAGCGAGATACGAGAAGATGTCCCAGGCTGACAGTAATGCCTTTGAAATAATTTTCTTTTAATCGTAGTCAATTTTATATTTCTTTTTTCGAGAATTAATAGCAACAGAATTTTTTAGGTTCCGACTGACAAAATAAGAATATTGTATAACGGCCAGCAGTATAATGGACATTGAAAAAAGTTTACTTACAAAAAAAGGATAATTTATATACGTAAATAGAATGAAAAATATACATTTTTCGTAGAAAAGAAAAACATATGTTCCAATTTACACCGAGAAACATTATTCCTGAAAAAATTATGCGAAAAGTAATTATGTAAATTATTAACCATTTTTCCAGAAAATGAAAAAAAAATTCTCAACATAAGTTTTAATTTAAAATTCTTCTGTTTATGTATTTATGCATACTATTTTTTGCAAACTTTTACACAGATAAAATATCACTATTTTTTAACTTCTTGAATACAACATATCTGACTGAATGAACATTCCGAGATGAATGAAAGATTGTCTGAAGTTTGTTTTACTTATCCCTTATTCAATTGATACAAAGATGTAATAATTTTTTAGAAAATGAGTAAAAACTGAGTATATATATATATATATATATATATTAATGTATTGGTAAAACCAACAGATTTTCTCTCAGATGCAAAACACAATCTAAAAAATAATATCTGTCGTCGTTGTCGGCTTTATCTTGTATGTAATCATTGAATGTATGCAGTTATGAAACTGCAACGAACTGCTTATATATATATATATATATATATATATATATATAAAACGATAAAAGAAAATACGAAAAAAAAAACCCAAAGTCAATGGAGAAGAACCAAGGGACAGACATCCAACTTTAAACTAACAAACACTGCTCTATGTCTAGGTTACCAAGACAGAGTAGCCGCACTTCTAAGCATCAAAACGCAAAAAAGTTGGAAGAAGTATACACACACTAATTATACTAACGTTACGGAAATAAGAAATAATAAGAAAGACGAAAACTCCAGTCTTCTAGACGGGGGAAATGTTATCTGAGATTTGTTGCTGATGCTTTTCTACCAAGGACTGGCACAGGAGTTTTCACGCTCAGTATTTTTCTTTATCATCCATTTATCGTGATATATTAGTGAGGAGACTTTTTAATTGTTTCACAATACCCACACTCCAATATGTCAGCGAATGCTGAACAATGTCCCCAAAGACGAAGGGGAAACCTGGAGACGTGCTATAATGCACTATCGCCGTACATTACAAACCTGCAACAGAAATTCCCGTACGTAACACTGCATTAAATTTTATCAACAACAACTCCGTTCCACTCTTTTACAGTGAAAATAATAAAAAATATTCGCAACTTATACTCTACCAGCTTCTGTTTCCGCACTTTCCGACGGTGAAACTTCCTTCTGAAGTCTTGTTTCTCTGATTGCTACAATCTCCAAAAGTTTAAATGTAACGTCAATTGTCATCTCTTATTTTCTTGAGTCTCATCCTTTTTCCGAACACCCCAGTATCTTGTTCTCTCTTTCCACTCTACTCTCATGTAGCTCTCTTCACCCCATTTTTCCATTCTTCTCTTATCATTCTCCGACACCCCCTGTGATCTATTTCTCTTTCTTTTCACTATCCTCTTATGTAACCCCACTGCGTACCACTGGTAGTAATATCTTGCTTGAGGAGAAACAAAAAATTGCTGTCAGTTCCTCATCATTATAGGATTTAGACTGGCAGCTTCTTTTGAATCTTCAATCAGTTGTTTACTTGGGCAAGAAATGGCTTCTAAATTCACCTCCAAAATGAAACTGCTATTATGTACTTACCATAAAGAAACTTTTCTGCCTTCTATCAGCATATCTCCAGGAGAGCAGTTCACTGCTCCATCTTGGTTTAACATCGCCCGGCTCACACTTCACCCACATCTATTGAACAGGTGAAGAGGCTCATCCCTTGTTTCCTGTTTAGGATGCGGTTTCCGGTTTTCTCTTTTCCAATCTTTTCACTCTTTTCCTTTATTATTATTATTATTATTTTTTTCAATTGGAGTAGATAGACTAAACTATCGCCCGGTTCACACTCCACCCACATCTATTGAACAGGTGAAGAGGCTCATCCCTTGTTTCCTGTTTAGGATGCGGTTACCGGTTTTCTCTTTTCCAATCTTTTCACTGTTTTCCTTATTTTTTATTTTTTTTTCAATTGGAGTAGATAGACTAAACTATCGCCCGGTTCACACTCCACCCACATCTATTGAACAGGTGAAGAGGCTCATCCCTTGTTTCCTGTTTAGGATGCGGTTTCCGGTTTTCTCTTTTCCAATCTTTTTCACTCTTTTCCTTTATTATTCTTTTTTTTTCAATTGGAGTAGATAGACTAAACTATCGCCCGGTTCACACTCCACCCACATCTATTCAACAGGTGAAGAGGCTCATCCCTTGTTTCCTGTTTAGGATGTGGTTTCCAGCTTTCTCTTTTCCATTCTTTTTACCCCTACGTAGCCCCCTGCGCATCAGTGGCGTTACCGCCTTGCTCGGGGTGATATGATTAAAAAAAAAAACAAAAAAAACCAAAACATGTTAAACTGATAATGAGTAAAATTGCTTGAAATGCTAGTTCTGCTGATAGGAATGTTGGTTCACTCTTTAATGCTAGACTTCTGTTCTCGTCAGACTCCATCTTTCACTTTTATAAATCTTCCATTGGATATTGCTGCCATATCTGATCTGGAGCTTCTACTGTATATTTCAAGATTTTCGACAAAACTCAATACATAATTACATAATGAAAGATGAAAGTTGGAGACCTTTGACACTCACAAATAAGAAGGATAAAGGAAATGAAAGAGACAATATATATATATATATATATACCTTTATTTATATAATCATTTCACCTCAAACACCAAACTAATCGAGAGCAAGTGGTCACAGCAAGAAAAAAGCTAAAAAAAAAAACAAGTACAGGGCACGTGGAAGAACGGATAAGAGAAGGATGGAAATAAAAAAGATAGAAGATGTCATTTAAACTTTTGAAGATTTTAGCTATCAGGGAAGCAAGCTGACGGAAAGTGCAAGAAAAGAAACTGTTAGAGTAGAAGAGGTAGTTACATTTAATTATTTCGATAGTCAAAAGCCGGGACCTTGATGGCAATCTAGTAGCACGCGTCAATAGATATGAAAAAAAAAGAAGCTCGTTTGAGCAATAGTCACGAAAATACTTGTAGAAAAGACAGAGGAGAGCCACATCACGTCACTAAGAAAGGGACAAGATCTAACAAGGTTGAGTAAATGCCTGTAAAAACAGAGAAAGGATTGAATAAAAAGAACATTGCTAAGATCTACGAAAAATAGCCAGTTCCAAAAAGCCATGAGTGTCCACGTTCTAAAGGGACACGGAGCATAAAAATAAACAATACAATAGTATGCAGGGGGGAATATATTTTATAAATGAGTGCCCGTATAAGAATTTTAACAAAAAATAATCAGATAAGCTTCGATTTCTGGTTGAGAAAGATTAGAGTTTCGCAGAAGATTTTGAATGACGTCTTCTTTTTTAAGGTTGTCGCCACGTTAATTACCCAAAATCATCATCTTGTCATCTAGTTTCTTGTGCAGACAAATAAGAAACAAGATATCGTCTTCCACGGGGTAATATGTCGAGCAGTCTAATCTGGAAACGTACAAAATCTACGAGATCAAGTAAATAATAAATCGTCTGTCGAAGCCAGATGCCGAAGGCTTACACTTAAACCAATCTCAGCCTACAAAATTAAAATTGGATTGCCAAACCAGCAAACCAGTAATGCTTCAACATCTTTGCATTTTCACAGCATGGCGACAAAAATCAACAAAACCATATTATATCGTTATATTTGTTGTGGTAAGAGCTAATTCAGTCTTAGATATCTCTAAAGCGTTCAACAGAGTCTGGCATGCTGGCCTTCTACGCAAACTGCGGAGCTATGGTATAACTGGGCATCTGTTTGACCTAATCCAGTCCTTCCTCTCTAACCGCAAATTAAAGGTGGTATTAAACGGACATGCCTCCCAGATCTACCATATGAACGCGGGTGTCCCTCAAGGCTCTATCCTAGTTCCTACGCTCTTTCTGATCTATATTAATGATCTCCCTGATGCCATAAGTTCCCAAGTAGGTATGTACGCTGATGACACCACAGTCTACTTTCTCCTTGACCAAAAATCTGGTGTGGGCGACAAAGCGAACCTTGCAGTCGAACTTGAAAAGGACCTCCGATCCGTGGTGGACTGGGGTAAGAAATGGCTCGTAAATTTTAATGCTTCTAAAACGAAGCTGCTATCAATTAATCACACCTACCTCCCATTAGCATAGAACAGGCTTGTCTCCCAAAGAGTAAAACACTACGCCTCCTTGGTCTCACACTTTCAGCGGACCTCAAGTGGAATGACTATATCGAATTAAACCAATCTCGGCCTACAAAATTAAAATTAAATTGCCAAAAACGGCAAACCAGTAATGCTTAAACAGCGTCTAACATCTCTGAATTCTCACAGCATGGCCACAAAAATCAACAAAACCATATTATATCGTTATATTTGTTGTGGTAAGATCTACTTCAGTCAGTTAAGTGCCATGCGTGATACACGCTTTGCGCGATCATATCTCGAAAGTGACATGACTGACTGGGTAGAAGATTATACCGCAGTAGGTTGACATTGCTTTCTGCGCTAGACTGGTTGCCAGCCAAGGCTATAGAACCCAACCTGTCCTATTATTTAACACATAACTGGATGGAAGAGACGGATTAATACATTTCCCAAGGATACGTGCGCGTAAGTGAATGCAAGGAATCTAACTGGAATTCGAAATCGGCTCCCCGATTTCTCATTCCGAGTCGATATCCACTGTACTACAACGCACATTCGTAAGAGCTACTTCCCCCTCTTATTATCATGAATGAATAAATCCATTCATTATAGGTAGACCCAAGTCAAAAGAAGATAATACGATTGTTGTGATTTGTCTATCTGAATATTGAATACTACTATCACGACTTTGTCGAGTTAAGTGTTGCATTTTGCCATATCCCACAACATAACCTTACTATTGGGGTTTCTTGGTTTGTGCAAGTGAGGAGTCAGCCCTGAAACCATATTAAACGTTAGACTCATAATCAAATGAAATTTTATATTATAACCATTGTTTTTGTTTATGCGATGTATATTATTATGTATTATGTTAGCATTTCTAAGTCATTTAAAATTAGAAGAGGCTTTATTTTTGTTTACACACACATACGTACACACATACACACATACAGGTAAGGGTGATGAGCCGGTCACGCTGCCATGGTTTTATTAAATCTCTCGCTACAGTGAGAAAAATTTAGAGAAAAAAGAACAGGAAACAAGTTACTGGTGAAGAAAGGATAAGATAAAGTTGAGAATTAAAAAGACAGAAAATGCCAGTTGACGTTGCACTTAAACTTTTGTAGATTGTAGCTAGCAGGGAAGCAAGCATATAGCAGGGAGTTCCACAGGCTGGTAATGCGATAGAAGAAAGTGATAGAGTAGAACTGGCAGTTAAATTTGACTATTTTGACGGTAAAACGGTGGGACCTAGTTGCCAATCTAGTAGTATGGGTAAATTCATATGGTCGGGGCACCAGGGTAAGAAGTTTGTTGGATCAGTAGCCGTGATAATATTTGTAGAAAAGACAGAGTGAAGCCACATCACCTCGGTGAGAAATTTACTGAAGTTAAGGTGCTTTATCGGGATTGATTACATTGCAGATCCTTATTTGGATTTTGTGGAGAAATCTGATATGAATAGCAAGAGCACTCGACCAGATATGGCAACAGTATTCAATGCATTGACGGATAGTAGATTTATAAATGTGCAAGATGGATTCTGACGAAAAAAATTCCTGGCCTGACAAAGTGAACCAACTTTCTTAGCAGTAGATGCAGCTATTGATTTAATGTAGTCGTTCTATTTGGTGTCTGTTGAGAGAGTAAGGTTAAGAAGGCGCAGTGGGTTGCTTTCTGGAAAACTAGCATCATCCATAAAGATTTATGGTAGAAAAACTTCTCTGTGGTGGTTAAGGGAGAGCAACAATGACATTGGGAAAGACATATGGCGATCTCTTCTCCCCTCAAGTTATGGGTTAAAATTATAGTAGACTAGATGATATATCATTGAATAAAAGTCAGTGTGGAAGAAATACTACTCTGTATTCAAATCAGTGGAATAAAAGCAACGGGAAACCATTCCATTATAATTCCACAAATGCCCAGGGCTAGGGAACCCAAGTCTTCCCTCATAGCTAGAGGGAGAATAGTTAAATTAATGCCTTTTCAATTGGCATTTGTGCAAAACTGGAACGCAACGGACAAGGCCAGAAATTTGAAATCAGTTCGCTGATTTTCCGCTCAGATAACTGTCACACTGCTCGCGCATGCGTTTCACCGAGGAAAATAATTTTAAAACTATGACAATAATTTAATGGCGCCCTCTCACGGAGTAATCGATCTTAATGGACTAATGCAGACCGTTGTTGCTTCTAAGTGTTTGTTAATGGGTGCTTAATAAGAAACCACTTTGGGACAATTATAAACAAGTAGGGATCACATAAAAAATATTATTCCGTGTGCTATTTCTATCATTCATTTTTGTTCATCTTTCTGTCCAAAGCCATATCATGTTGGAAACACCGGTTCCGTACCACCACCGAAGTTAAGCAACATCGAGCTTGATCAGTATCTAAATGGGTCACCACTTAGGAATACCAGGTGCTGTAAGCTTGGATGTTCGGGTGGTGTAATTGATAACGGCTTAGAATTAGAAATCGGAGAGCTGTGTTTCAATTCCAGTCGGGTTAGTTATATTTCTTTTCAAATAAATACTCTTGGGAAAAGTACCAATCTATCTCTTCTATCCGTGGATAATGAGGACCTTTATAATATATTATCTAAAAAGTCACCTCTTACAGCTTAAAAATAAATTTATGGATTTAAATAACGTGCAAAGACCTGAGTCGTAAAATGATTAGTCAATCAAAATCTTTCAGTCTTTAACCTTCAGTGTTTTTTTTTTTGTTTTTTTTGACGCTGCTATTGAGTAACGACATTCATGCCTTGAAAATGTCTATTGATTTAAAAAATTATGACTGGAATTTTAATAAAGCCTAAAAGTGAATTTATACATATTCTTTGTTCTTGAGCAATGAAAACAAAATAAATAATTTATTAGATTGTTTATTTATAGTATCCATCATATTAACTAGTGTAACGGTTGGCAAAACATCGACTTATTGCTAATTGATTCAAACTTTATAAAATGGTAAATAATAAAAAAATTCTTATAGTTGGTTTATATATTTTAATATTTTAGTAAACCTTTATATATTTATGAATGAAAAATAGTTTTCACATTTATTGTTTTTATAAATTGTTAAATGATGACTATTGGATTGTATTAGCTTTAGTACAATCGTTTTAATTTGAGAATGTTGTAAATTAAGACACTTCTGAAAAAACAATGTAATAATTAAATAGTGTTTAATATTTTGTTGTGAGTTCTCAAACACTAAAATGCATAAATTCAATTTCACCTTATGTTTAGTATTCATCGCAGTTCTAATAATCGCTTATAAAGCAATAAACCTTCTTCTTTTTCTTCTATGTGCCCTGTCCCTTCAGGACGTAGGCGATCATGGATCTCCACGTCTCCCTATCCCTTGTGGCTCTTAGTATGTTTGCTCCTGTTGCTCCTGGCAACCCCCGTTCCGTCATCCACCTGATCAGACTCTGCAGATATGTTATCCGCTGCCTTCCTCTGTCTCTCCTTCCTTCTATCTGACCAGTCAGTATCAGGTTCTCCAGGCTCTCCTTCCTCATTGCATGTCCCAGGAACTTCAGTTGTCTCTTCCTGATGCTCAGCATCAATTTCCTTTTTGTTGCCATTCTTTCTAACACTTCGTCGTTGCTTGTATGCTCAGTCCACGATATCCGTAGCATCCTTCTGTAGAACCACATTTCGGACGCTTCCAGTTTTATACTGAAAAAAATGAAGGTAGTTAAAATAATAGTGATGTGTCAAAGGAAAACCGTTCTTTTGACACGCCTTTTTTATATGCCCAAAGTTTTATCGCTTTTTTTCTTTCTTCGAATTGTTTTAACGGTTTGTCTCAAATAAATCAGGTCGTTAACTTGGCTAGTGTGGTCATGAATGCTATCCGTCCCTGTGGTTCAAGTCTATGGCGTCATACGAAACAAAATCAATATTCATATGATGTTTGGGTGTGTGTGTGTGTGGAACAAATCCTGTTTAATATGTCCATGACCTCATCACGATTTCAACCGGAAATAGAGCTTTTTTTTTCTTTTTCTTGAGAAAATTTCTTTCAGATAAATGAAGTAGACAGCCGTCTGGTCTAGAGAAACTACGTGCACCCAACTCTGAATACGGCTGGGTGGAAAATCTGAGGTGGGGTTGGAAGGAAGATGTAGTTCGTGGAGAAGTCTCTCGGGTTTGTTTACATCTGACTGCATTGACATTTGCAAATCTAAAAAAAAGGTCAGAGAAACAAAGCAAATCCGACCTTGGTTTCTAGTGCAGAAGCGTGTCTTAAGTCAATCGTCTCGTGACTGCGTGCGTGCGCGCGCTGCACCGAGTAATATAACATCTAAATGGACGTAGCTTGATGTTTTGTTCTTAGCGTCAGAAATGCGTAAGAAATAGAAGAAAACCAATTAAAACCCTGGCAATGTTCAGAAACCAACACGCAGGGAGTCTTCATATTTGATATGCATTAATGCATTGACGGCCAACCACGAGATAACTCGTAGTTGTTTGTTTTCATCATGACACCAACTATGAAATATTTCGGGCCGATTTTCTGATACATTTTCTTTTTCGGTCGGAAACAAATGCGGTGATATTTTAGTGTGTAAACAATATTAATAATTCAGTTAAAGCAAAAATCAACTCGGATGTTTTTATTGCCAAACTCTAACATTTTTATAAAGTCGATTGTTTGAATCCGATTTCGTAATCGACTTTTGGCAGTCAACGTTGTAAATACAAACATAATATTCTTCCCACTAAAACACGAATAATTAACCACAAGATTATTAAAATCAATTTGACATATAATTGCAAAAATAAGTAATATTACTAGATGTAATAGCAGAAATGTAATGTCTGAGATGAAGTACAGTTAATTATTAGAGTGTTGGAGTGTGATAATGCATTTTACGGTTATGAATTATGTGCCAAATAATCAAGATAAAAACAAGTTTGAATGGCAAGAAGCTGTTTCTAGAATTATTTTATCATCTCTTCTATCTAACAGTGTTTCTGTTAAAGTGCATTTCAGGTGTTAACTGAAAAGAAACTTGCAAAGAGAGAATTGATTTTCCCTTTGAGCTTTCTCTTGACACGTAACTCTGACGTTATACAATCTACAGGAGTTGTTTTTTTTTAACCAGGTATGCTAATCTTTCATTTTCACATTGCATTGTCATGCGTGATGGAAATCGTGTTTTCCGTATGAACAGTAAATGAAAAAAAAGTGCGTTTCAAAAAATGAGAAACTAGTAGCAATTGCTAAACCAGGACTTCAGCCACATAAGTACTCGTACTTTTTGTCTGGAGGAATATGAATCGGGTCGGCCATTAATATATTCTGGGACATAGAAGAACCATCACTATTGATGATTATTACTAGAGACCTGATCAGGTAAATGTCAGAAGTATTATGTATTTGTAGACAGAAATGTGCCATGACAGTGCAAGGGCACAATCTGCTGAACATACCTAAAAAAACGAAGTTTACGATGGAAGGTAAATCGCCATACTTTATGGCTGCTAATGAGATTTAGCACTTGCAAATTTTCATTTGTTTCGATTACTAGAACATATCATAAATATTCAGAAACAAAGAAGTGAAAAACGAATTTTTTCCAGATTTCTTTGAATAGTGAGATCAAAAATTATTTGGTTACAATGACTGAATATAGATATAAAATTGACTTTTACTTAATTTAAAACCTTTTTAGAAAAAAAAACAATTACTTTTTGACGGCAACTCTAACGAGATCTTTTTCATTTTATTTCTGTTCTTTTATATTATACGAGTAATAGGGAATATAATAGTCTTCGAATTCATTATATGGTACATTGTCAATTATTAGTAACTTTCTTTCAATCTTTTAAGCCTTTCACTCTCAAGCAATAAGTGTAGAATCAAATAAGAAAAATAAATAAATTATTAAGAAAGAGAGAAGACAAAAAGAACATAATTTAAGAAGACAGAATATAACGATTGACATCGCAATTACATATTAAACTATCACACTTGACTGTTTAGGGGACACTACGACGTTGTGTAATGGTTACCACCCCTGCCTCGCAAGATAAATTATGGAGTCTGATACTCACTGAGAGCTCCACACTTTCGGCCTTGTTCCATTTCTAAGCAACGCTTACAAAATTATTTCGATGTTTTGACGTGATCTAATAGTTAACATGGTTGCCTCATGAGCTGAATTACGAGTGGTTAGTGAGTTCGATCACCACAGGATACTCCATATATTTAGCCGTGTACCACATATAAGTTACACTTAAAAAATCGTTGACTAGAAACCAAGACATTAGAAAAGATCTTTACAAGCGAAAAGTACGAGATAATAGACTGCGAGCACAGTACTTACAATTACATCTAACCATTCCAAGTGTAAATTGATGAGACCTAACTGCCAATCTGGTACTGCACTTAATTAGTAAAGCCAGGATATCAAATATAAAAGCTTACCTGTACAATTACCATGAAAATATTTATAGAAAAGTCACAGAAAAGCTAGAATACAGCGGTGGGAATGTGACTGAAGCCGAGATGCGAAGTCAGGACCATTATTGCAGATTCTTCTTTGGAGCTTATCAAGAGTCTTTAAACAAATAGCAGAATCTCAAATCTGATATCGATATTCAATGCAATGTGTAAGCTAGATTCTGGCTAAAAAATTGTTTGGCACAATACAGTGAGGCAACTTTCTTATCAGCAGACCTAATAATTGATTCAATATAATTATTTTACGTCACGTCATCGGAAAACCTTAGCCCTAGAATGCACAATGAGTCAATGTTCTTCCAGGTTGGCATCGGCTATGCTGATGGAAGGCAAAATGGTTATATAAGACAATTAAAACTGAGTAAGTTTGGTTTTTAGGCGTTAAAATTAACAAATAATTTCGTGCTGCATTTAAAACAGATTGTAGGACATTTTTTAGATCAGCAATCAATTTGATCTTATTGAACACGTCAGTCTTTCCATTAAGACAGGTGTAAATCAATTTGACATTTGCATAGATACTGAGTCGAGAAATAATGACATCGGAAATGACGTTGATGAAAATTAGGGGACAATGTATTTCTTTGGCTTTGTATCGCTGACCTCGGATTGTTATTTAGTAAGGGTTATTAAATGTTGTACATCGAAAATGAGGATTAATCTGGAACGAAACTTGGACACTTATCCCTGTTTTTACTTTTCATCTAATTTCTGTTTATTATTTTTATTGCAACTACAACATCGGCATTATGTTAATCTGAGTAATAAACAATTTTTGGTTTTTTTAACCAATTGTAATGACGAATCACCCTAACTAACAAATCCATAAATATATCATTATATGACTATGAAAAATAGCTTACATTTAACAATATTCAATACAAGTGACAGTGAACTGACAATGATAAATATCCACAACGGACCCAAAAAACTGAGATCCACTGAAAAAAGTTAATGTCTCCTATGTGGTAGGATCGCCGGAGTATTATACATTTAGAATTCGTAAAAGGCAGTAAAAGACAAAATACACGTTTATACACCCAGTAGCTGTAATGTATCTGTAAAGGTTTAGTAAAAGAGAACACTGTGCTTGAAAATAAAAAACATTTCTCTCCGTCAAGTGCAAGGCCTAATACGGTAAGAATAGCAAGAAAAGTCCGCATACTGCAAGATTAACAGAGAAAACTTTTGTCTAACAAGCTCGGAACAAGAACTCGGTGAGCCGAGTTCGAATCCCAGTTGAATTCGTTGCATTCACTTACTCACAAACAACCTTGGAAAAGGTATTAATCTGTCTCTTCTCGTCAGCTATGAGTTAAGTAACAGGGTAGACTGGGTTCTATAGCCTTGGTTGAATCCAGTCTACACTAGAAAGTAAAAAACCTACTGCGGGAAAATCTCTTTCGAGACATGATCGCGCAGGCGCGTACCACGTATGTCACTTAACTGACTGACTGAAAGTAGAAAATTGTCGAACACAAGCCGCCATATTGACTTGACATCGAACTAACCGGCCATTAACCTTTTTGATCAAACATTTTAGGAGTGAAAACCATTCTTTAATGAAAACCATTCTCTTGTGAAAACTAAAGAGTTTGTCGAAAACCTTTTCACATCAAAACCTCCAAAATTTTTACTCAAAATGTATCGACGCGCTTCCAGTTTGTTATGACAAGTCTCTGCAAATAATAATAAATATATAATTTAATAAAATATAATTGTTTATTTAGGTTTCTATTTTTCTTCTCTTTTTGCTTAAAATATTCAAGCAAAGCAGCAAATCTACTAAGACGAAGGAAGATTATTGGGTGTGGAAGAAGACAAAAAAAAAAGAAGAAAAACATGACAGACACACAATAACGATTGAAAAATATTCTTATTTATTTGGTTTTTTTTTCTTATCGTTATTTATAATTTGTGTTCATTTAATTTCCGTTAGTCAAGTTTTTTCCTGCAACCTATATTTACTACTTTTACGATTTAAACCTATTTCTATACCCCAG
Source organism: Ascarosepion bandense (assembly GCA_037127315.1). Taxonomy (NCBI): domain Eukaryota; kingdom Metazoa; phylum Mollusca; class Cephalopoda; order Sepiida; family Sepiidae; genus Ascarosepion; species Ascarosepion bandense. The sequence continues at coordinate 930,078 of JBBBDQ010001865.1, forward strand.
TACTAACCTTCTCTATTTTCAAATAACAAAATCCACTTCTTAAAATTATTATTACTATTATTATATTTTCTTCTTTTTTTTTCTTTCGTAGGTATTTTTCACTTTGATATACCTTTAACTCCCTGTTCTAACATTCGTTAGGTAAGTTACTTGCTGCTTTCCATTACTTCAATGTATTTTAAGAATGTCAGTTTATCTGATATTGCTAAGATTGCGAACACAGATAAATCTTACTAGGACCTTTTGCCCCTTAGCAAAGCCGGGCTATATAAGTTAAATAAATCTGACGAGAAGACGCATCATTGTCTTACACTTATATCTATTTCTGTTCCACTTCTCATGAAACTTTTCTTTCTTTCGTTCTTTCTTTCTTCGAATTGCTTACTATCTTTTCTTTTTTATTTTACCTTCCGGAAAAAGAAGAAAAGATAATAAATAATGAAAAAAATATTAAATATGTTTTTGAAAAGAGAGCATTCTCTTTTTACATGCTGAAAACAAAAGAATGAAATCGTTAGAATGAAAACACATCACGGCGTCAATACGATGTTAAAAAACAAAACGAAACACACAATAATCGAGAATAGAAGAATAGCGACGTCATTTCAAAAATAAATGTTTCAAATATATAATGGCAAGGAAAAAGACACAAACGAAAAGTAGCAAGAATAATAACCTAAAAGAAAGTTAAATAAAAGGGATTCGATTCCAATATGTTTCGTATTTCGTTTGACATTCTTTGTTTTTTCGGCATCACTTTACCTGCAGGCAGAAGGCATTACTTGTCGACAAGGATTCGTTAAAAAAAAGACAATGAATGATCGCTATATGCAAGCGTGATTAGAGTCGTCTGTCTTTACGTCCATTGCTGAATAATCATGTTCGCCTAGAGCATCATTCAGAAATAGGAAAGCTCGTTTTGTTGCATGAAGACAGCTCTCTAATTAAGACCAGTCAAAGGTCGAGGCTATTTGTTGACTTTCTCATTTGATTGCTGGCTAATACTTTTTTAAACAATATTTAAAACAAGAAAAACGATGAGAACAATAAGCAAAGAAATAAAGTCGGGATAAAAAGAAACAATACGAAAGAAAGAGAATATAACAATAAAGAGAGTGATTTAAAGAAAAACGTGAGAAGAGGTAAAAGTAGAATAAAGAAGAAGAAGAAACAATTAAATATTTCAATAACAAAATAACGAAAAGAATAAAAAAAGAACAATATTGCTTTTATAAGACATTGGTAAAAACTGATTACGCCCTATGTCACTGATAATCTACCAGTTTTTATGTATGTATGTATGTTTGAAAATTTTTCATTTAAGATTTAAAATTCTTTTAGAATAGTTCCTGAAAGCTGAAAACATGCAGAAGGCATTAGGAAATTTACGTTCAATTTCTCTCCGGAAACTAGAAAATGGTGCGAAACGTAAACAAAACTATATGAAAAATAAACTTAAGCATATTATATTTTATTGAAACATTAAAGCTTAAATACACCCAGTATATAATTATATACATAACGCAAATTAGTAATTTACCCAGAATGAACATTCTTCAAATCCAGCTATCTAATCTTATCAAAATATAAATCTACGCTCCAGTTTTTTTCCAATCACATTTTACTTGAAAGAATTACTACTTTCCCAAGCCAACACACACAAGCACAAAAGTGTTAAAAATCAAATAAAAACGGTTAAATGTATCACCTCATGTTCTTGAAGATGTGCAGCACATGCGTCCATCCCATGACAAAACAATCTGATCACAATTTAAACAATTTTCATTTAATTACAAAAAAGTTTCTTGAATACTACTCGGTAATTTTTCTTACAAGACTTTGAATTATGCCTCTTTGTGTCCTCCACGTGTTTTGATTGACCTTTCAAACACCCGATAAATATTCATGAACTTTCTCAAATTTAAAAGACTTAATAAATTAGATAAACTTAATAATTCTAGACTACATCCTCTGTCGTTCCTGTTTTTAAGGACGCTAGAGAATCATCTGACCCCTCAAATGTTTCTTACCGCAGTGTACTGATAATAAAGGCGAAACCCAGCTGTAACTTTAGTTATGTGGAAGGCGTTTGACAGGGTTTTGCAATCTGGTTTTCTGTGCAAGCTCTAAGACTGCGGTATTACAGGACGACTATTTAGTTTAATGTATTGGTTCATATCAAATCGCGAAATGAAGGTACTTTTAAACAGGCTCGATTTCAGATCCTTTCACGCGACGCAGCTGCTACCAAACGGGTGTTACGCTGTTTCTAATCTTCATCAATGGTCTTCATGATCTCACTAGTTCTCACGTAGATAATTATGCAGATGACACTACCACTTACTCCTGTTTCCATAGTAAATCTGTTGGAGCTGCCAAAGAAAACCTGGATGTTGTTCTTAAAAAGTACTTTCAATAAGGGATTAACTAGGACAGAAACTGGCTAGTAGTTTTAACCCTTTGTTGCATATCACATTTGTAACCAATATGCAACAAAGGGTCAAAACAAAATTTTATAGCTGACGCAAGACACCTGAAGTGTAACAGAGTGCGCCTTATTGACCTAAAGTTTTCAATTAAGTTGAAGTAAAGCAACTTTATCAAAGCCATAGCTGCATCTATTGTAAGAAAAGTTGGCTAAGTGTGTCATGTCAGATACTTTTCTTGTCAGTGTCCATCTTGTCCACTTACAAATCTACCGTTTCCCCATGCATTGAATACTGCTTCCTTATCTGGTCTGGTGTTCCTGCCATTTTTCATCGAGATTTGTGACAAAATCCAAGAAAGTATCTGTAATTTAATCGATCTTGACTTAGCATCTGACTTCAGTTACTTTCTCACCGACGTAACGTAGGTTTGTTATTTTCTACACATGTTTCATGGCCACTGTTCTGAAGGGATTTTTCTTTTTATCCTGGTGCCCTGACTACATGATTTTGCTTTGATAAATCCCCTAGAGGATGAAACGTGTCAGCTAAGAATAGTTTTTCTTATTATTATTCACACGTACATACGCACACACACGCACAACACAAACACTTGCACGCACGCATGCACGCGCGCGCGCACGCACACACACACACAAAAGCGTGTGTGTGTGTGTACGTATATAGAATTGGTCAGTACATAGAAATGAACACAACTTAGGGTTTGTCAGCCTCAGGCTTTAATGCAATATCTAGACCAAGTCCTAACACTATTTTAGTGTGGTATCTACTATTGGTTGTATATATATATATATATATATATATATATATATATATATATATATATACAAATTAATGTAGTAAGTATGCGAAACCCTCTCGACCAGTGCTTCTCTAACTATTATATTTCTTATGTAGAAAACAGTTGTTTTAAAAAGGTTACTGAACCGAAAATATATATTCGTTATATAAATGATATTTATATTTTAACTGTAAAAAAAAAAAACTGAAATTGAATCATTAAACAATATTTAAAAAAAAATACCGTCCACAGCTTAACCTAGGAGCTTAGCCGAAAATATACACTCATTCTTGGATGTTCTTGTGGAGTCAAATAATAATATTTCTTTTCCTTCACGATATAAGAAAAAAAAACATAAGTAAAATTTCTTGCCACCTTAATTTTACAATGTCTTCTTAGATATAAAATAGGTGTTAATAAAATTTATCTTCTAGACCGTCACTTTTAAAGAATTTAATAACGTTAAAAAACGCTTGTTAATAACAGTTTTTCGAACCATCTTATAGATTACGATATTAAACTTTTTCTTTCTAAGGTAACCAATATCAACACTAAACACACGAAAAAAAACCCAATAATATTAATATTTTTACAAAAATCAAGAGCATAGTAACTATAAACAGGGTGAATCTTCACTTAGAATTATTATAAGGAAATACACAAATACAGTTGTCATAAACAAGAACATTAAATTAATTAAATATTTCACAAGATTTAAAACTGCTAACTTCATTGTCAAAAAATAATAATTCTCCTGCAAAATCGAAACTACAAATAACCAGTATTATTTACATGTCCTTTAAAGAACTATGTTCATCATCAATACAATTTTTTTACATATTTCTACATGTTTAATAAGGATGCTCACATTATATTTTTCTGAACATAAATCTGTTAAAATTTAAATAAAGACCTAAGAAACTCTATCCGTAACATACTCGTTGACAACACAACAATAGCATCCCCCACATGCATAAGAAAGGCTAAAAAATAGAAGCATTAAAATAAAATAGAAAAAGTGATAATATCAACTACGAACATTGCCACAATGTGCTCACCCTGTTTGGAATATAATATATTTTTATGACTCTACATGCAAATAAAAACAATCTATATATTCAGTTAAATTTAAAATAAAATTCATCCTTGATAATGACTAAAATATATCCGTAATCGTTTGGATAAATCAAAAATTCGATTATTTTTTATATCATTTATGTTATGAAAAGAAAACATTACAAAATCACATGAAAAATCATATAACAGGAACTTAACCATAGAAATTTAACTGTCACTTTTAACGTAACTTGCATAAATGAGGGACTGCTGTCTAAATACACAATATATATATATATATATATATATATATATATATATATATATATGTGTGTGTGTGTGTGTGTGTGTGTGTGTGTGTGTGTGTGTGTGGTTGTTTTGAAAAACAGATACAGAAATTATTCCTGTAATCTATTTTCTGTAGGTGCCAGTATGTCGATTTCTTGCATGTTTTCTGAATGAATAACACTTGATTATCTAAGCAATCAGGAACAATTTGCTGTAAAAAGATTCAGATTAATTTATTCTTTGTTCACAGACGCCTTATAGATAGGCATTACTGCGACTAAACTCAGAGGTTTGCTATGAGAAAATAAAGAATAAAAACATTAAAAAGAAACAATTATTTTCGCCTATTAAAACACATTAGCAAACTCCGAGTATGAAATATTTAACAAAACTCTAATCCATTATCTTATTTACAAAACCTCGACTCTCTTTTGTTAAATTATATCACCCTAAGTAAGGTAGGAGCGTCACTGATGCACAGAGTGTTACAGCAAGAAAATAAAGAGTACGGAGAATGCTGAAGAAAGGATAAGAGGTGGATGGGATTTATGTAGATGGATGCGATTTAGGGAGTAGGATGTGTTTAGGGAGATAGAAGATGGCAATTGACGTCTCATCTAAACTTTCGGAGATTGTAACTATCAGGGAAGCAAGTATACAGAAGAGAGTTTCACATTCGGGAAGTGCGAAAATAGAATTTATTAGCGTAAAAATGGCGGTTACATTTGACCTACATATTTGGCCTTTCGGTCGACTCTAAAATTTTCCGAATAAATAAATACATTTTTCTTCTATTTCGAGGGAACGTGAGTACCACTGACATGTTGCTTCCATTATTGTTTGTCTCCTATGTTCTTTATTCGTTCTTCACTCCTGAAGCCTCTATCGTTTCTTCTAATCTGTAATGATTCCGTCACTTTTTCAGGTTTCTTTTTAGAAGCCAGTGCTTCGTTCTGAACATACGCAGTCGATATTTCTCGACAGTAAAAGATATATATATATATATATATATATATATATATATATATATATATGAATACCAATATGGTGAAACAATGGAAATTAAACAGTTATTCCTTTTTAGATTTCGAGCGAACTCAAACACTCTTTTCTGTCTCTGAGGGCCTCTATTAGTTCTTCAGTCCGTGCGTTTTAGTTGCTCTCTCTCTCTCTCTCTCTCTCTCTCTCTTCATTTTCATATTCTTGTTCCCACAAGATTGTTTTACATAACAGTTCTTTCTTTCTTTCTACAAATGTGCACAATGAAACGCTGATTTCTACTTTCTTTTAGGTTAGCAGGATAATTATTTAAAATCTTGTTGCAGTCGACATATTCGATTCTTCTTCTTCTTCTTCTATGTGCACTGTCCCTTCAGGACGTAGGCGATCATGGATCTCCACGTCTCCCTATCCCTTGTGGCTCTTAGTATGTTTGCTCCTGTTGCTCCTGGCAACCCCCGTTCCGTCATCCACCTGATCAGACCCTGCAAATATGTTATCCGCTGCCTTCCTCTGTCTCTCCTTCCTGCTATCTCACCAGTCAGCATCAGGTTCTCCAGGCTCTCCTTCCTCATTGCATGTCCCAGGAACTTCAGTTGTCTCTTCCTGATGCTCAGCATTAATTTCCTTTTTGTTGCCATTCTTTCTAACACTTCGTCGTTGCTTGTATGCTCAGTCCACGATATCCGTAGCATCCTTCTGTAGAACCACATTTCGGCCGCTTCCAGTTTTGTCCTCATTTTCGATTATATTGTCCAGCATTCACAGCCGTATTGAAGAACTGACATCACGTAGCAGTCTAGCACTCTTTTCTTCGTTTCTATTGAGATCTTCCTGTGTGTTAGTATTTTGCTCATCTTCTGGAACGCGTCCTTTGCCATGCCAATTCGCCTTCGGATGTCCGTGTCGCACTTTCCATCTCCTGTTAGAACACTTCCTAGGTACTTAAATTCTTGGACTTGTTTGATTCTGTTATCCCCCACCTGTATTTGGCAATTTGGGTTGTATTTTTTGCTGATGACCATGCACTCAGTTTTCTTAAAGTTTATTTGTAGTCCCTTCTTGTCACTCTCCACTGCTACTTTCTGTATGAGATCTTGCAGTTTCCTTTCCGTGTCCGCAATCAGTACTGTATCGTCCGCGTATCTTATGTTGTTCAGGTTGTGTCCTCCAATAACAAATCCTGGTGTGTCATCTAGGGTCCTCAAAATATTCTCGCTGTATAGGTTGAACAAATCCGGTGAAAAGACACATCCTTGTCTTACGCCTTTTTCTATCTTTGTGTATCTACTGAGGTTTTACCTGTCCGTATGCAGGCCGTTTGCTGCCAGTAGAGATTCTTGATTATTCTTATATCTTTGCCGAAAATGTCGAGGTTGCCTATCATTTCCATCAATTCTTTGTGTCGTATTTTGTCGAATGCTTTCGCGTAATCAATGAAGCATAGGTACAAGTCTTTCTTCATTTGTAATGCCCTTTCAGAGAGCATCCTAATCATGAATATGGCGTTCCTTGTTCCAGTGTCTTTGACGAACCCGCACTGTTCCTGCCCTATCTCTGGCCTGATTCTGCTTCTCGCTCTATTCATCAGGATTCTGACAATCAGTTTTGTAATGTGACTCATTAAGCTGATAGTTCTGTGTAGTTCACACTCGTTTGCACCTGGTTTATTCGGCAGTGCTATAAATATCGACTTGCATAGGACGTCTGGTATTATTCCGCTGCTATAAATTTCGTTTGTTATGTCGGTAATCTTTTCTATGCCATATTCTTCTAAGGCTGTCAGCAGCTCTATCACTATGCCATCTGGGCCAGGTGCTTTGTTTCTGTTCATTTTGGCCATTGCAGCTTCCACTTCGGATTTTAGTATTTCCGGTCCATCCATCTCCTTGTGTATTCTCGGTTGTTCTCTCTTGTCGCAAAAGAGATCCTTTATGTATTCTTCCCATCGCTGGAGTATTTCCTCTTTCTCTAATATGATTGTCCCTTCCTTGGATTTTATGCATCCTGTTGAGGAACAGGTTTTTTGTCCTGTTAGTTCTCTTATCTCTTTATGCATTTCTGCTTTGTTGTTCCTGCTCAGTCTTGTTGAGCCATTCCTCTTTGGCTTGTCTGCATTTGTTCCTTATCTCCCTGTGAAGATTTTGTACTCTGCTCCGTGTCTTGGCGTTATTTTTTGTCTCCTTTGCATCATGTGGAGGATCTCTTCGGTCATCCACTCATTTTTTCTTCTGCGTCTGATTTCCTTTGGGGCTATGTTGTTCGCTGAGGTCACCATTGCTTTTTTTAGTGAGTCCCATTTTGAGTATCCTTTTCCAATTTGTTCTTCATATTTCTTTTTCACGCTGTTATTATATTCTTTCTGCAGGGTGAGATCGTCCTCTAGTGTGTCGTATTGCAGTCTTGGTGATATGCTGGGCTTCTTCAGTCTTCGTAGTTTCACTTTTAGTTTGCAGATGACTTGGACGTGGTCACTTCCGCAGTCAGCACCTGGGTACGTTTTGCATTGGACTACTGCGTTCCTGAATCTCTTGTTTATAGTTATATAATCTATTTGGTTCTTCGTGTCCCCTCCTGGGCTTCTCCATGTCCATAAACGTCGTGGGTGTTCTTGGAACCAGGTGTTAGTAATGACCTGGTCATTGGCTGAGCACCATTGGATCCATTTTTCTCCTCTTTCGTTGCGCTCTCCTAGTCCGAAGTTGCCGTTCGTGTCTCCTTCTCTATCTTTACCTACCTTTGCATTTAAGTCCCCCATTATTATCCTGACTTCTTGGCTTTTGCACTGAGCCTTAGCACTGTCCAGTATTGAATAGAATGATTCTATTTCGTCCTCTGAGCTTTGAGTTGTTGGCGCATAGACTACTATAATAGCTATATTGAGGGGCCTTCCCCGCAGTTTAACCAAGAGGACTCTCTCTGACAGTTGCCAGTATCCAAGTACACATCTCTTCACTTGTTTGTTTAGTATTAAAGCGACCCCTTTTTCGTGTTTTTTACCTCCTGCATATATTATCCTGTGGGTGTCGCTACTGAAATCTCCGTTATTAGGCCATCTTGTTTCACATATTCCTAGGATGCTGATATTCAGTCTGTTCATCTCCTGTTTGACATTCTCTAGTTGTCCACAGTTCAGTGTCCTGACGTTCCATGTTCCTATAGTGAGTTTGTCTTTGATTCGCACAGTTGCAGGATAACGGTCCAGCGACACCTGTTGCTCATGTCGTTCTTTCCCGGGCGAGAGACAAATATTGGAGTAAAATGTCCTCTTTACGCCGTTGGTGCTAACAGTCGCCGGATGACGGTCAGGTGGCACCTGTTGCCCATGCCGGTCCTTACCGAGCGAGGAGTTGCTTCCTTGGGAAGTAACCCCCTTCACGCTGTTGGCTTTCATATATTTATTGTGACTATCCATGATTGAGCGGGGGTAGATAGTGGAGTGGTATCCCGTTGCCTTCTCCACGATGGTTTATTGAGACATCACCTCTAGTTAGCTGGCCGTTGACTCTTTGAGAGTTCTTCCGCCCTTTGTAGGTTTATATTTTTGGCCTACAGGGATGCTAACGCCCCAATTAAGTATACTTATAGTTGATGTAAAAAAAAAAAATACTAAGTTTTAACTTAGTTAAAGTCGAAATGGAGTTCAGACAAAAGAAAAATTTAGTATATTTTTATGAAACAAAATTAAATGGTAAAAGAAAACAGATACAAACTAGTCTAAATTCTAAGAAACTCGCAGCAGTAATTACAATCAGCATACTTTACCAGTAGTCACAAGAAATATTATGCATATTCGACATTTTGGCAGACATCTTCTGACTTTCTTACATACTGATACGGTGCTGGTAGGAACACGTGGGTTTTTTTTTTTTTTGGAAGGGGGATGAAGGAAAAGGATTGCTAGGAGAGAAAGGACGCTAACTTTTTTTCCTTAGACTGAAGACGGGGAGAGAAAAAAGTTCATTTTAAATTCTATAGAATCCTATACTTTTGCCTAATAAGACACAACAACCAATCAACTAAGACCAGGATTGAAATCTCTCCTTGCTCGCTATTTCAGAGAGGTGACTCCTTAATGCGGATGTGCGTTGTGGTGCATTGGATATCAGCTCGGAACGAGAAATCGGGGAGCTGAGTTCGAATTCCAGCCGAATTCATTGCATTCACTTACGCGCAAATACCCTTGGGAAAGGTATTAATCTGTCTATTCCTTCCAGTTATGGGTTAAATAAATGGATATATTGGGTTCTATAGCCTAGGTCGACAACATGTCTACCACAGAAAGCAATGGCAACCTACTGCGGGATAATCTTCTGCCCAGTCAGTCATGTCTCTTTCGAGACATGATTGCCCAAGTGTGTATCACGTATGGCACTTAACTGATTGACTCCTTAATAGTGTCTGCCTTTGGAGACAATCAACACGGGAACATTTTTTTTTTAAATACTGTTAATTCATCCAGTACAAGATCCAAGAGTTACGGTAGACGGCTTTGTCTCTTTCGGTCAATATATTCTTTGGCCTTGCAATATTGTCATGAGAGTATTCGATTACCATAATTCTAATACTGACATTTTATCTTTATTGGCAAACTAGATGGGTAGTATAACGGATATCAACACAGAGAGAGAAATCAGAAAATCCTATTTCAAATTTATGCCTAGCTTGTAACGCTCACAATCGCGCAATCACGTTTAGGAAAGACATGAATTCGCCCTCAACTATAGCTTAAATTGCAAGGTAGACCTCTCTGATCTTTGTTGGCAACCAACCAAAGAGAAGGAAGACCTGAATTCCAAACCGGAAAGAAGGCAAGAGAAAAACCAACCCATAAAAAATAAATAATAATAACTGACATAAATAATAAAGAAAAAAGAATCTGTCGTGAAAAAAGATTGCATTTTTCATAACAATAATAATAATTAATTATGGTGACAGGTTTACCTACGAGAAGATACTGTGTGCATTGAGTATCGGCTGGTGGCCAGTGCGACCACGAAGGATTGAGAAACCTTTTCTCGTGTGCTTACAGAAGAAGCTTTGTTAGCCGTAGAGAATTTCAAACGTATAGACCATTTGTATTCTAGTTCTCAGTTTGTTTCAGGTGCGCTGGTAGTTTAGAGGACCTTATAAATCACGAATACTCCGTTGCTCACTGACAGAAGAACATATCGCAAAAAAGCGTGGTGTTCATCATAAGGAATCTAAATTTTCTGTGGCTTAGTCTGTTTACCACTGTAGATTCTTTGGAAGATGAAAGGCTTTAACTACAAAGCAAACATAGCCTAGATTTATACTAACCAGGAAATAAATATGACGAACAATAAAAACATTAAGCTAAAATTACACGATAAAATGAAATATAGCTAATAATGTGATAAATTTTTGAAAGAGCTTCACTTAAATATACCCTCTTCCACAAGGGGCATATATATATATATATATATATATATATATATATATATATATATTCCCAATTACTTTCAATCTCTTTCCGAGATCATTTTCAGGGGTATGAGTTGTGGTAACAAGAAAATACCCGCAAAACTGTGTTGCTAAAAGTTACTGTAAATTTTCTTCTTCCTACAAATATAAGGGTTGACAAATTGCTTAGCGTTCAATAGAATGTGAAAATTATTTGTACGCGAAAGATTATCCGTGAGTATTAACAGATCTTATTAAAAATAAACAGACACAAGTTTGCAGTTTATTTAATCTAACACACACACACACACACACACACACACACACACACACACACACACACACAACATATATATATATATATATATATATATATATATATATATATATATATATATAACTGTTACGGAAATTAACGAAACTGGTTATAAACAACATTTGAAATGATTTTTAGAACATTATTTAAAGTAGATATTTTATTTATGATCAAATAGTATTATATATTTATTTCTACCGGCCTGATCATTTACGATAATTTTTTTGTTACAAAAATGTGTCATTGGGGAGGATTCGAATCAGCCGAATGACACACATTTTCGTAACATAAAAAACAATTATGGTAAATAATTTTTTTGTTAAGAACTTTGAAGTGAATAACAGGAGCACCTGACCAGATGTGGCAGCAGTATTCAATGAACTGGTGGATGGCAGATTCATATATTTGCAGAATGGATTCAGACAGAATAAACTTTCTGGCCCTACACAGTGATCAAACATTTCTTAGCAGCAGATTTAGCAATGGATTCGATGAAGTCATTCCACTTGAGTTCTGCTGAGAGAGTTCGGCCGAGGAAGCGCAGTGATTTGATTTCAGGGAGACTAGCCTAATCTATGCTAATGGTGGGTAGAAACGATTGTCAGTTATAGTTAACAGATAGCAGCTTCGTTTTGGAAGCATTAAAATTCACGAGCCATTTCTTATCCGTTACCGATTAGAAGTTCGCTTTATCAGACTCAGCGGATTTTTGTTCGAGGCGAGAGTAAACAGTGGTGTCGTCAGAGTAGATGCCTACTGATTACATCGGGGAGATTGTTGATGAAGATCAGAAAAAAGCGTAGGACCTAGAATAGAGCCTTCAGGGAGACCCGCGTTCGTATGACAGTATCGGAAGGCATGTCTGTTCAATACTACCTTCATGACGCGATTTGAAAAGAATGAAAGGATTATATCAAACAATCTTCTAGTTATACCATAGCTCCATAGCTTGCGTAGAAGGTCAGCATGCCAGATTCTGTCAAACGATTTGGAGACATCCACGGCAACAACTCGAGCTTCGCTGTTCTTATCGGAAGCCTGGTATATATACTCAGTGATGGTCGTTACCATATCAGCAGTAGACCCGGTAAAGCGGAAATCATACTGTTTGTCAGATTGGTAATGTAAATAAATAAATTTAATTAGACTGATCCCTCTTGTGGGATCATTTTTAATATTTAATATTTAATAATAAATATTAATAGGATCTCCTTTGGAATTTTATCATCAAGCCACTTCTTTTTGGATCTATCTATCTATCTATCTATCTATCTATCTATCTATCTATCTATCTATCTATCTATTTTTCAAAATGTCTGCAATGTGTGAGAGTCTGCCTAACTCCTTTCTAAGGTGGTTGCATATATAACAGCGAGTATTAAGATTCTCCCCTGTGATTTCTTACAGGCATTATAAGAGTACGCGATTTTGCATTCAGGGAACAACAGATCCTCTTAAGTCAACACGACTACTGGCTATTTTATGTGAAACTGAGTGTAGAACTAGTCCTGGCATAGCTCTGCACTTGCCTTGGTAATAAATCGTTTAATCACGAGCAACTATATGCATCCTGCCGAAAGACATAGCTACCTATATTCACAATAACATATCTGCTTTAACAGTAAAAATACATTTTTATTAGGGCTATAAGAAAAACACCTCTGCATTTTTATGTGGAATATAATAATCAAAGTTTTATTTAAGAAAATCAATTGGAAATATCCTTGAACGTTAGCGTCTACATCTAAAAATTTCGAGGAGATGATATATTTTGGGCACCGTACAAGTATCCTGTGTCTCATTCAAAATCTATCGCAATAAAAATAGACGCTTAAAGAAAACAGTTATGTGAGAATGTAGATTTGAAATTTCATGCCAGCTTTTAGAAAATTCGATTCACAAATATATGAACATATTTTATCCAATAATAAATATTTGAAGAGTTAGGATTTCTTGCTTGTTTCCTGTTTAATATTGAAATTCTGGTTCTAAAGTCTTCTCATTCTTTTTCACCAATGTTCATCCATTGCATCTTAGTCGCTTTATCGCCTTGTTCGGGATAAATTAATAAAACCATATTATCTGATGGACCATATAGATGTTATTTTTACCCTAGTTAACTTTATCTACCTATTTGAGTTTGTTCATTCATATCTATCTATCTATCCCAATTCCTCCCTCTTTCATTCTCTCCCTCTTTAGCTATAGATATAGCTTCTACTTTTTCCCATCCTTCCGGCAGTATTTGAATTCCACGTCGAATAAACGACAAATTCTTTGAGGCTAACTACAAGTCGACCCATTTTTTTGGCATATTCATAAGAATGAAAGTTCTGCTCAGCCAGTCTACCTGCCATCGATCAGAACAAGTGATAATCAGATGAGGCATGTCTGGTGAATATTGCAGTGTGGCTAGGACTTCCTATTTAACGTTTCCAAGTATTTTTCACCCGTTTTGCAGGTTGTAGCTTATAATTTTTATGTTGCAAAATCACTTATTCGCGTCTCTGATTGTATAGCGGCCGTTTTCTCAACGCTTGGCTCTAACGCACCAGTTGTAGTCGATAGCGATCTCCCGTGATGATTTAATCAGCTCATAATAAACTGAAACTAGCTAATTCGACCAAATCCAGAGCAGAAACTTAAAACCATGGATATTCAGCTTTGCAGCTAGTAGTCATGCATATCGACTTTCCATCGTGTGTCATAATAGTATGCAAAAAAAAACAACTTTTTTTTTCTGCTATTGAAGTAGCTGTTCACACGTGACGAGATGCCGTTCAACGTCTTTCGGCTTTAACTCGTACGGTACTTCTTGCTTTTGAATCATTCCTAATGTTTTCAAAATTTTCTAAACTAATGTGGGAACAATACTTAATGATTAGAATAAGTTCCTCTTGCGCTTGAAATGAGCCTTCATCACGTAATGCCTCCAATTCATTGTCTTTAAATGTCTTTGGCTGCGCCAGAGTGTCCTTTATCTTCAACACCAAAAATCATTATTTTCAAGCGTTTAAACCAATATCTGCATGCTGTTTCTGATAGAGCATAGTCAACGTAAGTCTCAACAAGAATTCTGCTACAGATATCTTTTGAATAAAATAGTGCAGTAAAATTCCCCGCAAATACGCTTTCTTTGGCACGAAATCCAACATGTTTAACGCTATGGAAAACAAATTTGTTTACACTTCAGCTAAATGAAATACATAGAATTTCAAGCTTGCTTATAGTACTTCTTATATATGCGTTATCCTCTGCAATTATACATACGCAGTTCTTGGAGCGCCATCTTCTGGAAAACAGCGAGAACTTATTCAAGGTCCTAATAAAATATATCTTATATCTACGTATTTCCAATACTCGGCACTTTAAATATCTTTATTGTTGTTTGTTATGTTTATCTTTTTTAAATATGGAATTTTGGGCATTTTTTTTATTTTGAAACATGTTTTGTATGTTGAATCCAAGTTTGATGTAATTTTGTCGATTTTTGCTTGCATTATATGCGTAATTATAATTGGTATTTCAGTAGTTATTTTCATTTTATTTTGAAGAGCATCTTTATGACACTGATAATGGTGCCTAATTACGTGCTGTGATTTTCCGTCAGTTGGTCGATGGTATGTGTTTTAATGGACCTGTTGTTAGATAAGTGACATGTTAAACGGCGTGACAATGTTGTAGTAGGGAAACCAAAGTATGTGTCTAAATTGTTAGAGAAAAATTCTTAGAGAAGAATTCTTGATTTGAGTATTTGACTTTATGGACAACTTTGATTTATTGTAATTTATTATTTTTTGTTGTGCCTTTAGTGATTATCGTGTTGGAGATTTTAGTTTTTCTTGTAAGTCATTCCCACATACATTTACAAATGTGACTTTATTTATGCTTATACATACGTACCGACCTACACTTTTTCGTGTCTAAATACGGATCCTTACGTTCGTACACTCACACATATACATTTCATAAAGACGGGATTTCCGCGCGTATAAATATTGTTATATATATATATATATATATATATATATATATATATATATATATATATAATTATGCTAGTAATTCTCAAACATACTCCCAAATTACGCCGATATTTTTATATTTCCATACATCCTCACATCCATACGTATATATGCTCATAAATACATTTATTTCTTTATATCCACATACAATTATTGTGTTCAGACACTCGCAAATCTATGAGGAGTGGATTCACGCATGCATATATACACATCCGCACACACACACACACACACACACACACACACACACACACACACACACACATATATATATATATATATATGTATACGAGCAACTTTTTATATACCCTATGCATAAAGTCAATGTTCGCCAAGGTGAGAGACGTTTCTCATATATATGGGTGAACCTAATTTTGTGTATGTTTCTATAAAATTTTTTGCATGGTTATATATATTATTGTATGTATTATTGTGTGCATAAGAAGGCGCCTAGGTATAAGTGTTTTTCATATACAAGAATGGACATAAATATGTATACGTTTTTCCATCATGTGAGAACACCTGATTATATGTGCGTTATGTTAATTTTAAATGCAGTCAATTGTGCATTCTTGAACTGATTATACCTTCATGTACTGATCATTCTACCATATGTGTACAGGTTAATATAAAAAATCCGAATGAGGTATGCCGGTATATATGGATATATATGTGTAATGTTTATTAAGACGTATGAAAAAAATATACCACCTCGTTTGGGAGTAAAGTGTATACAGACGTACTTTGTCTTTATGCATAGGTGTATATAAAAAGTTGCTCGTATACTTATATATATATATATATGTATATGTGTGTGTGTGTGTGTGTGTGTGTATACGGCTGTGTATACATGTATGCGTGAATCCGCTTCTCATAGATTTGCGAGTGTGTGAACACAATAATTGTATGTGGATATAAAGAGATAAATGTAGGTATGAAGAACACATTTATGAGCATATATACGTATAGATGTGAGGATGTATGAAAATATAGGCGTGATTTGGAAGTATGTGTGAGAATTACTAGCATAATTATCTATATATATATATATATATATATATATATATATATATATATATATAAAACACTATTTATACGAGCGGAAATCCTGTCTTTATGAAATGTATATGTGTGAGTGTACGAACGTAAGGATCCGTATGTAGACAGGAAAAAAGTGTAGGTCGGTAAGTATGTATAAGCATAAACAAAGTCATATTTGTAAGTATATATCGGAATGTAGGCATATATATATATATATATATATATATATATATATAGCATAGTGATGATCCACGTATACTGTCTTAATATGTATAGGAAAAACTATTAAAAAGTTGTCAGTTTAAAAGTGTATTTTTTTGACAGTATTTGTTTATTTATATTATTATATTTTATATTTCAGACCTCCCTCGGTCCTTCAGCAGAAACAAATGATTTTAAAATTTGAATTAGAAATGTATATAAAATATAATAATAGAAATAAACAAATACTGTCCAAAAATATATTTTTAATCTCACAACTTTTTAATAATTTTTCCTATATATATATATATATATATATATATATATATATTTGGATATAGGTCAATATAAATGGGTGGGTTAGTTTATGGGATCACAAAACACACGTATCCATGGAATATGGCATGTTTGCGATGCTCATGTCTTTTTCCAAGGTTTTTAGATGTTTCGCAGATGGATGCCACTGGGCATTTTCTACAATCATTTAATCAATGAATTAGTTAATATATATATATATATATATATATATATATATATATATATATAATATATAGTCATCCGCTGACAGATCTGCCTCGCTGCATCACAGCCCATCAGCACGGTTAGACAGCCGATTGCCTTTTACCCAGGACTGAAAACCGACCGAATTGGCCTCAGTTGGCGACTCTACCTCCGAGCTACGGGCGATCTGTAGAAGGAGGCAGACTTTTTAGCGTGTATATTATCATTATACACGCCCAGTAGCTGAGAGTGTTCTAATTCATTGCTGAATGGACGATATATATATATATATATATATATATATATATACATATATATATATATATATATATATATATATATATATATATATATATGAGATAACGATACTTATTTTTATTCATCAAGAATAGTATTGAGGAAATAGCAAGACAAAATGGAAAACAAAGTTTACCTGTGACGCGTTTCACCAGGACATCATCGGATTAATTAGTTGACGTTGTTGACATGAGCATGAATAAGGGAGGCTGGGAGTTTCAAAATTTTTGAATTAATTCTTCGAAATAATTGTTTTTTGCAATCTGGACAAATTCATCTGAAATTGAAAATCGTAGTTTAAATTTGAGTTAAGTCAATTATATTCACTTACAATTGATAAAGGCACAAATCCAATTCTACTTCTAACTTTGGTTTAATTAGTAAATCAGTAAATCAATATTATCTCTAAGTTATTCTTACATTTTAAAATTTTCATGACTTGAAATAACCCCCAAAAGGTTGATAAGCCGTAAAAAACAAATCAGTATCGTCAAATCGAGACTTTCCTATAGCTTTCAGGAATGGCGACAAACTCGTACAAATATATCTACACTGTTTACTGTATACAATTACCTTCTCAGATAAATAATTAAAAATCTCTTTGAGCGAATGAAAACTGTAGGTCTTAATGAAGATCATCCATCTTCGAACCTTCTGGACTGGTTCTTCTTCTTCTTCTTCTTCTTCTTCTTCTTCTTCTTCTATGTGCCTTGTCCTTTCAGGACGTAGGCGTCATGTACTTCCACGTCTCCCTATCCTTGGTGGCTCTTACAACGCTTTCTCCTGCAACATCTCGCAACCCCCGTTCTGTCATCCACCTGCTTAGGCCCTTCAAATATGTTATCCGATGCTTTCCTCTCTTTCTTTTTCCCTATATCTGGCCTGTTAATATCAGATTCTCCAAGCCCTCCTTCCTCATTGCATGTCCCTGGAACTTCAGTTGTCTCTTCCTGATGCTCAATACTAATTTCCTTTCCGCTTCCATTCTTTCCAAAACCTCATCATTGCTCACATGTTCTGTCCATGATATCCGCAGCATCCTTCTGCAGAATCACATTTCAGTTGCTTCAAGTTTCCCCTTCATCTTTGATGATATTGTCCAGCATTCATTGCCAGCAGAACCGTAAACAAATAGTATTACTAAATAACAGACGGCATACTGTTTAAGTATTTTCAACAACAGCAACAACTGAAATTGATAGCACGTGTAACTCGAAGCGAAAGTAATAACATAATCAAGATGTTTACTTTACACACAACATTAGACAAATGGTTAGGTAGAAACCCCATCATCAATACAGTAAAGCGCGATAATAGTTACTGGACTTGGGAAACCCATTTTTTTTTTAAAATTATTTTAATAAAAAGATTTAATAAAATTCAACCGACAGTAGCAGATAGTGCTTGGTCAATAAATATCGGATATTCCTTCATGCATAAATGACTCATATTACCGTAACCAAACAATCTTACGAAATTTGTGCTATGGTGATGATTTTTTTCGTAATTGTGTTATAGATATATAATGTAAATCAGAAATAAAGTGATTGCTAATTAACATCGGAACACTCTTCTTCTAAAATGTCTGACTAAGCTAATAGCGAAATATGCCAAATTTATATTCATAAAGATTTTCTTTTACAAATAAGATAATACTAAGTATATTAAAATTCATGACCCCTGAAGATGTTTTCCAGCTGAGATTTTATGCATTTCATTTACATTATGCACATAGCACTATTCTTTCAGTAACAGTTGGATTAATTTCTCATCACTGACAATTACTTCCAGAAGTTGTAAGCTTTCTCTAGATAAACATTACAGAGTGAAACATACATATTATAAACACATTAAACAAATTTTGTAGCGTCGTTTAATTAGTTTAGTAACTACAATTCAGATTTCCAATTCTCAATCAAATTTCGATATGACTCAAATGATCCTTCCTGTTCAGAATCTAAACACTTCTAACACCCTTAAATACAATCTTCTTCAGTTGTATGGCCAACATATTTAGGAATACATTTTGACAGGATGACATTCACAAATCTTATAACGATTTTCATATGTTTATTTATTTAGAGTATTTAGAAATTAACTTTTACATAAACTTGGATAAAGAATATGATCACTGAGGCATTTTAAAGCAAAATGTAAACCCATTGAACACTTGTATTTGGGATATATGTAATTCCATGAACACATTAGAAGGAAAGAGAACCTGACAAATATGATACTCGCAGGAAGAGCAGACGTAAACTGCAGGCAATTTACTATTTTGCTATATTATGCAAACAGATAACAAAATACAGACGGAAAGAGTCGAAAGTGAAAAAAAAAATTCTTAAAATTACAATAGATAAAAAAAACTAGGACAGCCATTATCGCACTGAATGGAACATGGCGGATTAAATAAGAGAAACAAGATAATCCTTCAAGTTTTTCTAAAGTCTTTGTTTGTTATAGTAGATTTACTTTTAAATTTTAACTATTTACTACTTAAATTTTAATCCCAACCCCCACCAAATAAAACAATGATACAGAGTGTTAAGTTAGGACTCCTGTCGGACCACTCAGAAGTAATATAGGTATTTACTACTCAATCACCTCTAAATACGCAAATAGAAAAAAAAAAGGCTTTTCTAACCTGATAACTGAGATTCGTCCGCATTACCATCATCGCCTTTTCGAATTAAACTGCCCGGGTTAAAGTTCATCTTTGGCTTCTGCGACCGACGAAATTAGTCTTTGGCACCTTTATAAATGTACAAAAGTAAACGATTGTTCTGTAGTTTAAGAAGTAACATTTCTTTCTGAGAAATAGTTTTATAGCCATAAAGAGACTAGGATAGATAAACAGATAAATAATGAACAATCAGACAGAGAGGTGGAGAGATATGAAAAGATGAAAATAGATAGAGATAGATATCATGAAACAGAGATAAATAAGAACAAGCTGAAACATACATAAATATGAAGAAAATTGATAGATAAATAGATCTGAATAGACTGAAATAGATAGATAGATAGATAGATAGATAGATAGATAGATATAAAAAATTGGGATAGGTAGAGGGGTAGATTAAGATAGATAAATACATAGATAAATATGAAGAAACTGAGACAGATATGAACACATGAACAAGCTGATATATATATATATATATATATATATATATATATATATATATATATGTATGCATATATATATATTATTTTTTACTATTAGTTATTGATTTAGAATTTAGAACATGTGAAAACTACAAATTACTACAAAACTGTACATTTTGTTTCGACATTGAAAGAGTAATAAACATTCGTTGCTCCATTTGTATATTGAGCACTCTTCTAAATTAATGTTTTGAACGTTGTAGTTAATTTCTTAGTTTTATTCATTTGGATATATATATATATATATATATATATATATATATATATATATAGATAGATAGATAGATAGATAGATAGATGAAAAGAAATAAATAAGCCTGAGCTAGTGAAATTAAATGAAAAATATAAAAAGAAATGGGGAATCGTCAACAGTTATATGAATTGTTCCTTTCAAATTGAAAAGAAAAAGAAATGTTATTTTGAGGACAATTTTGGAAGAAGATAATCCAATGATTTATTGGTTTAACTATTCCGATATTTTCTTGCTAGAATTGTCTGCAAATTTCCCTTCTTAAACGGGAGTTCAGCATAAACCGAAATAGAATATCCAAAACCGTTCAAGTATGAGAAAATAGTCAAGCAAGCGTAAAATCAAAATGGCGACTCTGATATTATTTTAAGTAAGAAATCCGTTACATGAATTTTGTAGAATGGATTCTTCAGCAGAGAAGATTCCATTAAAAGTGCCGAGTTCTTTTATTTTTATTCTCTGGGTAAGACTATCAAATCGAAAGAGAAATTAAAAACAGTCAATTTAGCGATTGTTACTACTTGAGCAGCAATGATTCTGTTCAGAAGACTGAGAGAAAAACGTTGGGTTGTATTTCAGAAGATGGTTGGTGAAGACTGAGGAAAATGGAAGATGAAAGTTATTGATTGTTTGTTGTAATTTAAAGTTTTACATAACTGGCGCGTGCCGAGTGGTTTAAATGGGTAACATTTCGACAATGAAAGAAGTGTTTGAATCTTACCAGGGTCGATTTGTCAAAGAGGTAACGTCTTCATAATATCAGGCTGGAGAGAAGATCCCAGGCTGAAGAAGCGTTAAGTGTCTGAAAAATCATGCCACATGTTGACCTAAACCTTGTGAGTGAGATTGGGTTGACAAAAATATTTAGATGGCCGTGCTAGTACGAAGCCTTAAGTCATCATGAACGAGTTTTCGGGGCTACTGGCCTTGTTCAAACTGCTGATCACACCAGGTCATGCGTTGTTCTAGAAACTGTTACAGGGGTCCTTATAGCATTGTTGCAGTATAAACCACAGATAGACTCTTTGAGTGTTGAACAAACAAACATGTTTGTATCAGGATTCACTCGTTCTCGGTGTCAGGCATACTTGGAAATGATTTACCAGTCACACAAATCAATGTTTATCAAGCTCTTTCATCATACAAAACACTTTGGTATTGGGTAATGGTTAATGAGACCAGCTTAGTTAACCGTAACCAATGTGTACTGATTTCGAGCCACATTAGATGCCTCATACTAAAATCGTAAATATAAGTAAGTTCTTTTCACGAACTATCTGTCTGTGGAACTCCCTTCGTTTACTTGCTTCCCTGATAGCTACAATCTCCAAAAGCTTAAATGCAATGTCAATTGTCATCTTCTGTCTTTTTAAATCCCATCCATCTTTTATCCTTTCTTCGACATCTTCTGTAACTTGTTTTTTCTCTTACTGTAAACCCAGCACACAAGTAGCGGTCTTACCTTGCTCGGGGTGAAATGATTATATATATGCGGTTTGTGTGTGTGTGTGTGTGTGTGTGTATAAAATCAACAAACCAGTTAGTTTCCTATTGAAATATATTTGATATTTACTTAATGCTTCCACGTTGTTTGAACATTCAACTAAATCTATCACAAGAATCTCGCCTTTTACTGATGGTAAGACAGCCTTGCAAACCATTGCGCCGAAGTTGTGTTCAGTTTTGTCCTGGCAATTCGCATTGCCTACCTGGTACTATATAATGAATAACAAACACCTTCTTGGCATTTGGAATAATTGACTATTTCCCGAAAATGGCAGGAGCCGATGTTCAAGCCCAGGTACAAAATAAAAGTACCTGAAACGCAGATTTTCAAGAAAGTAACACAATCTTCTCCTCTGTTTCTTGGCAACTGTATCCCATTAAGGTTTATCGCAATATCAAATAAAATTTTTAAAACGTTCCAATTTGCTATTAATTATAGTGATTTAGTAAGCGAAACTAGCTATGATACAAGGCCGAAAGTATTGAGTTCGAATACAAATCGACCCCACTACTCAGACATATCAGATCTGGAGAGACAAGCATGCTAGCCATAACATCACGTCAAATAGACACGTGACGCCTGATGGTTAAGCGAGTTTGTCTCGCTAGATCAATTCCGAATGATTAGTGTGTTCGATTCTCCTAAGTAGCAAATTAGCATTTTTTTTAATAATTAATATAGCGGTGAGCATTAACCAAATAAATATCTATTTGTATATTTACATACACTCTATCCCTGAGAGTGAGCACTTTATTCCATAAATATAGCATCGTATAAAACTACATTATATATATATATATATATATATATATATATATATAAACTTATATAATAAATGGAACTTTGTCTGTGTGTGTGTGTGTGTGTCTGTATGTGTGTGTCTATTACCAATAGACTCCGAAATGGCTGAACCGATTTTCTTGAAAGTTTACACACTTGTACTATAAGCGTCTGTGAGGTTTTGTGTCGAGGTACTCACGATAAATATCGAAAATCGATAATCGAAAAAATCGGGTTATAGAAGAAGTGGTCTGATTTTAATCAAATTTGATACACTCATAGACAAAGACATAAGAAACGATATTCAGAAGTTTCAAGGTTGCAGTTCTTACAATAGTGCAGAAAATCGATAATACATATATATAAAAGGTAAGATGTTTGTGTGTGTGTCTGTTTATCTGCCTGTATATCTGTATTTTTTCAGCACTTTTATTTTAGTTTTTGCTTAGGGATTGGCTCTATGTAAGTATAATTGTAGTTCTTAGTCTCAGCCATGACACCATTTACTCAGAAAACTTATTTAGCCTTCAAAATTCAGTTTACGACGAAAAAAACTTATTTGATATCGACACCAGGAAATCAAAATTTGACTTACATCCATTCATTTTTTTTTTCGGTCTACGGTTTCGCTTTAACTAGAAACAACTATTGCTTTTTAGTCTGTCGTGCCAACGTCCAAAGAGTCTGAGCTCCAGGACGATGGATTAGTTTTAAAGCTTTCGTTACACTCGAGCAACGCCGGGCTATAATGCTAGTATATATTTATATATATATATTGTTGATGCCATTTTGTCGAAACTTTATTTTTTTTTGTTGAAACGTAGTCTTCAACTGACTATATAGAGTCAATTTTTTTGTCATTTAAATTAGGGCTGATGAAAATCTGAAGGAGCCCAATCAGTAGAAATAAGCAGGTGCTCGAAGGTTTATAATTTCAACTTTTCAAGTTTCTGCTATGCCTGTTTTGTAACATGCGATCTTACATTGTCATGTTAGAAAATGACACCTTTTCAATTTGTTAAAATCGGCAATTTTACTTGAACCCAGTTTTGTTAAAAAAAATATTATTTTCAGTGGTGAATTTTGTTTTATATATTTCATCATATATTTGATCGTTGCAAAAATTCGTGCCCAATTAAAACGTTTCAAATCAATGTTTTTACATTTTGAGGAAAAAAGTTCATTAATCAAGTACATCATCTCTATTGTTATTTTTAAAACTGTCTCCCATCGATGTACATGCTTAATTCTGAAACTTTTATAGAAAATTTGATTTTTTTCTTAGAAGAAGGTTGTGAGGTAGTTTTCACTGACTGTACATAGTCAATTTTTTCGTGCAATGAACTGATATATATTTATATATAGACGTATGTTAATTTCATGTATACAGTTAGCATTTTACATTTTGAAAATAGCCATTTCTACAGGCAGTCAAAAGCCTGCTTCAACCATTCCATAAAAGCGATCTGTGTGTGTGTGTGTGTGTGTGTGTGTGTGTGTGCGTGTGTGTGTAAATACATATATATATATATATGTGTATATATATTAGAGCCAGTAAAAATAATGGGTTGACTGTACACTGTTTGTAGTGAGTTACTTTATTAAGAGTGCTCGATACATAGTGAGCATCTTTTTATAAACATAACAAGTTCTATGACACAGCACTTAAAGATAGCGGTTATAAATGCCCGGATCTGAAATACAATAAACATAATAACAACAACAACAATAAAAAGAGAAAGAGAAATATCCTTTGGTACACATCCCCACTTAACCCAATGATAAGTACTAAGTTAAAATAAATTCCTAAAATTAATTGAAATTTACTTCCTAAAAACAAACCTCTTAGCAAATTTTTAACAGAAACACACTGAAATTAAGCTATAGCTATAGTGATAACCTTGAGAAGATCATCATAAACATAATCATATAATTTTCAACAGATATAATAACCTAAACAATCAACAACAACATAAAAAAACTACCGATCACGATAACAATAACTGCAATTTTTGAAAACCTACTGAGTGTCCATTAGCAAAGAATGTCTAACTGGCTCTATATTATACCTATGCTCTGTTTCCACCATAGAAAATCTCACAGTAATAAAATATTATATTGGCTGTACCAAGAGTACTTTTAAGACCCACCATTACTTTCACACCTTATTTTTTAAAACTTACGGCAATAGCACATCACTTTCTACTTATTACTTGCAATTAATAGATGCCAATAAAATCCTTACCGTAAAATGGAAAATATTAAAAAGAAACAGAACTTGTAAATCTTTATATGATTACAAGAAAAATTACAAATTCCCAAAACTAAACTTACTCAATATACGTAGCAAAGTAACTTCCATTTGTCATCATCCTCTAAAACATACCCTAAAATATAGTTATTTTTTAAATACAGCTAAAAAATAAAATTTAATTAAAATTTTAAAATAACGTTGAATAAATAGTTTAAATTTTGAAAATATATTAAGTTTGAATTTTAAATATAGTTAAAATATAGTCATAATTTTAAATATAGTTAAAATTTATAATTTATTTTTAAATTATAGTTAATTTTTTAAAATATAGTTAATATATAGTTACTATCTAATTTAATACAACTAGAGATCTATGATCTATTCCCTAGCATATATTGATTGATTTTTTCACCTTTATAATTTAATTTGTTGCAGCTTAACGGATAGAACACCCACTGAATCATATACAGATGTTTGACGTGTAGTATATTTAAAATAATACTTTACCGTCTTGATTGAAAACCCAGTAACTGTTTCACAATGACACGTGATAGTTTTTCAGATTTGCATTATTGCAACATGTTCATTTCATCACTGACATGAAAAATGTCTGGGTCTTCTGTTATTTTAAGTCTGTCACCCTTTACTCTTAAAATCAAATTTTTTTCGTCATCATATTGTAGATAAAATAATTGAAAAACTTATTGCCATACTAGCATAATTTGAAAAAAAATGATTAAACTGACAAAAGTTTGTCTATTTCTATGTTTGTTGATTCAATATTAGTAGTACTTCATTTGCGGCGAAAACGGTTATTTTTTAAAGATATTATATAATTCAGATTATTAAAATCAACAGTCAGGATTTTTAAGAATTTTAAGTAATCAACATCATCCTATAGTTCAGGAATTGGTTTTGGAGGGAAACGTCATTCTTCAGTATGATAATTCACTCATTTATCCTGCTAATGTTGTAACTGAAATGCTCGAGGAACATTCTAAGGAAGTAGAACATCTTATCTGTCTACTACAATATCCAGATCTCAATATCATTGAACATTTATAGTTCATTTTGTAAAGACAGGTGAGGAGTCGATATCCTTGACCATCATTATTGAAAGAATTGGAAACCGTTTTAGCTGAAGAATGAATAAAACGTTCTTCTGGAAACAGTAAAAACTTTGTACGAGTCGATTCCACCCATAATTAAAACTGTAATTACTGCAAAAGGCGGTCATAATTCTCATTGAAATACATCTCCTATATATATATATATATATATATATATATATATATATATATATATCGTAATTTTGTTATTACAATGGTTTATAAAGGCATAATATCACTACACAAAAATGTTCATGTTTCAGAGCAATACTTTTCCTCTTCAGGTGATATGTTAAAATAAATGTTTAAAATATAAGATTGATTCATGGTTATTTAGAAAATTAGGGAGTGGTAGTTTGAGAAAACACTTTAAGTGTGTCAATATTGTTCAATAAAAAATGAGAATTATGCAATCATGGAGATTTAATATTTGGGTTATGAAAAGGAGCAGGATAGCTTGGATCTAGAATGTCACTTTTTAATTTTGTCTGGATAAGATACATAGCGGGAGCTTAGATTTTTTAAATGGGTAGACAATAATTTTTAACAGGAGGATGGATTTTAGGAGTTTTTTTTTATTGAACAATAGATTTTTTTACTACTATTTCATGAGTAAAGGAGCTGGAATGTTTACGTAAGAATTAGGATTAAATAATTATGATAATTTTAGTTATATTGTATTAAGAACAACAATTAAGTATTATGTGGGTTATTTATTTTAGCAAAATATTTTTTATTTTTTAATTATGTTGGAGTATAAGCTATAAATGAAACATTGTAACAAACTAAATTTTAAAGAAAATTATTTTGTCTGAGTAAGGTACATAGTGAGACAACACAATACTTAAATAGGTAAAAAAAATTTAATAAAAGTTGGATTTTTTAAAACTACTTCATGAGTAAAGGAGCTAGAATGTTTATGGTATAATTAGAATTAAATAATTATGTTATATTAAAGTATATTGTAGTAAAAAAACAATTAAGTATTGTGTGGGTCATACACTAAGTATAACTTTTAATCGTTGTGATTAAATAATTATGGTATATTAAATTATATTGTATTAAAGAAAACTTAATAAGTATTGCGTGGGTCATTTATTTTAGTACAATAATTATTAGTTTTTAAGTTATATTAGAGCATAATTTATCAATGAAACAATGGAGTATTTTCTTTAATTAAAATAGAATTATTTTGTCTGCGTTGCGTAAGATTCAATTTGGGAATATACTTTATTTAAATGGGTAGACAACAATCTTTTTACTTCAGGGTTGTTTTTTTTAATTAGATTTGGTACTACCTCATGAGTAAATGGGTGGAATGTATAGTTTAGAATCAGGGTTTTAATAATTATGGTATACTAAAATATATTATAGATTAAAAACAAAGTTTTAAAGTTATATTGGAGCATAAACGATCAATGAAATATTGCAATTAATCAAATTTTAAAGATTTTTTTTTTAAAGGGGCTGGAATTTTTTAGGTTGGAATTTGAACTGAATAATTTTAGTATAAAAAGTATATTGTAGTTAAGAAACCAACTAGTATTTTATGGGCCATTTATTTTAGCAAATAAAATTTTAATTTTTAAGTTGTATTAGAGCACAAGTTATAAATGAAACATTATGATTAATTAAATTTTAAAGATGTTTACATAAAGCAGTCAATTCATCTCTACAGCTCAATAGTTCCTCTTTCTTTAGGGAACCTTAAAATCTGCAGTTTTCACTCAGGCACAAAGGCAGATGTTGTAGATCGACTTACAGATTCTTGTTTTTCCTGAATTTTCCATTTTACTTTGGGGGTTTTGCTTGTGTCCTTTAACTTCCAAAATTACGCAGAAAGGGATGTTTGGTTTCGTTACGTGTTGTTTTTAAAGGAATATAATGACATGTACCAACGTTGTTTAAAAGTGTTCTTAGTAGATCCAATTTAAACTTTTTTAATAGTTGTTTTTTATTTGATGTTATATTACATTGGTATACAATCTGATTTATTAGACACCTATTTTCCAGTATTTTTTTGAAACATGAACATTTTGGTGTAGTATTATTATGCTTTTATAAACCATTGTAATAACGAAATTACAATATTAAGCTCTGCTTTGTATCGAGCAATTTTTATAAAAGTAAATGCTTGAACAGTGGGTTTTAATCTACGTGTTCTTCCATATATATATATATATATATATATATATATATATCAGTACTGCATGGTAATTGAGATTTTAGCAAAATTGTAATGGACACATTGCGATATTGTTTTATTTGCACACACAGTTTCTATCTATCTATCTATCTATCTATCTATCTATCTATCTATCTATCTATCTTCATAGAGGAAAAAACTTAATAATGGTGATAGAGCGTTTGAAGATACTGTGTCAACATTAAAATCAGTACTGGTCTATTCATTGTTTGATGTGTGAAACGTTAAGTCACCTCCCAGTGTTGATGTCTGTATCCACACAGTTCATATATATATATATGTGTGTGTGTGTGTGTGTGTGTGTGCGTGTGCGTGTGCGTGTGTGTGTGTGTGTGTGTGTGGAGATTTGTTTGTGGGAGAACAGAGGAAATGAGTGTGTGCATAGTCTGCAACAAGTTACTCTTTAATTAAGAAATTAATCATTAAAGAGAAGCAAAAAAGAAAAAAGAAAATAGTGATTGGTGAATAAGCGGTAATGTAACGTTCAAGTTGTTTAGTGTAGAGAAAATATAAGTCTCAAGTAACCCGATGATTTGTAGAACGTTGAAAGATAGCAGTGAGTAAAGACAGTGGGAGAGGGAGAGGATAAAGAAAGAAGGAACAAAAGAAAGAAAAAATATCACAGAAAATACCAAGAAAGGGCATAACATTTGAAAAGTAAAAATTACCTGGGTTTATAAAAAAAAAAAAAACTATTCTAGAAATTAAAGGGAAAAATGATAACAAATATTTGTAATATGTATTGCAATTTACAATTGAATTTTGAATTTTTGAACTTTCTGAAATTCTGAGATTATTTACCATTCATACACAATTTTTTCGGACTAATATTCTCATACAAATATCCTTAGGAAAGGTATTAGTTCTTCTCCTTCCAGCTATGGGTTAAATATCAGAGCAGATTGGATTCTCTAGCCTTGGTTAGCAACCAGTCTACCGTAGAAAATAATAGGAAGCTACTGAAGGAAAAAAATCTGCCCAGTCATTCATGTCTCTTTCGAGACATGTTCGCTAAAGCGTGTATCATATATGACACCTAACTGACTGATTCTCATGTTGTCTCGAGCAAATGTTAAGTATAGCTCTCAGCATCTGAGTGTAAATTCTACCAAGCTTAGACTAAAGTGGTTTAGGTAATTTCCAAACTGTGGCACCTTATATTAATACCGACTCTGCTGCCTTGCGGCCATACTCACCCATGAGAAAAGTATTCGAGAGTAAACCCTGAGAACAAATACATAGTCCCTAAGACAGTTCGATGTTGCCTTCAACTAAAAACACCAACGTTGGCGCTAGTGCCAAGCTGTATTGGCCACTGCCTTTCCCTTGAACAGCATCGGTGTCATAGAGAGGTGAGACATGCTGCATGGGCAACCAACGATCTCTCATCAATCCCTGCACAGGCTATCTCCCTTGAGAGGATAACAGATGCTGCACCGCCACCAGCAGCTGTGGCAAAACTCTTTATTCGGATATCCAAGGTTTCTCGAGACCGACGGATGCCACACTAATTTAGACGCAGTACTAGACTGACATAGGATGTGCGTTGTGGTACAGTGGATATCATCTCGGAACGAGAAGCCGGGGAGCCGAGTTCGAATTCCAGTTGAATCCATTGTTTTCACTTACGCGCAAATACCCTTGGGAAAGGTATTAATCCGTCTCTTCCTTCCAGTTATGGGTTAAATAACAGGATAGATTGGGTTCTATAGCCTTGGTCGGCAACCAGTCTACCGCAGAAAGCAATGGCAACCTACTGCGGGATAATCTTCTGCCCAGTCAGTCATGTCTATTTCGAGACATGATCGCCCAAGCGTGTATCACGTATGGCACTTAACTGACTGACTAGACTGACGTCGGGATCCCATCAATTTACATTTGATTTAGATAGATGTAGCCGTAATTTCTATGCTAAGAATTTCTGTTCTCGCACTTCTCCCTTATGGAACTCCCTTTCGGCTTCATGTTTCCCAACCAACCTTAATCTTCAAAAAAAGAAATGTAATGTTAATTTATATCTTCTGTCCTTCTAATCTTTTTCTATTCATTATAAATGTTTTTGTTTCTATTTTTCCACACCCTCTACACACTTGAGTTTTAGTGGATTCATTGCTTTGCTTTTAGAATCATTAAGTAAATATTCATACGTTTAGTTGCAGAAATGTATCTGATAGAAGAGCTACTAGAATATGGTTGTAGTAGTAGTTGTATTAACAACAGAATTTGGTAGAAGTATTTGTAATCACAGTATTAATAGTATATGTTGCTAGTAATAGTACTAGACTTCGTTAGAAGTAGTAGAATAATTTGGTACAAGCATTAGTAGTAATTGAAATTCTTAGTCATTGTAGAAATTTGGTAAAGTTGCCAAAATTTGGCAGTAGTAGTACTAGAATTTAGTAGTAGTAGTAGTAGTAGTAGCGGTTGTGCGCTGTAGTGTAACGGATAACGGCTTAGAAAGAGAAATCGGAGAGTCCAGTTGGAATTCCAGCCGGATTCTGCATATTCACTTACGCGTAAATCCGTTTAGGAAAAGTATTAATTTCATATGTTCTACACTCTAAGCTATAAGTTGATTAGCAGGTCATAGTGGGCCCTACAAGGTTGGTGGGCAACATTTTTTTCCGTGGAATGGAACGGTTTCCCGCATTGGGAAATCTGTCTAGAGAAAGAGACATGATTACCCAAGCATGTATCACGTATGGTATGGTACTACATTATCCGGTCACAGTAACAATAGAATTTTATAGTAGAAGTAGTAGTAGAATTTGGCAGTATTGGCATAATATAGAATTTGATAGTCGTAGTACTACTACTATAAATTGACAGTAGTAGTAAAACATGGTAATAGTAGTACTACTACTAATTTGATCGTATTAGTAGAATTTGATTACAGTAATTGAATATGCTTGTAATACTAGTAGTGGAATTTGGTAGAAGCAGTAGCAGACATTGTTACACAAGTAGTATTAGTATTAGTAGTAACAATAATAAAATATGATATTCATTTAATTATGCTTACATCAGATTTTGTGATTATTAGTACTATTTACTGATAATAGTATTAAAATTTACACTTAATAGTACCCGTCTGAGATTATCTTGATAATAGTATTAGTAGACTTTGTTACTAATAAAATACTTGAATTCTTTTGTCATAGAAACTACTAATAGTAGTTGTATTTGGTAGCAATAGTAGAATTAAGTAGTAATACTAGCACTACAATCTGGTAGTAGTAATAATCTTTTGTAGTAGTATTATTTGATAGTTGTACACGGAGGAGGAAGATGTAGTAGAATTTGGTACTAATATTAGTATAATTCTTTAGTGGCATAAAATGCAAAGTCAGTACTTTTAAATGCAAAGTCAATACTCATCTACTAACCACTGGACTCTAGCTCTTTCCCCTCCCCTGTATAACCTTCCCTTTCTCTCCACCTATGTATCTGTCATCGTACCTGCTTTCTCAGCTTTCTATTGTTCCTTTCTAACTAGTTTGTACTCCTCACTCTTTTCTAATTAATCTTTTTACATTTATGTAACCCCCTGCACATCAGTGGCGTTTCCGCCTTGCTCGGGGTGAAATGATTAAAAAACAAAAAAATAAAAAAATTCGGTCGTTGTAGTAGTAATAGTAGTAGTAGTGGAAAAGAATTTGATAATTATATTAGTATTGGGACTTAAAAACTAAATATGGCAATTTTTTATTTGTAAAATTTATTTTAGTATAAATTAATCTTTAACTTTTTGCGATGTATCATGAAAATCAGGTACAGGTAGAATGTCAGTAGTCATCTAATGAAGAAAGGTTCACAGGCAAGAAATGACTATTATACAGGGTGTGATGGATAAATTGACGCCAGAATTACGCTAAAATGGAAATAGCATTGAAATCTCATTTTAGCAGATATATCTACTAAAATCACACAAAAATATCTTGAACTTGAAATACTAACGAGTAAATCTATTCAATAATGATCCCTAGACGACTTCGGAATCTCCTGTAACTTTTATGAACGGTCTCCTTTAGTTAAGTTAGTGAATGCTGCGATAATCCATGCCTTCATTTTATCCTTGGTATTAGAAGTGAGTTTATATATTAATCAAGGAGTTGAAGTCTGGGGAGTTAGATAGACAGATGTAAGGGATGATGTGATTACAGAAATTGTCTGACAACCATGACTAGGTTTTCCTCCTTGTATGACATGGTACAGAGTCCGGTTGCCAGACAAATGGTCTTCCATAAAAAAACGCTATCAACCCATTGCAGCAGTACTTCCTAAAGCGCTCGATGTAGACCTCTGTGATAAGTCCGAGGGTCTCAAAAACAAATTCGGGAGTTCTTTTCGTATTAAAACGATCAGAGTGAATTTTTTCCGAACTGCCGTATCTTCGAAATCAATATTAATTAGACTAATCAAACCCTTTTCGAATCATCTGCGCTGTCCTCGGATAATCTTAAAAGTTCGTATTGCAGCTTCCGTCGAAAATTCCATGCCGTTTACAAATTTCAGGCAGAGTGAATTGCGTCATGGTGATCTTTTTATAACAGACGATACCCAACTGACCCTACTATACTGTGCGGCTGATAAAACTAAAAACAGAATACACGCATGCACAAAATTAAAAATATAAAATCGCGGCAATTTACACATCGCACCCGTTATGTAATTTCTAAGAAAGTAATCTATTTTTAAAATTTATTAATTTGATGCATTTTATTACTTTAAACGCTATTTTTAGCGAATAACTTTATTTGAGTATTCAGTCCGCAAATAAATGAATATACGGATCGTTTACTCAAATGGTGGTATCTACTAAAATAATGTTTAAAGTGATAAAATCTGTTGCTTTAATAAATAAAACAATCCATTAATCCTTTAGAAATTCCTTTGTTTACACTGGAATACGAAACTGGGCAGATATGATCGTTTGAGAATCTGGGTAGAATTTGCGCTTATAAGGCAATATTGGGCCTTGCTTGATCGGCAACGCTCTTTGTTACCAAGTCGATTTAAAGCAGATGTTTAGATGTAATGGCAGGTTTTCTACTACGGTGAACGCAATTTCTTTAATAAAATCTCTCGAAAATAAATAAATATACCGTTTAATAAGTAAACGGAGCGTCTACTCATATATGAATATCCATCTAAGAATAACTTTTAAAGTAATAGAAATATTATGTTTACAATTGGAACCATGTCGTCAAAAAGGACGGCAGAATATTTATATCGAGATGAAGTCTAAAATGACGGCAACATATATATTGATGTGCCTACTATTGAGTATCTTACATTTAGACATTACAAAAAACAAAAAAAAAACAAACGAAAACAAGTAAAAAAAGGGAGAGGGGGTATACACACACACACACACATATATATATATATTATAAATTATATTTTAGAACATGTACATAATTTTTCCACATAGGATGTGCGTTGTGGTGCAGTGGATATCGGGTCGGAACGAGAAATCGGGGAGCCGAGTTCGAATTCCAGTTGAATTCATTGCATTTACTTACGCGCAAATACCCTTGGGAAAAGTATTAATCCGTCTCTTTCTTCCAGTTATGGGTTAAATAACAGGACAGATTGGTTTGTATAACCTTGACTGGCAACCAGTCTACCGCAGAAAGCAATGGCCACCTACTGCGGGATAATCTTCTGCCCAGTCTGTCATGTCTCTTTTGAGACATGATAGCCCAAGCGTGTTTCACGTATGGCACTTAACTAACTGATTGACATAATTTTTCTATATATATCCACGACAAAGGTACTTTTGTTTTGACATTGAAACTTCAATGTCTTATCAGGCGGTGTGCAGAAAAATTATGTACATGTTCTAAAATATAATTTAAAATAAATATTCACAGCTCTATATATTATATATCGAGCACTGTTTTAAATTAATGTTTTGGACGTTGTAAGAATTCTTTCTTCGTTATATATTATTATTATTATTATTAATTATACTTTAGAACATGTACAAACTACAAACTACAAACTACTACATTTTTGTATTGACATGAAAGAACAATATCTGATCAGTTAGTTAATAATGATGGTAATAAACGTTTAAATTAATAATAAATATTCATTGCTCTATTTTTATATTGAACACTGTTTTAAACTAATGTTTTGAAATTTGCAATTATTTTTTCGTTCCTTATTCATTTGTATATATATATATATATATATATATATATATATATATATATATATATTTGTCACATCACGGCATAACTATTGCAAAAAATGATATAATAAGGTACTGTTAAAGCAAACACATGGCAAAAACTTTCATAAGTGGTAATAAAGTTAATAACTCGATGTAAAGAGAATGAACTGAACTCACGCTGCCTCACTATTGCCTTTCTCCATTAGCATGACAATATATATATATATATATATATATATTGAAATAAATACATAATGGTGATAATTCTAATAGGGAGGATAACACAGGAAAATCTCAATAGAAACGAAGAAAAGAGTGCTAGACTGCTACGTGATGTCAGTTCTTCGATACGGCTGTGAATGCTGGACAATATCATCGAAAATGAGGACAAAACTGGAAGCGGCCGAAATGTGGTTCTACAGAAGGATGCTACGGATATCGTGGACTGAGCATACAAGCAACGACGAGGTGTTAGAAAGAATGGTAACAAAAAGGAAATTGATGCTGAGCATCAGGAAGAGACAACTGAAGTTCCTGGGACATGCAATGAGGAAGGAGAGCCTGGAGAACCTGATACTGACTGGACAGATAGCAGGAAGGAGAGACAGAGGAAGGCAGCGGATAACATATTTGCAGGGACTGATCAGGTGGATGACGGAACGGGGGTTGCCAGGAGCAACAAGAGCAAACATACTAAGAGCCACAAGGGATAGGGAGACGTGGAGAGCCATGATCGCTTACGTCCTGAAGGGACAGGGCACATAGAAGAAGAAGAATAGAAATGCATTATTAAAGCCTTAACTACGGTAAAAAAATAAATAATGTTACTGAAAAAAAAATAATGGTGTTATGCATTACCGAATTGTGTTACCAATTAGGTTGTGATAGAAATTCGTTGTCAAGAATGAAAAGATGTTCTTGGAATGAAAACAAAATCCTTATCTGATTTTATAAGTATTTGTATATTCGAATTTTTGCTGTTTTCATGAACTCTTTTTTCTTTTCCCATTCTTTTAGCTTTTGTTGTGCTTTGAATTTGTATTTTCTATTTTGCTGCAACACCACTTTGGATTTTAAATTCGATTCCTATAAAATGTCCCGACTATCATCTTTAATTTCTTCCCATATTCTTTTCTCATCATATTTATATATTTTTTAATTCAAGTTTTAGCTGCTAATATTTGCATAAGCGTTATTTTTGTTCTTATTTATTTCTTGTGCTTTTTTCGTTTTGATTCCACCTTTTTTATCAACTTGAAAATACTTCCTCCCATCACGTCCCATTCCTCGATGATGCTAATAACCATCCACCATTTTATCACCTTCAAAGTTTTCCGTTTTCTTTTTCTTTGCTACAGTTTTTCCAGTCATCCTTTTATATCCTCATTTTGAACTTCAAAATTTCCTCGTTCTTTTTTTCTTTTTTAAAATTTTTCCATTCTTTCCTTCATTTTAACCAATCAGAAAATTTATCTCACGGGAATATTTAACTGATCATTGTGCGTCTTCAAAATCCACTCAACTAAAACACAATTCCTGTTTGCAGGATGAGAAACTCATTAACAAGCGGATTAGAAAGAGAAACAATTTCTTTAAAAAAAGCAGAAAAATAGATAAAAAGATAAAAATTAGATGAAATACTAAAAACAAGTGACAAGGAGTTAAATAGCGTTAGCGAAAACTAAAAATTATTCAACCTGCGGGGCAAATAAAATTTAAAATTTTCTAGTCCGACCTTCTTTTGTGCCGAACAACATTTGACAAAAACCTTTTATTAGCATTTACTATTCGTTTATGCTTCTATCAATCCCTTCTTCAGGTACAAATCGTATTTTTTACTTATATTCATTTAATGCAAAGACAAAGAGCCACTCAATGTAGGTGGTTACTGTGTGGTGTTGTATAAAGCATAATAAAGTGAAAATCCTATGGGCTATACAGTAAAGGTTACGGTCAACGCTAGACTTGAAGAGGTCAAAGTTTAACGATAAAAAACACTAGCACTATAGCCCGGCGTTGCTCGGGTGTAATGAAAGCTTTAAAACTAATTCATGGTCCTGGAGCTCAGACTCTTTGGATGTTGGCACGAAAGACTAAAAAGCAATAGTTGTTTCCAGTTAAAGCAAAACCGTAGACTGAATGAATGAATGTAAGTCAATTTTTTATTTTCTGGTATCGATATCAAATAAGTTTTTTTCGTCGTAAACTGAATTTTGAAGGCTAAATAAGTAAATGGTATCATGGCTGAGACTAAGAACTACAATTATACCTACTTAAAGCCAAACACGAAGCAAAAACTAAAATAAAAGGGCCGAAAAAATTACACACATAGAGGCAGATAAACAGACACACACGCAAACATCTTGCCTTATATATATATATATATATATATATATATATATTATCGATTTTCTGCACTATTGTAAGAACAACAACCTTGAAACTTGTGAATATCGTTTCTTATGTCTTTGTCTATGAGTGTATCAAATTTGATGAAAATCGGACCAATCCTTCTATAACCCGATTTTTTCGATTATCGATTTTCGATATTTATCGGGGGTACCTCGACACAAAACCTAGCTAAGAACACTCGCAGACGCTTATAGTACAACTGTGTAAGTTTTCAAGAAGATCGGTTCAGCTGTTTCGGAGTCTATAGGTACACACACACACACACATAGACACACACACAGACAAAGTTCCATTTATAAATAAGTTTAGATATTTACAGCATCCGATGTGACAAACTTCTAAAATTAAGGACTGAACAAAATGTGATGACATTTTAGACGGCATTGGTAAAGTAGCATTAATATAGGATTTTACTGGAGATAGCTTCTTTAAAAAAATATCATTTGATGAAATGTTTTATTAGCATCTATGATTCAATTATGCTTCTACCCGTCTCTTCTTCAGGTACAAATCATATAGCCAGACCTTTTAGACGTACCATCATTTGATGAAAGCGTTTTACTCACATTTTTATGCTTCTATCAATCCACTATACATTCAGAAGCACTGAATTACGGCATATTGCTATTTAGAAAACTTATATTATTACTCGTTTGTGTTTACTGCCAAACATGGAATCGATATTTAACTAATGTTGCAACTGCATTATATTTTCCGTTTGTGTTATTTGATACGTTATCTATGCACTTACTTCTGTGGGTGTCTGAGCGAAATGATTATGCTGTTTAAATCATTAAATAACGTTTCTCAAAGAAAACGAGCAGGAAACGATAGAAATAAAAGCAGTATATTGGCAATGTAATAATCTCTACCTGCTAATGAGTTCTGTAGTTATGGTAACATGTGGCATGTTCATTTATAGACATTGACTATTACTTCTTATTACCTAATAATTAGTAAGAAGATGATATCAGACTGCTAATACGTTGGGGTTTATGTCAGATGAAGATAGGTGATCGATTAAAATAAAATTAGATCGTATTGACTAATGCAATGGTTTTAATTGCTACTGCAGTGATTTGTATCTAATGAGACTGTATGTATTATATATATATATATATATATATATATATATATATATCGATCATTCAGTAATGAATTAGATATATATCGCTCATTCAGTAATGAATTAGAGCACTCTAACTACCTAACTACTGGCGTATGATACATCATACGCTAAAAGTCCGCCTCCGGTTGCCAGATAAAGGGTCTTCCAGCAAAATACCGAGCGCCTATAGCTCAGAGGTAGAATCGCCTATTTGGTCGGGTTTCAATCCTAGGTTAAAAGCAAACGGATGTCTAACCGTACTGATGAGCTGTGATACAGCGAAACACATCTGTCTGATGATGACTATATATATATATATATATATATAGTGTTTTGAAATCTGCAATTATTTTTTCGTTCCTTATTCATTTGTATATATACGTGTTTGACTTTCAATCCGAAGACAGTGCAGAAGATTCAAAAAGAGTCGGGTGAGTGTAATTATTCCAGAATCAATATGGAAGCTTAAATTAATGGCTTTGAAGAGGTAGTTCTAATCTGGGTCAAAGAAGTGGCTGCTGGAAAACCATATGACTTGCAACAGGTCTATGCACCATGTTACACAAGCAGGTGAACCCAGTCATGGCTGTCAGACAATTTCTGTGATCACATACCCCCTTACATAGGGCCATATAAGTCCACATACTGCAACCCCCTTTATTATGTGTGGTGCGAAGTTAAGCGAGAGACGAACAAATCTCTTTGGAACACCAAAGATGAACTGAATGCAAGAATTATGGCCGCATTCACCAACATAAACAAAGGAGATATTCTAGAAGATATGCAGGAAATTCCAAAGTTGTATGGAGGTTGTGGCTGAAATCGATGGAGATTTTATTGAACAAATTTACTATTTAATATTTCAAGATATGTTTGTTTAATTTGGGTAAATATAACTGTTAAAATGAAATTTTAATGTTATTTTTATTTTTTCGAAATTTAGACGGCAATTCTTTTATCAATGTGTGTGTCTACATATGTATATAGACATATACATGTGTGTATATTTGTATATATGTTTGTATATATATATATATATATATATATATATGCATATACACATATATATATGTGCATACACACACACACACACACATATATATATATATATATATATATATATATATATATGTATGTGTGTGTGTGTGTGTGTGTTTGTGTGTGTGTGTCCATTTGTGTGCGTGTGTATGGGCGTTTGTACAATGTAGTTTAGCATCCAAACAAAAGTAAGATAATGATAGACAAACAATAATGTTAACAAAATAACCTTAGCAATTCATGAAGTTATTTATTACGCTTTAGTAAAAAATTCCAACGCACTTACACATTGTTTCAGCATAGATAGATAGATAGATAGATAGATAGATAATGAACTTGTATCACCGATTGAAAACAGCTAGCTAGCTAGCTAGCTAGTGAGAAAGATAGATAGATAGATAGATAGATGCGTGCGAGATACTGCTTGTGCGAGATGCTGCAATATTTTATTGCAAAGAAATTTGTGAAATAGTTATTCATAGGTTTATTTAATTTTAAGCAAATCGATGTCCATGCATATATTTTTTGTCCAGAGTTGGTAATTTATTTATATATATGAAGTTTTAAGATTAAACTGTTGTTTATTATTATTGTTTTTATATCATTTCACTTTTTTCTTTTACCCATCTTGCGTATTTTGTGTTAGTTTCTTTCAACGTTTTTTTTAGGTTATCTATCTTGTATTCTTAATGGATGTGCATTTATTTTCATTCTATTCACTCAATGGCCTATGAAAGGATATGAATATATCTTCGGCCTATTTTTATAAACTTGGGCTACAAGAATGTAAATGAACGCGATGTTTTGATATCACTAAGAAATTCGGGGGTGAACCAGGGTTGTCTGTACGTTTTCTGCTGGAATTTCAGGGGTAAATTTCTCTCCATTCCAATAAGGATCCATTCTGATAAAAGGGTAGTAGTTTACAATACGTCGTTAAAGATTCTACAAAAATGGTTGATTCCATGTACCGCTCCAGAAAGTACTTACCTCCTCTTGTTCTGCTCTACCTTCACTAAAACCAGATAAGGCCAAAAATGGATGACCACTGCCATATATGGAAGGGAGCTACCAATTCTTTACTTTTAATTCTCAGAAGAGTTCAAAAGCGTCTCCGCCTCCTTGTAGCAACGAATTAATTTTCACTCTACAACCTCTTTTCTCACAAATGAGACGTCACAAACCCCACTATGCTGCTCCGTTTGTCGCGAACCTACTTCACTCACTTCGTATTCCATAGATGAGAGGTAAGTTCGACTGGATCAGCTTCTTAGCCCAAATCATTGCTTTGTGGAATGGACACCCAAGAAAATGCTTCCACGACTCCTTGTAGAGACTTATAACCATTGTAAAAATAATGCAATTTACTCTTTGAGAAGAGATATTAATATTTCAAATTTTGTTCAGGCTATTGAAATCTACATGTTGATGTAGTCAAAAACCCTCATTTACATCGTCCCATTGAACGTGTATGGAATATGTTGCAAACCCCAATAACATTCCAGTAGCTATACAACTTAGTTATAGATAGCGCTTGAAGATTCCTGGAAGGATATATGCTGCACAAAGATTTCAGCAAATTATAGAATCCATAGAACGTTTGTAGCTTCTCTCGAATGGAGGAACTATGCTTTACTCGGCAGTTGTCTGCATTTTTTGGCAGTTCATTTTATATGATTTGAAATATCGATTCAAGAACTCATGACACATTTAAAAGTTATCTTTTTATAAGTTTATTGCTGATTTCCAAATCCAGCTGAAGAATATTGTTTTGATTTTTGCTTGGAGATCTCATGGCAGATTTAAGGAAGTGATGCTAACGATTTATCTACTGCTAAAAAAATGTTAAGTTTACGTATGAAAAACAAAAATAGAAAAAACTATTTTTGTCAAATTTTGCGCAGTAAACCAGTGGGAAACAAATACCCGATAAAAATATCTGATCAATTCATTGGTTGATTTTTTCTTTGGTTGCAAATGTTTTTTGTTTGCTTTTGATAGACGGGTAAAAAAAAAATCGGCTTTTCTCGATGCTCGATTATATAGCAGTGATATAACTTGTTTAAAGAAGCACGAGAAACATGTAACGCTGTTTTGATTGACTATTTTTTTCGCAACATTCAGATTACGAGCAGTTTCTAAATACGAATGGAATTTTGAACAGAAGTTAATGACTCACTTGGAGGTAAAACATACGTATGGACATTGATTATGTTTAAAATTGAATAAACCTGAAAATACACTTTTATATTTATATAAAAATCGAAAACTAAGTGAGCCAACAACCTACCACGGTTTACAACAGCTCGTCAGAGAAAATTTTCTCTGACGAGCTGTTAAGCGAAACCGTGGTAGGTTATTGGCTCACTTAGATTTTCGATTTTGTTTGGTCTACTTTAGGGTTGGGTGCTTTATGCAATCTGCTTTCGTATTGAGCTCTTTATTGTTAAGGTTTCATCTTGGGTTTTTTTTCTTTCTCACGAATGCTTGACTTTTTGTTCAGGTATTTCGTTTGTTTCTTTTTTTTTCTTCCCCTTCTTTTCCGTGCGGGTTAGTTCCCGGTGGGTTTCAAGACGATCTCAGTTGTAATTTAATTATTGATAATCTTGACAGAATTAGTTCTGTTGTTATTGGTATTACAACTGTAATTAATATTAATACACATATATATATATATATATATATATATATATATATATATATATATATATATAAGTAATTTATATCCCACTTGGGAAAAAATATACCTGTTTGGATTAATTCTTGATGCTCAAACACACCTGAGATATATAGCTTGATAGAAAGTAGAAGAAAAATTGATCACTGAGTCCTGTGAAGTTCGAAAAAGCACAAGTAAAACGGTGCCGTATAGTGAAATAGCAAAAACTCTAATCACTGGTGGATATGACATGAAGCAATCCGAAAGTCAAAAAACAACCCGATGATGTGGTTCCAGAGAAACTTTTTTGACGACATATATAATA
The DNA here is from genome assembly GCA_037127315.1 of Ascarosepion bandense. NCBI lineage: Eukaryota > Metazoa > Mollusca > Cephalopoda > Sepiida > Sepiidae > Ascarosepion > Ascarosepion bandense. The sequence goes on from JBBBDQ010001865.1 coordinate 972,454, forward strand.
TGAATCTAAAAAGTTCACATTGATTAAATGCTTAAGTGTTTGTAAGATAAATTTTATGTTGAGATTAGCGAAGAATATAGAAGCTTGTAATGAGGGCTAGGAGAGCTGAGTTCTAACCTCAGTCGACTGCATTCCATTTAATTACGTGCTAATACCACTTGGAAAGGTGTAACTGTATCTCTTCTCCACCATATATGGGTAAATAGCAGGACACATTGGGTCATATGGTTTCGGTTAGCGACTTGTCTAGGCTTAAGAACAACTAGAATTCAAACCAGTCAAGAGAGTGTTGGGCTTCATCAAGATATTATGCCCAGGACTTACCACTGTTACTACAGCTGGAGTGTATGTGGAGACCATACAAGTTAGAGGACTCGTGATTGTTTAGTTATGGACTTTGTTGGTAACATAATAAACCTGATTAAATGAATGGCTGAGTTATGTTTAGGAGAGATAACCTAATGACAAGACTTTTTGAGTGACAAAGTCAGAGAAATTATGGAGAGACATAATCGTCAACGTCCTGAAGGTACATGGAACAAAGAAAAAGTAGAAAAAGAAGAAAAAGAAGAAGAAGAAGAAGAAGAAGAAGAAGAAGAAACTATAAGCCAAATAATATTTTATTACTGAGCATTAACGTGCCCGATTTTAGACTGAGAGAGAAATTAAAAAGAAAGTCCAGGAATTTGAAAATTGTCGTCAACCATTTGCCAACTTGTTGAACAAGGGCGGCTGTTCACCACCTCCGCTATATTACCAAGGCCTGAGCAATGAAATGTGACGTCACAGTAGTAGAGCCATGGATCAGCGTAGCAGCCGTCTCTAGCTTCATGACAACGTTGATAATCACAAAGTCGTTTTTTTAATAAAGATTTTAAAACTTTTTAAAATGTAACAAGAAAATAAAGAAAGACATGTTTTGATTTATACTGGTTTTATTAATTAAAATTAAGAAAAACAATAATTAATAAGAAAATAAACATCATTGTTGACTACTGACTGTTGGTCGTGTTTGCAAATAAACACAGATTTAAAGACAAGTGTTTTCGTTTATTCGTCTAAATTCTAAAAACAATTTAACAAACACTGCTTAAATTTTCATATTTTTAATTTGATTATGAAAAATCACAATCACTTTTGTTTTAATTGCAAGAATTTTAAAATCAGAATCACTTAAATAGCAATCAAGCAACCATTAGAATTTAGGAACAAACAAGAAGCAACAATAAATAAGCAAAAATTATTAATTAAAAATATTTAAAAAAATGCAACAATTTAAATTCAAGTAAATTAATTCAATATAAATAAGTTTAAGTTACTGTTTTTTAAGTATCAAACTTATAAAAGTCTTTTTAATGTCTCAAAATTCAGTGGAATATTTGACAAGTAATATTATCATTTTGCTTGCTACAAAAATTTTTTAATAATGCATTAGAAGAGCTCCAGACAATCATTTTTTCGATTTTTTCAATGCTGTGACCTTCACCACATGAGTCAACATGAAAAAGAAGTTCATCATTAGCCAAAACATCCAATGTTATGTACATAGACAATTTTCTTTGATTCATTGAATGAAGAAAAGAAGGATTCTTTACAAGTTTTAAAGTTTATTAATAACAATATAATTGTATAGTACTAATTTGTTGTTACATCATTGGGATATAAGATAACCTCTATTAATTCCTTGAAAATAACTGTTTATATCAGGTAGCATATCATCTCTTCCTGATACTAAACTTTTACAGTCTTGAGAACTTTTAATCCAATAGATTTATTAATAATACCAAATGTCTTTAGGGAAATTCTGCTAAAATAACAACGGAGTTCGAATTTTAAAATAATATTTTGAAATATTTTGAATCCATTGTTAATCCTACTGGATGAAATAAAGATATTTTTTTTACTTTTCAATACACTTAAAATTTCTAGGATATTTGATAATTCAATTACAGCTTTAAAATCTTTTAATAGTAAAAACCGAAAAAAAGTAAAAATTAATGTTTCTATTTCATTTATGATTTTAAACTGTTTATAAAAAAATCATTTTTTGCAAAACTCTTTTTTGGTTAATGTTTACTTACTAATTAATTTTTTAAGGATTAAAAATCCCTAAACCAACCATAAAAGAAGCTAAAATTCTAATTTTTTATTTCCAATTTTTTTCTATGGATTATCGATAACTTTCAAATTTTCAAAAATAGGAAAAAATGTTTGGAAAATATTTTTTGAGTGTGTTCATTTTGTGGTAAATATTTTCTAAAAATTCAATATTTTAAAAATTAGTTTTGAAAATTCAAGTGTGGTGTGATTTAGGCCTTTATGTTTCAAATAAATCCAAAACTTATTCAGAAATAATAGGTTTAAACAAAGTTTAAATCATCATTTTCAAGATTAAATTTTCCGTAATAGTGACTTCTTGACTTTTGTAACAAATATTTTCACAGTTTTCAAATAAAAAACCTTAAAAATAAAACAAATTCTTTTAAAATTGACTAAAAAATAAATTTTGTAGTTTTTGTTAAAACAAGAAAAAGAATGAAAAAAATTTAATTCAGGAATATTTTTTCATGTTTAAAAATGATTCATAAAGTTGCAAGTATAGAAACGTTAAGTTTTTACTTTCGTTTTCTAAGAATTTTTTAAACATTGCATTGAAAAGAAAACACTATTTTCTTAAATAAAATATCAATAAAAAATTAATTCAAATATTTTTAGAAAATATAATATTTAACAACTTTTTTCGGCTTCAGTTTAAGGTTTAAAACATTTCGAAAAAAAAAACAACTTACGAATGAACGAATAGCCATACTTGAATTTTATTTTTTAATTCAGATATTTTTTAAGATAATTTTTATTTCACTTTTATTCAAAGAAATAAAAATAATATCTTATTTTATTGTATTAATTTAAAAGATATAAACAAAGTGATTTCTTTCTTGTGCTACGGCAAAACTAATTTTTTAACAAATTTTGATTTTAGCGCCTGTTGAAAAAAATGGTAATTAAAATTTTAACTACTCACTTTGCTAAATGGACTTAGGATAAAATTCCTCCTTTTAATGGCATGTTTCCATTTATCAAATAAATGTTTATTTTATGGAAACGAAAAACAATGAACTTTCGGTCCATTTGTATAATTCCCTTTGCAATTTGGTACCACACAAGAAGGGGAAGGCCTGTAACACTCACGGACGCCGTGTAGCAAATAAAACAGAACTCTACTAAGTGTGACGTCAGCAAGTCAACTTTAATCATAGGTAATGTGCGGAGGTCGTGGCCTGTTGACCAGGAGAGAGAACAAACTGCGTGGAATACACAAACTGCGTGGAATACTTATACACACCAATTTCAAGAACTGATGGATTTGGTGCGAAATGAGTCGGATATGTGCGTTGTGGTGCAGTGGATATCGGCTCGGAACAAGAAATCGGGGAGCCGAGTTCGAATTCCAGTTGAATTCATTGCATTTACTTACGCGCAAATACCCTTGGGAAAAGTATTAATCCGTCTCTTCTTATGGGTTAAATAACAGGACACATTGGTATGTATAACCTTGACTGGCAACCAGTCTACCGCAGAAAGCAATGGCAACCTCTGCGGGATAATTTTCTGCCCAGTCAGTCATGTCTCTTTCGAGACATGATTGCCCAAGCGTGTATCACGTATAGCACTTAACTGACTGAACGCCTGCCTCACTTATTCTGACAGAACCTAAAGGTCATGGCCATATATGAATGAGAATAACGTGAATCAGACATGCAGTTGTTTTCGAAGCTCAACAACGACAGTCTTCAGGACTGTGGACGGTTTTATCTATTGACGTATTTCTGTCTTTGGGAATATTTGATTTTATAATCATTATTAGCATCCAATTACTAGCGTAGTCGTATGGTTGATCTGCAGCTGATCACCCGACCAGTTCCTTCCACTTATTTGGGTTGAAAGACAGAGAGTTATTCATTCATATATAGCGTGTCGTGTGTTACTTGCCTAGCGGATATCATATTCTTTCAGATCCCACTACAGCCGATGACTTTCACCTTGGGGATTCGCTTTAGTTACGTACAAGTAGACGATGATTCCATTGGGAGGATCCATCAATCTAGACGTTGACTTCTATCTATGAATCTACTCGGTGTTGCTGTGTCACCACCGCATTGGTTAACTACGTTACTATTATCCCAGGTTACACATTGTGTTAGATGGACGTTGATCCCAAAAGAATGGTGACATGTCTTGTTTTTTAATCTTACTTGATGTTTAGCCACACTCGTCAACAGAAACATTTGTGGGAGAATCGGTTTATTCTCCAATGAGTCAATTATACGGCAATTAGCACTATGTTACATGTTAAAAAACCTGCTATAGTGTACATTTTAAAAACATAATATATATATTTATAGATACAGCGGTAGAAAGAGGTGGAATTCCTGGTATGCCTGGCTGCATTGAGCATATAGTAGTATTGTCTCAATTAATAAGGGATGCAAGGAGGAATAAAGAGGACCAGGCTGCTGCGTGGTTAGATTTGGCCAACGCATATGGGTCCATACCACATAAGCTAGTGGATGAGGTGTTAGACATTTCGTCCCATGTAATATCCGCGAGCTTATCTTGGATTACTACAGTCAATTCTAAGAGTTTCATCGGGTTTGGTTTCTTCAGAGTGGCACAAACTCGAGAGAGGAATTATTACAGACTGTACATTGTTTGCTATGCTTTTTACTCTTGCGATGAATATGCTCGTGAAGTCCGCCGAGGTGGAATGCCGTGGCCCAGTTCTAATGACATGGGAGCAACAACACTGACAACGCACCTGGATTCGGCACTTGAAGGTGTATTTTAATAATTCATCATAAAATAGTTTATCTATATTTGTCTTTATGTTATGTATTCTCGATTATCTGATACACACTTGTAAATTCAGAGATGCTTTTCTACTTTAATATCATAATAAACAAATACCAGTTCCCCTGTGCCATTTGCCGAGCAAGAAAAATGCGGTTAGTACAGACGTCCGACTCCTTTTAGGAAATGTAAAAATTCATACTTCTTTCTCTTGATCTGTTGTCTAGTTGCAGCTTTCCTTCACGCAACTTGTACTAATAGGAGATTTAGTTGAAGATGGCATTTTGCACAGAGTCTTTCAACTATTTCTGTTTTTTCTTCTTTCCAAGGCTTACGGCCATATCACGTTGAATACACCAGTTCTCGCTCGATCACCGAAGTTAAGCAACATTGAACCTGGTCAGTACTTAAATGGGTGACCGCTTGAGAATACCAGGTGCTGTAAACGTTTAATGACGGATGTGCGTTGTGGTACAGTGGATGTCTTCTTCGAAAAGAGAAATCGGTGAACCGAGTTCGAATTCCAGTTGAATACCCTGCATTCACTTCAGCACTGGTACTCTTGGGAAAGGTATTAATCCGTCCTTTCCCTCCAGTTATGGGTTAAATAACAGAGTAGGACTTGGAAACCCTGCCCTTAAAAACAAATCCCAATGAATCTTGATACTCGAAAAGAAAAAGTATTACTAGGCACAAAACTTATATAAAAACAACAATAAATTGTTGAAAGGAAAAAAGGTATTACTAGCAATAAACAAAATTTACTTGGCAATAAATGACCTGCCGAGGTTGATATGCCATAAAAACAAAACGGCCGACCAATCAAATCTTCTTTCCAAAAGAGCATATAGAATCTATACTATTATGTTTAACCTAAACACTTTTTGAATCCAGACTAAAGCTCGTTTAACCACGGGATATTCCACTGCAACGCAGGTTTCAATTACCATTTTTTTAAATAATGAACTTCTTAACGGGATGTGCTTTGCGCTGCAGTGGATACTGGATCGGAACGAGAAATAAGGGAGCCGAGTTCGAATTCTATTTAAATTAGTTACAAAAATGCCATTGGGAAAGATACTAATCCTTCTCGTCTCCCTCCAGCCATGGGTTAAATAGCAAAACAGATTGAGTGGTAGGTAGTGCGACCATAGCAGAAATAGATTTATAATAAAAAATGACATAATAAAATAATAATAATAATAATTATTATTATTATTATTATTATTTTTTTAAAACTTGATAATAAACAGGTATTCAGCATGCATTCAGTGCTATGCAATATAAACCATGCCTTTTCTAATTCTACATATTTTACCCAAGTACAGTAAATTTTATATTAAATATCTTGCTTACGAATCGCCAATCCTTCAGCTAATTATATTTCAGCGAAATTTGAATTATCTCGAATTCGAACCGCTTACTTTTATCCATGCTGTTGACATTTTTAACCTGTCTAAAATGTAAAGGCAATCTTCAGTGTGCTTGAATTTGTGACAACTCTCAATTATTGACGATGGTAACCACTCCCTTAAGAAAATCTTCTGAAATTAATTGGAGCGATACCTTATCGTAAGCGTAGAGAGTAGTTTGAACAGTGGTCAGGAAATGTCAGATTTCGACCGCTAATTACAGCCTACTCATAATCGGGTACTTGATGGAGGATTGGCCATAATAGAAAGAAACTATTTCTGTTGTCTTTTACGTGGTTGAAACTGTTGTGTGTATTCTTTCCACCGTTATCGTAGCTCAGTGGTCAGATCCAGATCAAAAGAAAGGGGAGTGATAATTCATTCTCGAAGATGGAAGTTCCTTTTCATTTTCACAAAGAACAACCAGATATACGCAATATGAAGAAAGATTTCGAAGCAAGCACCGCATAACCTTGCAACTGGGGCCCAGTTAGAAATATTTTTGAAATTTATGAGTCTGCCATTCGCTCATCCATTGAATATTGCTGTTACATTTCGTATTGTGCTTTTGCTATAAATTTAGACATTCCTGACGAAATTCAAAAACAATTCTGCAATATTTAGCAATCCTGATCTGGCATGTCGTCACTTTCTTTTTTTTTTTTTTGTGCCTTTTCTATTAATATTCACTTATGAGCTTTTCTCTTCTTTGGTATCTTTATTAGTTTATGCTCAGTACTAGATTGGCAGTTAGGGCTCGCAATTCTGCAGCTGCAATGGATACATGCAACCGTAAGTTGCCATACATGATACACGCTTGGTTGATCATGTCTCGAACGAGACATGACTGACTGGGGATAATATTTTCCCACATTTCATTCTGTGGTAGATTGGTTGCCAACCAAGGCTATAGAACCCAATCTGTCTTGCTATTTAACCCATAGCTGGAGGGAAAATGGATAAATTAATTTTTTTTCCTTTGCGCGTAAGTAATAACGATGATAATACTTTCCGCTTCTGCACTACTCGTATTCGTTTGTAGAAATCTCTTTTGCCATCTTGCATTCCAGTCAACGTTGATCTTCGAAAATTTCAATTTTATTTTATTCCGTCTTTATTCCTATTCTTTATTGCTAGTGCCCCTTAATAATATTTCACTTTAAATTATGTTTTTTCAAACCTGCATCTTTTTGGTTTTATTGCCTTGCTTGGGGTGAAATAATTATTAATAATAATAATTTTAATAGCCTTCATCCAAGTCAGTCAATAGAATTCTCTACGCAATCAAAATTGTCTCTCAGGCAATGCGGTTACTTTGGGTGTGATGTTAGATATGCAAAATTGCTATTAAGTTTCATTTTAATTAGCTTTTTCACTCAATATATGACTTCTTCTATAGGCAGTGTTTCCAACACTTGATTACATCGAGCAACTTCATTTTCATGGGCCTACATATATTTTCAAACTATTACTGAATTACAGAATAATTATCACATAGATATTTTAATCTCGTCTTGGATGAAGGAACGGCGATTTTCTAAGCGCAGCTTAAAAAACTTACAAAACTCAGTAAAGATCAAACTTATTGCTCAGTTGTAATGATTATAGTGAGACAAGCTTGCTGACCATTACACTACATCGAGGTAGCCGCCTCGGATGAGTGAATGTGCGTTGTGGCGCAGTGGATATCGGACCGGAAAAAATCGAGAGACGAGTTCGAATTTCAGTTGAACTCGTTTCATTCACTTACGCACAAACACCCTTTGAAATGGTATGAATCCAGCTCTTCTTCTCCAGATATGGGTTGAAGAACAGGACAAATTAGGTCTGACAACCAGTATACCGATTAAAGTAATGGCAACTTACTGCTAAAAAATCTTCCGTCTATTTTAGAAACCTAGGCAGCAATATTTATATCTTTAGACATGTCAGATTAAATAAACTGCAAACATTGTGTCTGCTTATTTTTAATAAAATCCGTTCATACTCAGGGATAATATTTCGTGTATTATACTTGAAAGATGTCAGAAATGAGCTGTAACGTTGACACATGTTATTAGCATTAATTTCTCAAGGTACCCAAGTAGTTTCAATCTATTTCCGAGACCATATCATCTTCAGTGATGTGAGTTATGGTAACAAAAAATAACGGCAAAACTGTTGATAAAATTACTGTAAATTTTGTTCTGCTTCAAATATAACGATTGACAAATTTCTAGCGTTCATTAGAAAGGTGAAAATGATCCAAAATGGAATTTTTTATATGCTGTAATGTCATGGTCATGCACATGTTAAAGCATGGAAAAACCATTTTAGAATATTACTACAGTATTCATGGCCGATTCTATTAATTGATGGCTTAAGTGTTTTAATGAATATTGCCTCGATAATCTGTAGTTTGCATTCGTTGTTTTCTTTTTTTTTTAATCATTTCACCCCGAGCAAGGCAGAAACGCCACTGATGTGCAGGGGGCTACATAAATGTAAAAAGATTAATTAGAAAAGAGTGAGGAGTACAAACTAGTTAGAAAGGAGGATTAGAAAGCTGAGAATGCAGGTGCGATGACAGATACAGAGGTGGAGAGAGAGGGAAGGTTATACAGGGGTGGGGAGAGCGCTAGAGTCCAGTGGTTAGTAGATGAGTATTGACTTTGCATTTAAATTTCTGGAGGTTGTAGCCATCAGGAAAGCAAGAATACGGGAGCGAGTTCCACAGGCGGGAAGTGCGAGAGAAGAAGCTGCAGGAGTAGAATTGTCGTCTGCATTTGGCTAACCTGACTGTGAATGGGTGGGACCCAGTTGCCAGTCTGGTAGCACGAGTAAACACCTGTTGAGGAGGCATCAGTGACTTAAGTTCGTCTGAGCAGAAGCCATGAAAGTATTTATAGAACAGACAAACGGAGGCCACATTTCGACGATGGGGAAGTGGCTGCAGTCGAGCCGCCAGATCAGTACCTATCACATTACAGGCTTTCCTTTGGAGCCTGTCAAGGACACTGAGGAGAACGGCAGGGGCACCTGACCATAAATGGCAGCAGTACTCCATGCACGGACGGATCGTTGACTTGTATATATATGCAGGATGGATTCAGGCGGAAAAAACATCCTGGATCGACATAGTGACCCAACCAGTAGATTTTGCTATGGATTCAATATAGTAGTTCCATTTGAGGTCTGAGGACAGGGTAAGTCCAAGGAGGCGTAGTGTATTACTCTCCGGGAGAATCGCTTGGTCCATGCTTGTGGGAGGCAGGAGAGGTTGCTTGTAATGGTTGACAGACAACAGCTTGGTCTTAGATGAATTGAAGTTGACAAGCCACTTCTTGCCCCAGTTCACCACAGAGTGTAGATCCCGCTCAAGGTCAGCCGCGAGATTATGTCTGTCCGCCACGACAGGTATCTTACTGGTGCGGGAGTATATTGTAGTGTCATCTGCGTAGATGCCTACTTGGAACTTGATCTCATCTGGGAGGTCGTTGATGAAAATAAGGAAGAGCGTCGGCCGAGGATAGAGCCCTGTGGGACACCAGCATTCGTGTTGTAGGACGAAGAGGCACGCCCATTCAGAACGACCTTCATTTTCCGGTTATTTAGGAAAGATTGGATTAGGTCAAGCAGGCGACCGGTAATACCATAACCGCGTAGTTTGCATAGGATGCCAGAGTGCCAAACCCTTTCGAAAGCCTTGGAAATGTTCAGAGCAACCGCGCGAGCCTCGTCAGACTCATCAAGGGCCTGTAGCATGTACTTCGTTACGGTTGATAGCAAGTCGGCCGTAGACCTGGCAAATCGGAATCCATATTGCCCGTCGGAGAACAGTTTGTGGGCGGTGAGATGATGAACTATTTCAGCATTGATTATAACCACGAATACTTTCCCGAATATCGGTAGAAGACTGATAGGGCGATAGTTGGTTGGGTCCGAGGGTTCACCACAATTCTTAAATACAGGAACGACTGAAGAGAACTTCCAGCATGCAGAAAAGCAGGAAGCAGAAAGGCAGTAGTTAAATAGTTTAGAGAGGACAGGGCAAAGTTCAGAAGCACACCTCTTAAGGACTATCACCGGGATTCCATCGTCTCCACATGCCTTATGGGGGTCGAGTTTTGAAATTACTCTGGATACTACTGTCGGGGTAATATATACGTCGTGCAGTTTGGCTTCAGTTCTAATAGGGAAGTCGGGTGGGTGTACTCCGAACGAATTGAATGTGGAGTTGGATGAGAATCTGTGGGCAAAGCACTCAGCTTTGTCCGCAGATGACGTGAGAACCTCAAATCCATGGATTAAAGGAGGTATTGAGAATTTCCTATTGTTGAGCACTCGTTTACAAATCCTCCAATAGTCCTTGGAGCCGAACTTGCGGTCAGCTATGTGCTGTCGCATTCTCTCAGTTTGATGTCATTTAGGGTTCTCTTGCACTCATTGCGAGCAGATGTGAACAGACGCCTATTGTGATCAGTTGACTGTCTCCGGAATAGACGGAATAATGGTTCCTGTGGGCAATGGCGGCTGAGTAGGCCGGAGAGAACCACGGAGAGGAATGAGGTTTTAAGCAATACTTCCTGGTGGGTATGAAGGCATCAATGCCAGTTTTCACCCATGACGAGACCTCAGAGGCACAGTCATCAACTGATAGGTCGAACACTTTTCCCCAAGGGACGTCGCAGAGGAAATCGCAAAAGGCAACCCAGTCAGCTTTTTAGTAGAGGTAGGAGATCCTATAGGTAGGGGGCTCCTGGGGGGAGTGAGATTGGAAAGAAATACTGAGAGAGACTACAGCGTGGTCGGAGTTGCCGAGACGGCAAAGCGGTGAGATTTGACACGCGTCAGGTGCAGAGGTGAAACATATATCTAGCAGTGAGGAATGACCCGAGGGAGTGCTTGGGAAGCGAGTGGGGAAGTCCACCACTTGCGTAAGGAATTGGGAAATAGCAAAGTTCATGGCGTGAATGCCCGCTGGATCAGTAACGGCGTTTTCAAGCCAGTCAGAGTGATGGGCATTCAGGTCTCCAAATACAAATATGTGGGCGAATGGGTGATAGGAAATAGCCTTATCTATGTCGTCAGCAATGCTATCTAGTAGGGAGCAGTTAGGAGAGGAGGGAGAACGGTAAAGAAAGAATAGGTAACTAACCGAACTGAGGAGAGACAGGCGGAGACATATATATTGGTGGTCAGTAGATTCGAGTGAAGTTACCCTAGCTATGGGGAGGTGTTCGCTGACATAAACACCCAGCCCATGCATGTGGACAGTGGAATCCTTCCTTAAAAGGGGAAGATAACCAGGGATGAAGAGGTCAGAGGAGGGAATAGCTGAGTTGAGGTTAGTTTCGCAGAGCGCAAGGATGTCAGGGGACTTTCATGCAGGAACGCTTCTACACTAGGAAAGTTAGTACGAATGCCTCGGATATTAGTGAAGGAGAGGTTAATGGGTTTAGGTGGTTTGGATTTAACTGGTTTAGGGTAATTTCTGATTTGTTAAGTCATGATTCTGTTTGTAGAAAGGGACCTAGGGTAGAGGATACAGGCGGTCATTATCCACGATCTGTGCTGGGAGGGAAACTGGCTAGGGCTGCAACAAGGTGTTGCCTCGGGGTTGCCCACCGAAAGCGCTTGCAGGGACAACTATCCATGCGCGACATGGCACTACAAGAACCCCGATATTATACAACTGTTGATCAGAGCAGCCGCTCTTGACGCTACGCAAGAGTTAGGGCTCCTAACTACCAGTCGGAAGCAGCAACCAGGATACTGCCAACCCGGTACCCTCACAGTGATGAGCCGTTGCCACCAACCGGCCAGATCGCAGGAAACTCACGGAAGCACCAATACCAATGTCTGAAGAGAGAGAAGAGAAAGCCGGAAACCACATCCTAAACAGGAAACAAGTGGCAAGCCTCTACTCCAGTTCAATAGACGTGGGAGGAGTATTTACCGGGCGATAGTGTGACATATCTACTCCTATTTAAAACAAAAAAAAACAAAACAAAAAAACAAACAAAAAAAAACACACAAAATACAAACTTCCAAAAGTGGAGATTTAACTAAGTTTTAACTTAGTTAAAGTCCAAATGAAACATGAACGCCAAAAAGTAAGGAAAAAAAAAACGAAAAATACAGATTTAAGAAATAAATCGTAACATACCTCACAGTTTAACACAGGAAATTTGAATTAAGAAAGCTTCACTCTTCAATTCTTGCTTTTCCCAAAAATCAACATCGAGTTAAGCTGGTGTAGGATAGTTATGTTATCGATCATTATTTTTTGTATTGTGAATGTAGACAAGAATGTTGCTGTAGATGCCTAGAAATGGACGAATGGTCAGACAAATATAATGTAAGACGTCTAGTTCATGTACTTGTTGTAAATCGAACATATATATTTGTTTTTTTTTTGTCGGAGATACATTCTCCCAAGGGACATTTGAATTGATATATAATGTTGGTTTTACATAACACATCAGTTAGTGGAGAGGAGTTATTACGGATAATTAAGTTAGTAGTATTGTACTTTTTACAATATATTATTAATTTAAATTTTTGTTTGGATCAACGGGTGGTATATTAGTACGAATGAGATTTTCTATTATTTTTTCATCCTGTTTGTAGTTATCGTGCATCTGGTTGCAATAGAAGAGTTTGATATGTTTAGGGTCTTTTGTGGAAGTACCATATTTTGTTTGATGTGTATTGAGGTTTTTAAAATATCGTCTTAATTCTTCATCTACAATGTGGTTTGAGAAGTTATTATCATAAACCGTTACTATGCGACGATAACAGTCACCAAATAGCAGATGCAGGTCTTAAATTTGTAATGCGGTTCTATGACTCTCATACCATGTGAGAGACCAAAATGTTAACAGAAATATATGTCTAAATGCAATGTACGATATTGCAACCAGATTGAAATGTGATTTTATTAAGTGTGGGTTGCTTTGATTTAATGTAGATGTCCTTCAATATCATAAGGTTCTTTTTACTGTGTGTATGTGTGAATATATATATCAGTATTAGGATTAATTTCAGTGCACATATTCATGAATGTAAAATCTTTTATTTCGGAAATGACTTCCTGAATAGACGTATAAATAATCTATGAAAGTGGCGTCCAATTTAATGATGCCTCTTTCAATGTAAATTTCATCGTTCTCAGAATGTCCATTCACTAAGGCATCTATAGAATAGTATTATCCAATTTCTGTCAAAGGTCTAAAAGCTTTGTATAAACTTACGAACATTAACGGATATAGACATGCGTCTCAAATTGAAGGCGCACCGTTTGTCTCTGAAGCAATAATTATAAATTTGTTCAGTCAGTTAAGTGATATATGCTTCCGAGACATGGCTGACTGGACAGAAGATTATCCCGCAGTAGGTTGCCATTGCTTTCTGCGGTAGACTGGTTGCCAGCCAAGGCTATAGAACTCAATCTTTTCTATTATTTAACACATAACTGGAAGGCAGAGACGGATTAATACCTTTCCCAAGGGTATTTGTACGTAAGTGAATGCAAGGAATTTAACTGGAATTTGAACTTGGTTCACCGATTTGCAGTTCCGAGTCGATATCCACTGCACTACAACGCACATAAATTCGTTACACGTTTCTTAATTAGCAATCTAGTACATTGAAGTTTTGCCAAACTTTCGCCGAGTGTAGACTGTAGTAACTTCTATATGAATTTGTGAGATGGAGAAGTTAGCATTGCTTACATGCGGACTATTTTCCTCATCGTTGTTTCGTAATTTGATGTTATAGCAATAATGAATTCAATCTTTAGGTCGGGTAGTGTAACATAGGATTTATGAGAAAGAGTAGCCATTATGCAAGACAACATTTAGTTCCTTCGTTAACTGGTGAAAAAGATGGCTTTTTGACTTTAAAAAGATGTCTCTTGATTTTAAAAAGATGAATTTTTGATTTTAAAAAGATGACTTCTTGATTAAAAAATGGCTTCTTGATTTAAAAAAGATGATTTCTTGATTATGAAAAATAGCTTCTTGATTTTAAAAAGATGACTTGTTGATTTTTAAAGAGATGACCCTGTTAACGCAGCAAAAACTAAAATTCTCGCCATAAATTATGTGAGAGACCCCTCTCTGCCTTTCAGCATGGCTAGTGCTAACCTCCAGGAAATTGTCTCGTTGCGTCTTCCCGTGATACCGTTCTCTGAAGTGGAAATATTATTCTGAATCCATTGCTAGTTCAGTTACTAAGAAAGATGGAGGCGATTATTCCGTTCAGAACCTGTATTACATAATGCATAGATAAATAATGCGCAGAAGTCTACCACTTGCCCATGCTTAAAATATAGCTGCGTGATATCTCCTGATATTTACATTAAGCTTCTTGATAAAATCCAAAGAAAACTCAGCGATATTATTAGTCTTGATCTTGCAGCTCGGCTTAAGTCACTTTCCCACCGCCGTAATGTTGCCTCTATGTGTTTTTTCTATAAATTTTCAACGATAATTAATCCTATGTTCTCTTCCCTATCGTATATAGATTTTATGAATTTAATCGCGCTACTAGACTGAAAATTACAGTTGAGATTGCTAGATGTAGCCGTTAGTTCTATGCTAACATTTTCTTTTCTAGCACTTCTCACTTTCCGACTCCATGTTTTACAGTCAACTTCAATTTGAAAAAACTTAAATGCAATGTCAATCGATATCTAGTGTCCAGTTAATTACTATTTTCTCTTCCCACTCATTATTAATGTTTCTGTTCTTAATTCCTGCATACCCATTGTGCCTTAGTGGCTTGATTGCCCTGCATGAGTGACACCGATAGAAAACAAAACAAAACATTGTGAGCAAAAACTGAGCAGTATTAAATAAAGACTAGACGAGATATCTATAGATAAGATTAACAGAGGGAAAGCAGTCTATACTAAGGGAATCAGTTTGGAATTCTTTGAAGGTCACCCGGATCAATTAGCATCTAATTATGACTAGAGGAAACCTTTTGATAATGACAAAAAAGAAAAAAATGAAAAGAAGTCAATAGTACACATTTAAGTAATATAAATGTTTAGACATCCATAGAGAAGTAAGATCACGACTGTAGATATGATACTAGATAGGTCCGCGTATCGTCCAATTCTTTTGATGTAGAGGTTTATCCATTGCTATTTGTTTAATATTTGTTTTCCGGTTCTTTCTAAAGTATTTTCATTTTTTTCACTCTCAGCAAACCCATTTGTCTTAGTGGCATTATCGCCTTGGCTGGGATAATAGAAAAAAAACTATTACTGGATAACAATTTTATATTTGTTTAAGAAATTTACCAATATATGCTTCTTATATGTGCTGTGTCCCTTCTAAACGATCATGGCTTTCCACAACTTTTTTGTAGGGCTTAAAAAAGTTAATCTTTTTGCTATTCTTTCCAGTCCCTGTTTTAACATCCAATTACAAAAGCTAGCCAGAAAATTTGATAATTGTCCCTCTTTTCTTTGACTTTAGTATGTTTGGTGCGTGCATTTTCTAGGCCTTCTTTTCTCATTATAGTGTCTCGCAAATTTTTGCTCTTTTTTCTGATTTTATGTATAATACATTTTTCTTTTATTTCTATTTTCCTTAAACCTTCCTCATTGCTTACATGATCCGACCATAGTATTCTCACCACTGTTCTGTAAAAAAACATTTCTGTTTTCCAAAGTTTTCTATTTATCTGTGGGAGCATTGTCCATCGTATAAGAGAATTAATATACAAGTACAGAACATAGCAGTTCATGAATCGCTTATTTGTTTCTAACTAGATTTCCTTATTTCTAAATATGTTTTATGTCATCTTCTGTTATTCCAATGAGCCTCCGAAATTCGGTGTCATATCTTCAGTTAAAAAAATGCCCAGAATTGTATTTTTTGATTTTGGCATTTCCATTTCATTGTTTGAATTTGGGCTTTTTCACTTGATGACGAAAACGAAGCATTTTTTCTAAGACTTAATAGATATTTTTCCACTCTTTCATTTCACTGTTTACTAGAAGACCCTTGTGTAAATAAATTCTAAATTTAAATTTTTAATTCGACTAACATTCGACTCAATTCACTGTTTGAGTTTCTCTCTGTTTAACTTACTGGGTTCGTTCCTTGAATCCGGTATTCTTTTATTCAGGGCAATATTGATAAAACACGTCTTGTCAGATTTAATATTTGCTATTGTTTTTGTCAATTTCTTCTATAGAGGCAAATCTAATTGTCTTTATATTCGACCAAAATTTGTTGAAATCATTTCATTCCAACTTAGTTTCTGTTTGATTTTTTGAATCTTCCATTCTACAATTACATGTCTTGTAATCCGATCTACATTTAATTCGAACGATTTTTATGTACATGTCGACCTATTGATTGTTTGTAATATTTCGTGTAGATTACCGGTTATTGGCATTAAAAATAAAAACAGTGCGTCGCGTTCCATTTCCTTTTGAGAATTTTTCGTTTGTTTTCACTCAAGTACTAGCCGAGTTCGAATTCCAGTTGAATTCATTGCATTTACTTACGCGCAAATACCCTTGGGAAAAGTATTAATCCGTCTCTGCCTTCCATTTATGGGTTAAATAACAGGACAGATTGGGTTCTATAGCCTTGGCTGGCAACCAGTCACCACAGAAAGCAATGGCAACCTACTGCGGGATAATCTTCTGCCCAGTCAGTCATGTCTCTTTCGAGACTTGATTGCCCAAGCGTGTTTCACGTATGGCACTTAACTGACTGACTGACTCTTGGAATGCACTCTTTGGGATGTGCGTTGTGATGCAGTGAACGAGAACTCGGAGAGCCGAGTTCAAATTCTACTTGAATTCGTTGCATTCACTTACGCGCAAAAACCCTTGGGAAAGGTGTGAATTCATCAATTTTCCCTACAGCTATGGGTCAAAGAGCAGGATAGATTAGGTTCGATAGCCTTGGTTGACAACCACTCTACCACAGAAAGTAAAAGCAACATACTGCGGGAAAATTTCAGCCCAGTCCGTCATGTCACGAAAGTGACATGTTTGGCCAAGCCTGTATCACGTATGTCACTTAACTGACCGACTCTTCGAAAGTATTGAGCTCATAACTTCTTGGGTCAAGTCATTGGATCCAGCCAGCGTCTTATGCACCGAGCCATGTGTCTTCAAGGTTTGTTTGGATCCACTGAGCTGACTCAAAGTGTTGTGAGTTGAAATGGCGTTAGATGCTTTGCAAAGGGTTGATAAACTGTAGAAAACACATGAATCAATCAATCTTGTTCAATAGTAGAAACAGACAATCGGCAAATAACAAATACACAAAATACTAGATATAACTAATACGAAATGTCTCTGAAGTATCAAAAATGAAATGAGAAAAATTTTCCTTCGTTTCTCTTTACATATAAAAGGCAATCTGTGAGTCTGTGTGTGACTGTTCCCTATGCACGCCTACATCTTTTAAGCTACACCATTCAAACTGTCTAGGGACATATATCTACAGGAAAGCCAGGTCGACACATACTTTTTGAGTTTAAGTTCAGCAATTTTCCCTTTCGCACAATTTCTCTTTCGCAAATGTAAACAATCGGCTCCATTGACCGAATGTAAACAATCGGTCAATGGAGCCTATTGTTTACATTTGCTCTGTAAAACATCTAAAATTTAAGGTGGTTGCTAAATTACGTCACAGAAATCAAATCACACGTGTCAAACGTATCTAAAATACATTTTTATATAAAAAAATTAGTCTTTATAATTAATTTTTATTCCGACGTTTTAAAAATTCATTTGGTCAACAAAAAATGGGCATATTTTTCCCCGTAATTTTGAAACAAAAGAGATATTTAAAAAAAAGGTGTTTTTTAAAACAAAAACAAAAGATGTAAAAAAAGTGCCAATGGTTAATTTAATTATTTAAGTGTTTTGTTTTTTTCAGATTTAATATTTCATACTTCAGAAAATAAAATTTTAAAAAATAAAGCTTTTTTTTCTCTCATTGACATCTCCTACTATTAAAATGTTCTGAGTTGCACGGGCAACTCCGGGTTATGATGCTGGTTGAATATAAATTTGTGACATAAAACTACCTGAAGAGTTTCAGAGTGCACAACGGTCAAAACGTAGTGGGTATGACAGTAAAAACAATGAGCGTTCTGGACCGAACAAAAAGGCAAATATTAATATGAAGATTGCTTGGAAAAAAAATGAAAACGTTATATTTTGCAATAACAATTCCAATTTATCAATATCAATGAATAACTTTCTCAGAATATATTGACCCTGAACGGAAAATTATGTGTGAATATGCTTCTTTTGCCTGTTATCATTTGCTTTCTTGCAGAAACTTCTTTCTACCATCACGCCTTTCTTTTGCGTTCAACGTTATTGTCACTTAAACAGAGACAAATAATTATGACACTTCAAAGGTTACGGCGTGATCCTCTAACGAGATTAATGTTTGCTCTTACACAAATCTTTCAAAGAGGAAATTGCCTTTGACAGCAGTCCTGTTGATAGAAAGAGAACCTATCTTTGCTGTGAATTTCTTTAGGAGATTTCCCCTGTCGAAAATACAGTTTATAGCCACGACAAAGATTTAGAGGCAAACAAAAGATCAAAGGACAGTCCCATGAAAAGATTAAGTTGGGTTATAACGCTTTTATAAACAAAACAATCTCGTCTCTTATGAATCATGTTCGAAAGTTAGCTTCTTTCTAAGATGTCAGGCACCTGCAGTTATAATCACGAGTCCCGTGACTCCCTAGAGTTGTAAAAACACCACAGAACTGCAGCGGCAGTGGAAGTGTTGTATCTTGAGTAAGATAGTCTGACGAAGACCAACCCTCTCCAGTATGGTTCAATTCAGAGGTTTCCTTCTCATACATTGGTTGCAGCCTAGTTTGTCTTGCTATATACTTATAATTGACGGGAGATGAGATGATTTCACACTTTTTCCAAGGGTATTAGTACGTAAGTGAATATAATTCGAAGACTGGAATTCGAACTCTGTGCTGCAGTAGAAGCGTTGTATCTTAGGCAAAAAAAGATAGCAGTAATATGTATGTTTTATTTTGTAGTTATCTCTTAGAAACCTATTTGATTTAAGAAACTGTGGAATGTTATATGGACTATTATCATGATATTTTATGTTGTTTATTTGGTTAATTAATTTTTTAGCTACATATCAACCTGAATATGAGTTATTTAAGGCCAAAATCTAATTAATCTGGACACATCTGCATGCATTTAACTACAAATAAAATTTATTACTGATCATTTGTCATATAAAATGCATTGCCTAGTGTTTTGTTTGGGATTCACTATTTGCCCATAACTGTGACCCTAATAGATACTACCACCCCGAATCAGAGTGAACCTGGGAACAACAGCATTTCAGAGACGGTACATGCATCTACTGCAGCTGCAGTTCTGTGGTGTCCTTACAGATCTAGAGAGTCACTGGACTCGTGATTATAAATGTATGTTCCTAACAACTTAGAGGGAGTCGAACTTCTGGATTGGATCCCTTGCTGTTGGATGTAGTCTACCAGGACTATGTCGTCAGTAAAAGTGATAGCCCAGTTTGTGAAACGCTAGAATCAAGGAGGTGAAGAAATGATTATTTTTGGTAGACGCCGGAAAATTTGAAGGCGTATCGGAGGAGCAAAAGATGAGTTCCAATCTCTTCTCCCTCCACCTATAAGTTAAATAACAGAACAGATTAGGTTCTTTAGCCTTAGCAGAAAGTAATGGCAAACTCCTGCGGGAAAATCTTCTTCCCACTCAGTCATGTCTGTTTCGAGACATGATCGCTTATCACGTATAGCACTTAACTGAGTGATCTTAATCTAACGTGTCACTTTTATCAAAGCATCTTCAGAAAAATGTAATAAACGCAAAATATTTTGTATAGTGATACGTTTACTATTCTATCTTACTTTATTATATCATATCTCTCTCTCTCTCTCTCTCTCTATATATATATATATATATATATATATAGTCATCCGCAGACTGATCTGTTTCGCTGTATCACAGGTCATCAGTAGGGTTAGACATCCGATTGCTTTTACCCAGAATTGAAACTCGACCGAATTGGTGTCAGTCGGCGATTCTACCTTTGAACTATGGGCGCTCGGTAGAAGGAGTCAAATTTTTTAGCGTATCATGTATCATACGCCAGTAGTTAGGGTGGTCTAATTCATTACTCAGTGAGCGATCCATAAGTGCTAGAGTAACGACTGTTTTTTCAAAGTCTACAATTCCTCCAGAGTGCTCAATCAAGGTGTGAGAGCGAAAATAGTCATCCGCAGACACACACACACACACACACACACACACACACACACACACACATATATATATATATATATATATATATAAGCAGATAATCTTCATTCAAGCATATTTCATTGAATAATAATTTTTTTCTTAATCATTTCACCTCGAGCAAGGCGGAAACGCCAATGATATGCAGGGGGCTACATAAATGTAAAAAGATTAATTAGAAAAGAGTGAGGAGTACAAACAAGTTAGAAAGGAACAATAGAAAGCTGAGAAAGCAGGTACAATGACAGATGCATAGGTGGAGAGAAAGGGAACGTTATACGGGGGTGGGAAGAGAGCTAGAGTCCAGTGGTTAGTAGATGAGTATTGACTTTGCATTTAAATTTCTGGAGGTTGTAGCCGTCAGGAAAGCAAGAATACGGGAACGAGTTCCACAGGCGGGAAGTGCGAGAGAAGAAGCTGCAGGAGTTGAATTGTCGTCTGCATTTGGCTAACCTGACTGTGAATGGGTGGGACCCAGTTGCCAGTCTGGTTGCACGAGTAAACACCTGTTGAGGAGGCATCAGTGACTTAAGTTCGTCTGAGCAGAAGCCATGAAAGTATTTATAGAACAGACAAAGGGAGGCCACATTTCGACGATAGGGAAGTGGCTGCAGTCGAGCCGCCAGATCAGTACCTATCACATTACAGACTCTCCTTTGGAGCCTGTCAAGAACACTGAGGAGAACGGCAGGGGCACCTGACCATATATTTTTTCTAATTATTTATGCTGGTGTTTTCCAATTGTCTAATCAATTTCCTAAGTGGAAACCCCGTAGTTTTTGTTAACCTGAATACTTTCGATTCTTTCTAAGATCATCTTCTGCGGTAAATTCAAAAAGACAAACTTATTATAACTGCGGTAAAATCTGCATTCCGTTATCTTGCTGATTTTTCAAAACACACCCAAACGAGATTTGTTTGAATTATTTTAAAATTTTTCCTTTATTTGTCGCACTTGTGGCATTTTAATTTTTGCAAAACAAGCGTTTCAATATAAGGAAGCATAACGGAAATTATTAGAAATATAAATTGGCACTAAGTGCTAATTCCACTTTAATATGTCGTTGGCATATTCGTAATAAATTTTGTTGAGTGTTGTTCGGTTGATTTTGATATAGAGGGCCTCGAGAATTTGAAATTTTTGTTTATTATTTTCGTGGTTTATATATATATATATATATATATATATATATATATATATGTAGATAAAATCTATACAGAAGAGCAATATAAGTAAAAGAGACAGGTAAGAAGAAATTTTTTCTACGTTTGATTTAAGTAATATTTTATGTAATGAAGAATAATAATTATTTCAGTAGCTTATATTGAAACTATGTATAATTAATAATAAAAAGGTTAATACTGTAACGTCAACATTTTGCATCATGAACTGCTTTAAAAAAAGCTTGACAAGTTATTGGTATAGTATTCTATAATAGAAACCAATCTCCTGAACAAATAATAACAGTTTAATTGGTTCAACATTTTCAAGCATTTCCGTTAAATTTACCTGCTCAATATTGTTTGGCTTGTGTTTACCTGTTCAGCATCATTTGGCTTGTGTTTAATGGAATTCTCTGTAGGTTATCAATACAGGCTCAATTATGCATGGTTCCTGACCTGTTATGTATAACAATAGTTCTTTGTTTTTGAGCTGCATGTCTTTGTTATATACGGAATCTAGCTAGGACAAAATTCATGTTCTGGCATGTATATTTTCTCTCTTACATAGTCCACATAATCCAGTCGTAAATAGACTAGAATAATCACGATCGTGTAACATCGAATGTTGGGGTATCTTGTGAGAGAGACCAACCAGTAATCAATTTAAGAAATCATTGGAGACTGCTATCAAGAACGCAATGAAAAAAATGAAAGAGATCAGATCAGGTAGTCGTTTCTGAGGCTCTGTCAAGCCCTGTCGATTTTATTGGATAATCTATTTTTGTTTTTATATATTGAACATGTGTACACCTTTATTTGGAAATGTTTTATTTTTGCTTATGTTCTATATTATAATTAGATCTCAATTATCTAATACACCCTTGAATATTAATCATTAATTTAAGTTCCGATCACTTTCTGAAGTTTTCTGGGATGAGTAATGATACATGTAAGATTGGCATATCAAATACGTCGGCGTATTGATCAGTTATAATAAATTTACTATAAAAAAGAGAAACTAAGCATAGAGTAGGTTGTTCCAAGATAGTTGATTTTCTAAGCGTCCTTTAGATGTGACACAAGACCGAAAGTATAGGGCACCCAGTGGGGATCGAACTAACGGGTCAGTTGTAATATTTTCTAGCGAGACAAGCTTGCTAACCATTACACCACGCCGAGGTAGTTCCAAGAAAGTATCGTCCAACATCACAAACTGCTACAAAAACAAAGCATTTACTGGAAGACTTAGTAATATATTAAATAGCCTCATTAGATCGAGACTTTTATATGAATATCATGCATGATACAAAATACGTTCAGAAATATCTCAACTGTGCAACTGCTTTCTAAGATCAAAGATTGGAAATGGTTTAAAGCAAGTGAAACCTGAGGGTCCTGGCTGAAAAATCATAAAGAAGGAAATGATGCAAATAGCAGAAAGCACTTCACTTGTGGACTATCAACTCTCGCAACAACTAAAATGGATAGCACATGCAACTTGAAGAGAAAATAATGACATAATCAAGATGTTAAACACAAATAAAAACGGTTAAAAATAAAAAGACTAGTAAGGAAACTTCCATCAATACTGGAAAGAGCTATAACAGCCGGTGGACTCGATAAACTTAAATTCCTGAAAAATTGTTTGAAGAGAAATATTTTATAAATTTCAACCGTACGAGCTGTTTGATCAACGTATGTCAAATATTTCCTTATAAGAAATTACCATTACTGTATGCGTTTTCACTCTCAAACACACCCTTGGAAAATTAATCAGATTCACCGGTCTCATTTTCGAATACAGATTTTTGTAAAAAAAGAAAAGAAGAAAAAACAATCCATCATGACCAGGCGCAGGTATTGAATGGGGTATGTGTCGAGAAGGTAGGGTAGTTACGTTTCGACATTCCAGGAGCATATATATAAAGAAGGCTGTTGATTTTGCTACCAAATTGTTATAAAAAAGACAACACAGCCAGAAATGTTAATCTAAACTAGACTATGTACAAACAAGAAGTTTAAAATAGAAATAAATTAGAGTAACAAGATAATATTGCGCCAAAATTACAGGTATCAAAGTTATGCATGCTTTAAAAATCTTTAATAAAATCTTGGAATATTTACCTTGCTTAGAAGGCAGGTAATCCAGTAAGAAATATACAACGACTTCATTCATGAGATAAGATCAATGAGCAGAAGGTGATGAAATATATTCTACTAATAATTAGTTCATTTTATTGTAATTCTGGAGAACACTATGCGTCCTTTTAATCAAAACTTATATATGGGATTTGTGTAAAGTTGAGCGGCTCGAACAAAGAAATCGGAGAAAATGTCCAAAATCCGGTCGAGTTCGTTACGATCACTTTCGAGCAAGTACCCTTGAAAAAGGAATTAATCAATCTATACTTTCCCCATCTATGGGTTCAATAACGGAACAGATTTTCTAGTCTTTAGTGGCAATCAATTTTAATGAAGAACAACTCTAAATTTAAACATTTATCTGAAGATAAACAGGCTCTGTTAGGTTATCATGCCTTATACCCGCCCATTGCTGCTGATTGCACTAACTGGGATCACCTGACATGACCAATGGGTCCCGATATTCTTGCATAGCTTATGTAGAAAGAAGAACAGCAGGAAACGAGTAATGACTTAATGTAAATCTAACAGCAAAATACCATGTCTTGCGTCGTTTATTACCTAAAAGATTTGAGAAAAACAAATTCCCCTGCAAGAAACTATTAGCCTTGTGACTGCCATCGTCGATCATTATTTTTGATGGTGGTTTCACAAGTTATGGGCGCACAAGAAAATCAGTAAAAACGATATCGTGGTGATTAGAGAAGATTAAAAGAATTAAGCCACATTTTTGTATTAAATAAAACATGAAGTAACCAATGTTAAGGGAGTGTTGAAGATTATGTATTGGTTTTGAATTAGTGTTATTTGAATGAGAAGGAACAAAACTCCATTCAAATGTAACAAATGTTGTAATTGTCAAGTATATAATCAACATAAGGAGCCAAAACTGGCAACAAAAAATAATTTATATTTTTGTCAAAGAGAACGTTTCATTCGAAACAGAAAGAAATCTCTTGATATTTTCAAAGCCTTTGTGATCAAGAAATTTTTTGTTCCACTGATCAGATAAAATGAAAATTCTAAAATGTTCAAACCAGTAAAGCAAAACATTACAAGCTTCTTGTCTATTATGAAGAATGTTTCTTCAGAAGCCTGTCTTTTTTGTACACTGAGTAACATTTAACTGACTTTACCTCCCCTCTTCGTCCTTATTTTACCATCCATTCACACAAGATCTCTAAGTAGTGTACACTTAAAGATCTTAAACCTCCGTCTCTAAACTACTTGTCCTATGTGTGTTAAATTCTCTTGGTCTATTTATTCGTTATGCTTCTGACAAATTTAAACTATCGCCTTGTGATTTTAACTTCTTTGTGCCGTGTACCTTCAGGAAGTGGGTGATCACGGCCCTCCACATGTCGCTATCTCTTGTAGTTCTTAACACCCCTTCTCCTAATGGCTCGCTTAATACCCTCTTCACCATCCACCTATTCTAGTCTATCAAGTATATCAAACGTTGCTTTATCTGTTTCTCTTTCCCTCTGTCCGTTCCGTGAGCATCATGTTTTCCAAGCGCTCCTTCCTCATGACATGTCCCACAAACTTCAGAAGTATCAGTTTCCTTTTCGTGTCCATCCTCTGCAAAACCTAGTTGTTGCACACATATCCTGTCCATAGTATCCCCAGCATCTATCTGTAGAACCACATTACTGAAATTCATTTTTGTGTCCCTAAATCATTATCCAGAAAAATATTTCCCGATTTTAAATAACCCACAAAGTGTTGGTAAAACTAATCAATCAAATCAAATAAATATATTTATAATGATGTTACTAAAAAGCATTATAAATAAGGGATTGATATAGTTTTTTGATACTATTTAACTAGTTTTGTTTTTTTGTATTTTTTTTTTTGTCCGGCATATCAATGTCAACGGGTTACTTAATACCGACAGGAGTCATACAATAAATTCGTATGAATAGTATATATACTATATATATATATATATATATATATATATATATATATATATATATATATATGTATGTATGTATGTATACGGTGTGATGTCATAGAACCGCATTGCAAATTTGCGAACTGTGTTTGTTATTTTTGGTAACTATTGCCGTTGCATAGCGGAGTTTTATGTCAACACAAAAAAAATCCTCGCTGATGGTAAATGTTCTTGTGTTACTGTCCTTATAACCTCTCTGAAGATGGCTCATGTGAACCGAAAGCTTAGAACCAACTTTATAAAAAATTATCTAAATGTTGGAGAATTTTTGTCTTTATTTTCAACTGAAATTCAAGCCATAATACGATGTTTAGAACGGTTCATTATTAAACATAATATACATTCATTGTCTCTTATATTTAACAGTATATGTCTAGAAAACTATTTGCTGCCTCGATACACTATATATATATATATATATATATATATATATAGCATAGTGATGATCCACATATACTGTCTTAATATGTATAGGAAAGAATATTAAAACGTTTTGATTTTAAAAATGTGTTTTTTTGATAGTATTTTATTATTTCTACTATTATATTTATATAGTAGAAATAAACAAATACTTTCAAAAAACACATTTTTAAACTCAAAATGTTTTAATATTCTTTCCTATATATTTATATATATATTGTGTGTATTTTGGCAGCATTTTTTCATTAATGCAAGTTTCATTGAATAATATAGACAAGTTTTGTCTATTAATTTTGTGTAGGATCCGTTCATACCGTCTGATATACTTGATGGTGATGTCGTTGAAAGACAACAATTTGCCTTTTCACAAGGCTCCATTTATATTTCAAGGTGGTGATGGTGTGTTGGGCTGCTGGATCATGTAATTTAAATTGTGTGTATTTTGGCAGCATTTTTTCATTAATTCACCTTGAAATATAAATGGAGCCTTGTGAAAAGGCAAATTGTTGTCTTTCAACGGCATCACCATCAAGTATATCAGACGGTATGAACGGATCCTACACAAAATTAATAGACACCACTTGTCTATATTATTCAATGAAACCTGCATTAATGAAAAAATGCTGCCAAAATACACACAATTTAAATTACATGATCCAGCAGCCCAACACACCATCACCACCTTGAAATATAAATGGAGCCTTGTGAAAAGGCAAATTGTTGTCTTTCAACGACATCACCATCAAGTATATCAGACGGTATGAACGGATCCTACACAAAATTAATAGACAAAACTTGTCTATATTATTCAATATATATATATATATATATACTTTTTTGGTAAGAAATAAGTTTGTAGACCAGGTTTCATTTATGTATTTTTTGTAAAGAATCATCTGTATTGCTTGTATTTTTACTCTAAAATTTTATACGTTTTACAGTGTTTTCACCCCAGTTTTAGCGTTAACTACTGGGATCTTAATAATACCATCGGTCAGTGTGGAGATGGAAACAACAGCAATTAAGACGTGTTACCACTCTCCTCAAAACCTCTCAATCCGAGGTTTCGCTGCAGGATGCAGTTTATCGTTATACCCTGGATCAAGTGACGCTATGAAATATGTTATTTGATACTCACGTCAAATATAGAAGATATGAGGAGACGAGGGAGACAGCGAGTAACCAACCAAACGGGATCGTATAAATGTATAGTAGAACGGGTCTAGGGTGTATAGTAAGAAAACAAACATTTTTTTAGTGCTACAAAAGACAGAAAGCTATGGAGAGTCATGATCTCCTGCGTCCTGTAGAGACATGGCAGATAAAAGAAGATTACTGATATAACAGCCGGATTATATGTTTAATGTAATGACTTTACGAATGAGATGCATTAACTCAAGAATAAGGAGCGTAATGCCAGTTGTCAGAAATTAATGCAATCGTTACTGACATAATTTTACTGGCAACCAAGAATTCTGTCTTCCGACTGTTAATAGTTCGTCCTTTATTTTCACTTAGAAAGTCGATAAAACAGTAGAAAATCACTATTATGAATGAGTGAAGACTGAACATTTACGCAGCAATGCTTTGATTTGGCTAAGAGAAAAATGTCCCATTATTCAAAATGACAATGCAAGCGCACATCTAGCAAAATAATGTAAGAAGAAGAAGAAGAAATAACCAAGTTACGAGGTTTTATGACATCTTCCTCACTCAGCCGGTTTAACATCTTAAGGCTTCTATGTAATTAAATCACTGCGAGAGATTTTAGTGTGCGAAATATTTCAAACAGGAGGTATCAATTAAGCATTATCACAAGCCACTCACAATTTCTTCATTTTTCTGTATTGATCTTATTTTCTCGAAACTCCAGCTTTTACTTTAACGTAGTCGTAATCCGCTGCATTGCCTTGGTTGGAGCAGTCTCTCTCTCTCTCTCTCTCTCTCTCTCTCTCTCTCTCTCTCTCTCTCTCTCTCTCTCCATATATATATATATATATATAGTGACGTAAATTATACATATGAGGGTGAACATATGTACAGTGTCATTATTCAGGTGTTAATAAAACAGTACTCAGTGTATGAACAGAACTATATTATATATATTAATAAATATACATATTATCCTACGTCTCTTGCACGACTCGAAATTTCATGGCTTATATATATATATATATATATATATATATATATATATATATATATATAGTACTGTGCAAAAGTATAAAGACAAGAACTATTTTATCTTTTATAAGGAATATTGGCATAAATTAAACAATTTAATTAAAGTAATTTTATTTGATTTACTCAACAAATGCTTTAACAAGAAAAAATACTTGTTACAAAATAATTTTAATATTTAGTATAATAGCCTTTTGCTTTGATCACAGCCTTCATTCTCTCAGGCATTGACATCACAAGCTTCTTCAATGTATCTAATGGTATCTCCTGCCAAGCAGCTTGCATTTGTTCCCAAAGTGTGTCTTGCGAAGTAACATTAGATTTATCAATTCGAGGGGGGGGATAAGAAAAAAGTCAGTCATATCCAAGGATAATAAAATAATGAGTAATTTCAAAATAACTTTAAAAGAAAATAGGAATAATTAAATATAACTTCTTTTTAATACATTTCTTTTACACCTTATTTTAAATAATCAATATTTATTAGCAATTTACTTGGATTTTCACTCCGTATTTGAATTTAAGTGAGGTTTTTAAGAAAATCACCCCTGTCCTTATACTTTTGCACACTTCCGGTAGTGTGCGAAAGTATTAGGACAGGGGTAAATTTAAACTTTATTTTGATCCCTCATAAAAGATAAAATAGTTCTTGTCCTAATATTTTTGCACAGTACTATATATATATATATATATATATATATATATATATATATAAAATACTGGGTTGACAAAATAATGGAAACACCTATTAGCAAAATATAATCATTTAGAAATTTTGATTAAACTGTCAAAAGATTGTCTATTTTTATGATTGTTGATTTAATATTAGTAATACTTCATTTTGTTTGCTAAAATTGATTTTTTTTACCGATATTATTTGAATAAGTTTTTTTTTTAAATCAACAGTCAGGAATATTTAAAAATGTTAAGTGATCAACTTCGTCCTATGTTTCAGGAACTGATTCCGGAGGGTAAGTGGAATCTTTCAGAATGTTAATGTACCCATTCATACTACTAAATTTGTATCTGAATGGCACGAGGAACATTCTAGTGAAATAGAACATCTTATTTGTCCATCACAATCCCAAGCTCTCATCATCCTTGAAAATTTATGGTTTATTTTAGAAAAACATGTGAGGGGTCGATATCATCATTGAACGAATTGGAGACTGTTTTAGCTGCATGGATAAAATTTCTTCTGGAAACTATTAAAAATTTTTATGAGTCGATCAAAAAATAGCAAAAGGCTATGTTCTCGATGTTTGTCTGGTCGAGACTGTTCCAGCTGCATACATTATTATGGACGTGAGTCAAACATTCATGTGTCAGAAATTTTCCGGGAGAAGTCCTGCTTTTTTCCCTGTTTTGTTTTGTTTTTTTTTTTTTACAAAGTTGACTTTATTTTTTCTTTCTAATTTTCTTCTCATTTATTTTGCGGAAATCATTTTTCGTTACATCAATATGAAATTCGGCTTTTCTCTTTTCAATTTAGCAATCAGATTATCCGGAAAGTATTATACTTTTCTATTTATTGTTTCTCGTGCTTCCTGCGTTTTATTTGGAATAAGAAATATTGTTTCACTTTTTAGTTAACCTCCGCGTAATAATCTGCATGATTGTTTATCTGCCAAATTATTTTTTTTTATCTACTATTCCGTTTTCTGAAAAGAGTTTTCGTTTTCTTATTTCCTTTCCCTGTTGCGATCCTGACTCTTCTTGGGTTTGTCTTGCGTTAATCTCCTCTTGTACTGACCCAATAAACTTTCGACTGAATGCTGCGCTGAATTTGTAGATTTTCATATTCACTCGATGTTGGTTATTTTGCCAGTTACTGTTTCTAAAAAATTTCTTCGGTGTATTCGGTGGAATACATATTTATTAAGTTTCTGGTTCGTTGATTTAAATTATTTTCGTTCTCAACCTCAGTTTATGATTTTTTTTCTGTTCACTATAGTCCAGAAGATTTTGCGTATGTGTGCTTGTAACTTTTAGTATTATATTGACCTTTGATGGTTCGACATTTTACAAACATACTAACTATATTTTCTTATTTTTCCGTTTTAGAAAATCCTGTCTTTTTTATTATTTCACGCCGAGCTAGGCAATAAAGTCACCAAGACGCAAGGGGTTTACTGAGTATGAAAGAACATGAGAAAAGCGGAACATTATTCAGAAGATAAAAAACGATAAAAGAGAAGGAATTAAGACGACAGAATATTGGCATTGCATTTAAATTTTTGAAGTTGACTGGAAAACAAGAAGCTGGAAGGCAGTTACATGAGCGAGAAAAAGAAACCCTCAGCATAGAACTTACCGTTAGATCTGGTCATTTCGACTGTAAATTGACGAGACCTTGCCGCCAAACTAGACAACTTGTCAGTCAAGTGCCACACGTGGTACACGCTTGAGTGATCATGTCTCGAAAGAGACATGCCTGACTGGACAGAATATTTTCCGTCAGTAGGTTGCCATTACTTTCTGTGGTAGACTAGTTGTCAACCAAGACTATAGAACACAATCTGTCCTGTTATTTGACCCATAGCTGGAGGGAAAATACGAATTAATATATTTCCTAAGGTTATTTCAGCGTAAGTAAATGAAATGAATTGAACTGGAGTTTGAACCCGGCTCTCCGATTTCTCGTTTCAAACCGATATCCACTGCACCACAATGCACATTCAACATCCCAAACTGCATAACGTTAGTGGTAAAATACCAGGTCAAGACCAGTAACATTGAAGATTCTTTGTATTTTTAGAAAAAAAATCTAAACACCTACCAGAGGCATCAGGGGGCAATTTGACGTGGTGGAATGACAAGCAGACTTGTCTCGCTAGATCAATTACGACTGAGAAGTAAATTCGATTCTCACTAGGTGTTCCAAATGTTCGGCCTCATGCCGCAGCTAAACTATGCTTATAGAATAATCCTGTACACCTCGACGCTGTGTATCGATTAGCACACTTGTCTCGCTAAATGAGTAACGACTAAATACTAAGTTTGATCCCCACTGGGTGTCTCTTAATTTCATCTTTGTGACATATCTAAGTGATGCTTAGCAAATCACCTTAGCAAAAACATCAGATGATATTTGACTGTCATTTTCAATGCATGGACAAATAATATATTCACTGGCAATATTTTATTTCTCTCTATGTTATTTTCTATGCCTTGTTTAACACGCTTTTATCGTTAACTTTTCATTTAATAAAAATGTATTTTTATAGTTTGATTCCCCAGGTCAGCTTTTTATTCCTACTGTTTATATCTATTTGCTTGTATTATAAACTTTTCAGTTACTATTCTAGAACCAACATAGACCAGATTTTACTAGTGTTTGTTTCAGTATACAAAAAAAAAAGTTAAATTTTAGTTTCTGATTTATCTTGTTTCCAGACTTAACTTTAAAGCTGATAATGATTTTTTTTCCTTTTCAAAATCTTTTTTCTTTTTTTATGCGTTTATTTGACCTTTTTCCTCTTCCTTTAGCATAACTGTTTCAGCGTCTTTTGTTGATCTTGAATTTGGGTTTGACATTTCCATTCGCTAATTTTTCTTTCATCTCCTGATGTCTGTGGTATTAACCGATCCTTTCAACTGAAAACTTCACTCATCATATTTTCCTGAATCCAGTTTTATTTCAGGATACTTTTGACTTGAGACGCAAATCACTTGTTCCATTTTTGTATCGGAGTCTTTTCTCTCAAATATTGTAAGGATTCTTTTCCTCTTTTGATTTCATTGTCTTCTTTTTCTTTTTTTTCTTTTTCTTCTTTTTTGGTCATCGTCTCCTTCTTCTTCTTCTTCTTCTTCTTCTTCTTCTTCTTATTATTATTATTATTATTATTATTATTATTATTATTGTACGAGAGAGTATCACGCCAACTAAGTTACGATAGGGTAAATTATACGGAGCTCAATATGCCTATCGTGGCATTCCGTTTGATAAAGGTCTTCCAAATACGTCAATCACAAGCAAATATGTGCGATTTGATGACAGTTTTACTAAAATTGAAAGTTTTAAGGAGGACACAGTGACAAGTACCTTTCAGGTAACATAGTCCACACAGACGGTCTCTGTTTGAAGATGCTCTTAAGTATATAGATGTAGTTATCAAGTCATTTTGGCAGTCTAATCCTTCAAACTAACAAAAACCTTACCCTGATTCTTCTCTAGGACTTATGAACAAAATGTACAACACATTTAGATCTCAGGGACATACTCGAAAATTTAAGGTTAGGCAAGTAACAGGCAAATTGTTATTATCGAACAAGATATTTACTGTACCACATCTTAATTTGATAAGATAAAGTATGAACGACAAACAATACGGATTTCCATCTGCCATATCCATTGCTGATATAATAATTCATTACTCACAGAATCAGCACACATTAGATCATAGACACATTAAGAAGACGATCGCATTTGACATATCGATAGCCACTGACGGGGTTGCTACACAAGCTCTCCAGCTATAGAATCACTGGAGAAGTTTACTCACTTATCAAGTTGTTGTTTTTGCTGTTATCAGTATTTAGTGGTCATTAGAGGAATGTGTCGCAGATAGAATCCTCAAATAACAAGAATTTTTCTCATTATTTTTGTACACCCCAGAAATACCACGCCCTATAGTCTCTCAGTGTTTTCTCATATTTCCATCTTTGCTCCAGTCATTTCAGCATAATTAATGACGGTAACAATACTATCCTTCATATTTCATATCTTTGTCAGCTAATCAGGAAAGTTCTTGGTGATTTTCTAATTCCTTCTTTACATCCACACTATGGTCCTCCGGCAAAGCTATCTTCATGGTTTTGCAGGCTTTCTTTCTTTTTAGCCGCCATGTTAAAATGTGAAAAATAATATTTGATTTTGTTTAGTAATCTTATTCTTATCATTCATCTTCTATTTTTGACTTTCATAAAAACAAGGTATTGTTTCTTGTTTCGATCAAACCAACTGGCAGTTTTGAAATCAAGAAAAGCGCGTCTAACAAACAAATTTTCGATTTGATTTCACGAGTCGATAATTTGTAACGTTTTAAAATGTCGCATTCTACGTTTCTGCAAATGTTTATGAAATTTTCATAATTTTAACGATTTTTGTTTTAAATTATTTTGACTCTTTATTTTAAAAAATATGTTTCACTCGTTTTTCCTTTATCCCATTCTTCCTATATAAATTTAGTCTGTTCTTTTCTTCAATTTCTTTTTTATCGTTTTTATTATCTAATTCGAATATTTCTTCCTTTCTTTCGTTCATTTTCTTTACTTTTTTGTTATTTTTTGATGTCATTCGTTCTTTCTTTTTTTTTCTCAATGCATTTCTTTTTTAGTCGCTATTTCACTTCAGTCTTTTTCTTTTTTCATTCATCCACACTTTTTCTTTTCATTTCATAGGCTGTCTTATTCTCTAATTCGCATCTTTTTTGTCATTACGTACATTATTTCTTTGCTTTCTTTTTTTTTGTAATTTAATCCTTTCTTACTTTTTCTTTCTTTCAAGACCTTACTATTTTCGTTCTTCAGATTCCCTTTTTTCAGCCAATAAATTGTTTTATTCTCCAGACCACCTCAAAGAATTCACAATTCAACAAAATCTTCTCTCAATTTTTTCAGCAACATTCAAAATTTCATGAAAGAACAGTGTTTTCTTCCACTAGCCGATAATTTCAAACGACTGTAAATTCTACTCATTTTTTATTCGATTAATTATTATCAAATTTTCATACTTTTTAACGGTATATTAAAATACATTACATATTCAATTATTTTTCCAATTGTACTTCCTTTCAACGTCTTTCCTTCCTTGCTTTTTGTTTTTTGTGCATTGTTTCTTATTTCCTTCAATTAACATTCTTTATCCGTCTCTATTTTTCTTACTTTCTTTATTCCTTTATTTCTTATTTACTTTCATATATTCTTTTCTTTCTTTTTTTAATTCCTTCTTTTTATTTCATTCATCTTTTACTTTTATTATCACATTTTGTAGTTCCATCCTTCCATTTTGTTTTTTATTCTTTTGTTTTCACTTTCTTTCTTGAGTGTTTTCTTTCTTATCTTTCTCTTCTTTCGCCCTTTCTCTTCTTTTTTCTTTGTTTCTTTCTTTTTCTTTCTTTTCTTTTCTTTCTTTCATTCATTCATTCTTTCTTTCTTTTTTCTTTCTTTTCTTTTCTTTCTTTCATTCATTCATTCTTTCTTTCTTTTTTCTTTCTTTTCTTTTCTTTCTTTCATTCATTCATTCTTTCTTTCTTTTTTTCTTTCTTTTCTTTTCTTTCTTTCATTCATTCATTCTTTCTTTCTTTTTTCTTTCTTTTCTTTTCTTTCTTTCATTCTTTCTTTCTTTTTTTCTTTCTTTTCTTTTCTTTCTTTCATTCATTCATTCTTTCTTTCTTTTTTTCTTTCTTTTCTTTTCTTTCTTTCATTCATTCATTCTTTCTTTCTTTTTTCTTTCTTTTCTTTTCTTTCTTTCATTCATTCATTCATTCTTTCTTTCTTTTTTTCTTTTACCTAGACTTTGATTTTGGTTCTTTTTCCCCGATCTCCATTTTAAAAATCGTCTCCCGTTTATCTGTTCCATTACTTTCGCCGAAAACTATTTATTTTTACCTTCCTTCTCTTCCTTTTCTCTTTGAAAAATATCCACTAACACTCTGTCGGATATTTCTTCCCACAATCAATTTGGTACCCCCCCTTCCATCTCACATTT
The DNA here is from genome assembly GCA_037127315.1 of Ascarosepion bandense. Lineage (NCBI taxonomy): Eukaryota > Metazoa > Mollusca > Cephalopoda > Sepiida > Sepiidae > Ascarosepion > Ascarosepion bandense. The sequence continues at coordinate 1,007,583 of JBBBDQ010001865.1, forward strand.
TACTTTTTTATTCGTTTGAGATTTTTTTTCGTTACTTCTTTAGACGCAATATTTTCAAACATTATATAGTTTTGTTTTTCAAACTACCTTAGAGAATTCATCATTCAACGAAGTTTTGCCCTCAAAGTTTGCATCACAAATAAGATTACATAAAACCAGAAATGACACTCTGGACAGAAAATGGCTTTCACATTAAAAACTTAAAGCAAAGATTTTTTAAAAATGTGTAAAAATAAACATTTTAGATAAAAATACAAACAAACAGCAGACAGGAATTTTTTTCAAAATGACATCCGTAATAATGGCTAAAGAAAAGAGGGACTAATTAATTATGACGAAGCAGCTGTCAAAATAGAAACGCTTTCTATCCATTAAGGAAAATAGCATTTCACTTCTAATGACACAATACACACGCAAACCTGTGCACAGTCACTTACGCATTAACATCAATAATTGACCAAAACATATGCTATGCTACACAGATGTAATTTTCGCACGCATGCGCAGAGGTTTACATGCAATCACAAATTTTCTAAAATCTGAAAATGGTAAGTATATTTTTTCATCTAAAACAAAGGCTTTTGTTTATAAAATATTCTTAAGAATGAATTATTATCAATAATATTACTACAGTAAAATATTCCATCTTGTGTAGTGGTATATACAAGTAGAACAGAGTGAAAATAAAAATCAGAAATGGAAAGAATATTGCTATTAAGGAGAGTCAAACCTATTATTTTTTTCTTTTGAGTTTTGTTGTATATACATTTGCTTCCGGGTTCTAACCAGTGATCTAAGGTTAGAAATGTCTTCATAACACGTTTATAGATCAATTTAGTAAGAAAAATCACACAACTTTTTTTACATAGATAAAACTCTTCGTAATGTTTTAGCTTTTCTTCTTCTTCTTCTTCTTCTTCTTCTTCTTATTATTATTATTATTATTATTATTATTATTATTATTATCAACTGAGAGAGGGGAGTGCCAAAATATTGACGTAGGGTTCAATCATACAAAATGTCCCCCCTGATATGCAGCTTTATAACGGTATGCGCAGTCAAATGTGTGCAATATATTCACAACTTTCTTTTGAAAAAAAATGAAAGAAACAAAAAAAAAAACAAAACAAAAACACGCACAAACTCTCAAAGTGAATCCCGGTTAAATAAATAGCAAACAGAAAAAACAGCAAAACAAAAAACAAAAAAAAAACATTCTAATCGAATTAGCCCGTCGGCTTAGAGAGTCTCCTGCTGAGAGTACTTTCAAGTATATAGATGTGACTGTTAAGTCACTTTGTCTTCCTCATCGTTCGAACTCAAAGACGACATTGGGCTATGATGGTTCCGAAACATCTCCGCTCATTTCATTATAGGTATTATATTTATGTCCGGTGTTTTTTCAGTCCTAATTATGTTAACATATGTCACAGAAATGTTTTTTTATGCCTTAGATTATTATTTTACTATTTCATTACCACAGATGAATGCTTATTCATGGGAAATCTCAATTACCCTACTACTTAAACGGAAAATCGCGTTACGACGCATCGTAGGAACGGAACTTTGTTTTTAATCGAAGACTGCTGTATTACTATTATTGTAATTATTATTATTGTTGTTGTGAGTGGTATCACCTTTCCAGATAGTAATTTTAAGTGCCTAATTACAGAATTCCTCTGCAGGTTGATGAGTAAAAAGGGTATTGTAGGAAAGTTATCTTTGCCTATTCGGAACGTTTCGTTTAGGTAGAGAAGGTTTTGTAGATGATATAAAGCAGTTTTTCACAAAGTAGCATTTGGATGTTGATGTGCCAAGGAACTTTACTCACATGATTTTTGGTGTCCTTCTTTATTATACCCAGTACCCATATCACAACAGGGATAATGATAGTTCTAAGTTCCCACATTTTTCTTTCTTTGACTTACAGGTCCTTGTGATTTTAAATATTTTTGACAACCATTGGAATCCTATGGGCAAATCATATCTATTAGCTGGCATATTCTTTTGTAAAAAAATTTTATGACTATGTCTGATTAATTTGTATCAATTTTCCTGTCTGCAAAGATTGAGACATTCCACAGTATAGTCACTCTATCACTATTTGAGACATAATTCGGTGATGTTTGTACCATATACTCCGGACTTAAATATTATTATTTAACAAATTTTTGGTGGTTATTTCTGATTGATTGAGTTGTTGTCTTCTTCTCACATCTATTAGACTGTCATTTCTCCAGTTTTGATTCAAATTTCTGACATGGTTTCAGATACACTTACTATTATGTCCACACTTTGGTTAAATGGAATATTGAAAGATTCATGACCAAGCATCAAATTTTTACATTGAAAATGCTCCTTAGTAGAACTGAGACATTTTTATCGCATTTTCAATAGGCAAACGATTAAACATAGTTTAATATTTAGGATTTAATACATATGTTTAAAATTCATGTAAACATGTTCTAGCCCAAATATTAATCCAATTCATGTTCTGAATGAAAAAAATAGAAAGCATTGAATAGATTCATGCTAAACTTGATAAAAAAGTTTTAATTTACATGTTCTTGAAAAGAAAAAATTGCTCTGAATAGAAAAATACTCTGTAATTTATATTTTCCTCGTGGAATTAAGATACTGATATTTGAATAATAAAACCAAAAACCAAAATATAAAGAAAATTGAAAATTGATTTTCGAAACGAAAATTTAACTTTAAATAGAGATGGAAAGTTGTTGTTTTTGTTGAAGGGCAAATGTCATGTCAAATCCTTTGCTATGACGATCGATCGACATCATTCTAATTTAATGGTGTTTTAATAATCCTTTTATTTTTTATTTCAGGATTTGGAATAACAACATAAATATATGATCTAATGTATAAATAAAAACCACGGTTGTTTTTGGATATGGAGGGAAATCAATAAATCCACAGAATGACATAAATGCTTGCTGTATTTTTATCTTTAAAATATCGGATTATATCTGTTTTTAATATACAAATTAATTTGTTTGGTTGATTCGTTTTATAGTATTTATCAAATTTGCAGGTTATTTAAAGCCAGAGATTTTAAGAATTTTCTTTTTGAGATAATAATGGTTTATCAGTTTATATTTCTGAGATGAGTTATTTTAACTGTTTACACTGTTTTCATAGTTCAGACTATTGTCCTTATCTTTATTGCAATATACACGACGTTTTGGTCATTTTACGCTCCGATCTTCTTCAGGTAATATACGTCGGAACAATCTATTCTCGTGGACTAAATAAAGGATTTTTTTCGAAATTACAAAACATATCACTTGAAGAAAGTTGCTTAAAAGGGTTGAAATGTCGTGAATAAGTCAATAAAAATGAGAACAACAGCCCGAACGATGTATTAATAAATTAGTGACACAAACCTTACTAATTAACTTACAGATGGGTGGAGAAGAAATGGGTTTATATAATTCCCAAGGGTATTTGGGCGTAAGTGAATATAACCAACACAAAAGAAATTTGAACTCGGTTCTCCAATTAACAATCCTTAACCATTATACCATCCGCACATCGATGCATTCAGATTCCTAAATAATCCCACACCTACATACTGACCAGACTCAACATTGCTTAACTTTGGTGATCGTACGGGCTAAATATTAGGTTATGTGCATTGAAAATCCATAGATTGTGGTAAAGAATAAATATTTAAATGCTTTTAAGAAATTATTTTTCTTCATCATTTAGTCAATATAATTATTGAATTAAAAACATCAGTGAGAGTGTGGCTATGTATTAAATTAGTTCACTTCTCTAGAGATCTTCATATTAAATTGAGCCCTTAATGTGTTCTCAGTACGAAGGCTTTAATTTGTAGTGCTCTTTTCCTTTTCAACATCAGACATCTGAGATACATATTATCTGTTGCACACACCCATACACACACATTCTCTTGAACACAAGAGAGCATTCACATGCACTCTCATTTTCTGTCTCTCTCTCTCTCCTCTCACACACAAACACACACACATATATACATATAATTATACTGTTTTCGGAAAACACACAGCAACGTAGATAGTGTGTCAGTCAGTCAGCTAAGTGCCATACGTGAAACACGCTTGGACGATCATGTCTCGAAAGAGACATGACTGACTGGGCAGAAGATTATCTCGCAGTAGGTTGCCATTGCTTTCTGAGGTAGATTGGTTGCCGAAGAAGGCTATAGAACCCAATCTGTACTGCTATTTAACCCATAACTGGAGGGAAGAGACAGAATTAAACCTTTCCCAATTGTATTTGTGCGTTAGTGAATGCAATGGATTCAACTGGAATTCGAACTCGTGTCCCCGATTTCTCGTTCCGAGCCGATATCCACTGCACCACAAGTGTGTACGTAGATATAAACAATGTGGATATCAAGATTACATGATAACTGAATTTATAACCTCATTAGATGATCAGACAATTGCTTAAGGCGTGAAAAATACTGTCACTATATATGAAAATAACACTGACATCTTATTTTAACAGATATGTTGAAAAAGAATTATCGAAATTCTAAAGAACTAATTTTATTCAATAAAATTGCCATTGGCTAAGGCCTCCAGACGAAGTCGGAATTTTCTGTAACCCTTTTTGACTGTCGCCTTGTTTAAGTTGGTGAAGGCTGCCATAACACTTGCCTTAATTTAATCTTTGGTGTTACAAGAATTGTTTTGGTCTCTCGATCGACAGCGTCACACACATAATAATCAAGAGAGGTTCAGTCTAGGCAGTTAGGTGGCTACATGTAAAGATTGATGTGGTCACATCTGATAACTATGAGTGGGTTCTCCTGGTTGTGTGGCATGACGCAGTGTTCTGTTGATAGACATAGAATCTTCCAGCAGCCACCTTCTTGATCCAGGGCAGCACTACCTCCTCAAGGCACTTGATGTTGGCATCTGTGTTGAGTCTGACTTTTTCACTAAACAATTCGGGAGAAAACTCACTCTGATCATTCTGATAACAATGATCAGAGTAAGTTTTCCGGTCTGCCGTACCTTCTTAATCCCCATTAGATTCATCCAACTCTTTAAGAATCCTTTGCATTCTTCTCATATTGACACACAAACACTTGAAAATATTCGTTTGGGAGCTTCTGGCTATAACGGCATGCGTTAGAGCTCGACTCTGGCTGAGCTATTATGCATGCCGGTTCCAAATGTCTGGGAGACTGAATGGCATCATAGTGCTCTTTTTCTCACAGCCTGTACCTAACTGACTCTACTATACTGTGCAGTCGATGAAATCAAAAACCACGCGTGTATACGCAAAATTAAAAAATATAAAATTGCAACAATTTACACATCATAGCATATATATATATATATATATATGGGTGAAAAAGTGTGAGAAGAGTTAAATATTTTGTTTCATGTGTAGATATATTGCTATTATTAGTAATTATTAGTAATTATTATTAATAATATTATATATTATATTTGTGTCGTTAAACGTGTTTTGAGTCCAAAGTTGACTCTTTTCAGGCGAATAAACTTGGGATTTACAAATCAAGATCCGTTTGTTAAAGAGAGTTAACTTTGGATTCGAAGCACATGTAACGACACAAATATAATTATGGACACTTAATATATTATGCAACAGATCAATAATATTAAGAATAATTACCAACAAATCTACACTTTAAACAAAACGTTTACAGGTTACCACACTTTTTTTTACCTATGCCAATTTTCTCATTAGAACAACCCATATATATATACATATATATATATATATATATATATATATATATATATATATATATATATATATGTTTGTGTTTGTGTGTGCGTGCGTGCGCGTATGTATGTGTGTTTATTTATACGGATGTGCATGTGTGTGTATATATATAATGTCTCACTCGTAAGATTACTTTGTTGTATTTACGAATAGAAATTATATTTGAAAATTTCAGCGCATAAAATTTGATCCCTATAATTAATATTCAGCATGGAATTAAGTGCACTGACAAGAAAGGGGATTATTTTGAAAAATAAATCTCAATGCAGCCCCACATACATATGACAAAGTGATTAGGTTCAACAATGTTATATTTTGATGTTAAATATATTTTTTTTTTCACCATCGAAGTCGTCGTCTCTCGTTACCTTGGTTACAAAGTAAAATTTTTAGATTTTATTTCTTCGTTAACGTTTTCTTTTCTACCCCTTTTGTCTTTTCTTTCTCGTCCTTTCCCCCTACCACTTATATCCTTGTGACACAGATTAATTTTTAACTTTTCATTTTTCATCCAGACGTATTGTAAAGTTTTTTAATATCGAGTCATGAATCTTTGTGTCTGCTTTTCCCCTTTCGTATGTCGTGTTGACAAATTAAAATAAAATACTTTTTTGTTTTAATCCCACCCCCATTTTTAAAACTTCCTGTGTATAGATATGTTTTTAGGCTTTTTCCGGTATAGAAATGTTGTCACATATTTGAATTAATAAATTTTTGTTTTCGATCGTTGCTGATGAAGCGAGAATTTTCTCGCTGAAATGGCCATTCAACGAAATCACATTTCTGAATTTTTTTACTTATATATATATATATATATATATATATATATATATATATATATATACTTTTTGTATATATATGTGTGTATTTGGATAGATAGATAGATAGATAGATAGATAGATAGATAGATAGATAGAAAGTGTTTGCCTCTTTAGCAGATTCATGTCGACTTCGAAGATTATTAAAGATACAGACACTTTAAACCTATCAAGACTCTATATACACCTCGATATCAAGCACTTTAGGAAAAAAAGCCTGCTTGTCAAAATACATTTTATCAGTAATAAATAATTTAACATTATATATATGTTCGTATGCATGTATATAAAAAAAACTAGTTAATCCTGAGTGGCAACATTTTGCTTTATAATTGAATGCCATCATCACAACACTCGGTGTTGGCTGCAGTGTCCTTTTGTCCTGATATTGAACAATTTTATGAATAATTATAGCATACCTTAAAACTATACTTCTATTATATATATATATATATATATATATATATGGATGACTAACATATATATCTATATTTATATAGATATATATATGTATATATATGAGAATTCTTAGACAGGTTGAGAAAATGAAAATACTGAAAAAGATAGATATGATCAGACTAAAAAAAGAAAGAGAGAGAGAGAGAGAGAGAGAGAGAGAGATGAGCAGGTTGAATTAGGTTGTAAAATTTCTGTCCATGCATACACGCCAATGCAGTCATGTGTATATAGATTGCAAGCTCAGGAGAATAAATAAATAAAATTGCGTGAAAATTAGTCCTAGACAACTACATATTAAAATTAACGGCACTTAAAAAGATAAAATAAAATACGTTTGTCCGTTCGTGAAATTGCCTTTCGGTCATTTCGTATTCACAATTGTTGGTATTCTTGTCACGTAGCCGACACGTAATGGCATCTGGTGATAAGCAAAGTACAATTCAAACTGTCTGGCACAGCTAAATTATCTGTTTGCCTTCAATCTTTTTATGTTCAACTCTTTTATCTTCGTTTTTGTTGCCGTTGTATATATTGGCTCTCTTAGAGTCAGTAAAATGAATTATTTATTATTCAAATGAATCAGATGCCACACGTGATATTTATACGATCCGGATGCAAAAGTTCTCTGTGTCATTTTTGCGCAAAGTTAGGAGGAAGCTTAAAAATGTTTTCTTTATTGCAACTTTTTTATTTACTGTTCAATCACTCAACGTTAGTATGTTGCTTCCAGTCAAAGGTGAATTTATTTAGCAACATATCATCCCCTTATGGGTCATTTAATGCCAAAATTTAATTTTTTGGAAGTAATACTAGTTTATTTAACAAAATGTATTGCTAGTAATTTTTTAAAATGTATTATTGATAATCTTTTTTCCAAAAATGTATTGCTGGTATTTTTACTACAAAAATGTATTAATATGAAGTCATAATATTTTGACCCCAGTTTTGACCCTAGTTTGGGGACATAAACGGAATGTTTGAAACATCTACCAATTCCCAAGGAGACCTAAGTAATAGCATAGTCCCCATTTTATATAATTACTTTATTCAATATTATTCAAGACATAAGAAATTATTTTACAAATCAAATTCGGATGGTAGAATTAAAAATCAGTATAAGATTAAACCTCCTTCAATCACTTTGACAGATTCCATGTCTCCATACAATTGCCACAAGAAATTTTTCTAACATTTTTTATAATCGTTTTCCCCCAAGCAAGGCAGTACTGCTACTGATGTGCAGGAGGTTGCATAATAAGAGAATGAAGAGAGAGGAGAACAAATCACAGATACATTGGTGTGAAGAGAGCTCCGTGAGAGAAAAGTGTAAAGGAAGAAGACAGATGGGAGTCAAGGAGATAAGAGATGACAGCTGATGTTGCATTTAAAATCTTGGAGACTGTAGTTATCAAAGAGGCAAGAATACGGAAGAGAGTTCAACAGGCAGGAAGTGTGAGGAAAGAAACCAAGGAGTAGAAGTTGTGGTTACACTTGATTTTTTTCACAGTAAAAGAGTGGAGCTTTGTTGCCAGTCTCGTAGCTGAAGTAAACTCGTGCAGAGGGAGCACCAAGGAGCTAAGCTCGTCGAAGCCGAATTCGTGAATGTATTTGTAGAACAAACAGAGGAAGAAACAGAGACAAGTGGTTTACTTGTCGGTGAAAGAGAGACTGGGGTCGAGCCACTAAGTTGGGATCGACGACATTGATGATACTTCTTTGGGTTTTGTCGAGAACCCCAAAATAAATAGCAAAAGCGACTGAGAAGATATGACAGCAGTATTCAACGCACGGACGGGGGGTAGATTTGTATATGTGCATGTATTGATTCAGAAGAGAAAAACGTTCTGTCCCGACAAAGGGACCCAAGTCTCCTAGCTGTAGATTAAGCATTTGATTCAACGTAGTCGTTTCACTTAAGCTCAGTAGAGAGAGTGAGGTCTAGGAGACGCATTGTATTGTTTTTGGGAGACTAACGTGATCCATGCGGATGGCGGGTAGGAATGATTATCTATGGTGGTTAAAGAAAATAATTCATCTAATAAATATCACACAAAAGAATATTGTTTATCTTAGTAGATTTAATTACAAATGCTATTATCTATTCTCTTTTATTCGATTTTCAATTAGTCTCTCTCGATTTTCAAAGGAGGAATATCTATCTATCTATCTATCTATCTATCTATCTATCTATCTATCTATCTATCTATCTATCTACCTACCTATCTATATATATATATATATATATATATATATATATATATATATATATATATACTAACAGTAAAGTCCATGGTTGCTCGGGTGTAATGAAAGCTTTAAAACTAATCCATGGTCCTGGAGATCAGACTCTATGGACGTTGGCACGAAAGACTTAAAAGCAATAGTTGTTTCCAGTTAAAGCGAAACCGTAGATCGAAAAAAATTAATGGATGTAAGTCAAATTTTGATTTCCTGGTATCGATATCAAATAAGTTTTTATCGTCGTAACCTGAATTTTGAAGGCTAAATAAGTCTTCTGAGTAAATGGTATCATGGCTGAGACTAAGAATTTCAATTATACCTACTTAGAGCCAAACCCGAAGCAAAAACTAAAATAAAAGGGCTGAAAAAAAAAACAACACAAACATACAGGCAGATAAACAGACAAACACACAAACATCTTGCCTTTTATATATATATTTTATCGATTTTTTGCACTATTGTAAGAACTGCAACATTGAAACTTATGAATATCGTTTCTTATGAGTGTATCAAATTTGATCAAAATCGGACCACTTCTGCTATAACCAGATTTTTTCGATTATCCTAGCTAAGAACACTCGCAGATGCTCATAGTACAACTGTGTAAAATTTCAAGAAAATCGGTTCAGCAGTTTCGGAGTCTATAGATAACGGACACACACAGACACATACACACACAAACAGACAAAGTTCCATTTATAAATAATATATATATATATATATATATATATATATATATATATATATATATATATATATTACTGTATAACGCTCTACATTTGTATCGAGCACTCTTTATAAAAGTAAATGCATGAACAAAAAGGTAAATAAACCTACGAGTTCAACAACTTAGTTACAATATATATATATATATATATATATATGAGGGATATATATATATATATATATATATATATATATATATATATATCCCTCATTTTCTTTAGAATCCGGAAAAAAAATAATGATAATTAGATAAAATGAAAGCAAAATTAACCCATTTATAATATATCCACCTTGATGATAAATTGTTAGATGATAATCGTTAAGTACACAACACAAAAAGAAAGAAAGAAAATGATGTCAATTTTGTTGGAGTTCATGTTACATCAAAAGAGCGTGCACGTCTATAAGTGACATCAGAAACTTCTAATTAAAAGCGACATGTATTTCAGAAAATATTCAATAAAGCTGTTTGACTTCCTCGAACTGAAGGCACAAAACAAGCCTTGAAATATCCGAATTTCTAATTCTTTAATGACAACAATACAGATTTAGGAAACCAGGATAATAATAATAATAATAATAATAATAATAATAATAATAATAATAATAATCTTTCGAGCAATAATGATGTTGTTAAAATATTGATTATGCTAAATAACGATATCGTTGGACAGTTTTGTTAATATAAATCTATAGCGTTAATAATTTAGCGCAATAAAAGTAAGAATAAATAGTGAAGCATTTCATTATTCTACAATAATACTTTATGTTATGTTCCGGAAGGTGATTCTGCAAAAATAAATAAATAAGCTTTATCGATGACATATTTCAAGGCCTCATTGGAGACGGCTGTGGTTGAATATAAGCCATATATACAAATAAGTCACCTGACTTGGTTACGCATAAAGATTATGTGGTTTTTATTGCCAGTGAATTACAAAGTTCCATGTCAGCTAAAATGACCTGCCAGTATTGGAAGCATTCTAATTAGCAGATATTTGTTTTTTTTAAGTGCATCTCTCCTTGTTAAAAACATTAACCTCATTGCTTCTTCTTAATACCCACTGAAATGATGTAGAAGTATATTGAATACTTTACTCGGTTTTCTAATAAGAAATTTGGTTCACTGTATCGTACTTGATAGAATATCATTCGTCCATCATTTGAATGTTGCCACCTCTTGTCTAGTCTTCAGCTATGTTTTAGAGATTCTCTAAATATTTTCATGGTAAATTTTTTCATGAATTTTCTCCTATGGTACATCGATTTTATGAAATTAAACACAGTGGTAGATTGAGTGCAAAATCTCAACATTTTACAGTTGAAATGGCTATACATAACTTTAAGTTCTATGCTAGGTCTTTCTTCTCTCGCACTTCTCTCTTCTGATTCTATGATTTCCTGCCAAAAAAAAATGCAAACCTGCAAAATATTTAAATGCAATGTCAATCCTATCTGCTCTCTTTCTTATTACTCTTCCTCTGTTCTCACTCCTTAATAATGTTCCTGCTTCTAAACCTAACCCAATAACCCCTTGCGTCTTTCTTTGCTTGGGGTGAACTCTCCAGTCTTTTTGCTTCCTCGTTAACTTTATATGTTTTAATGCAATGACAATCGTTATATTTTGTTTTCTTAATTTCTGTTCTTTAACTTTTCTCTCTCTCTCTCTCTCTCTCTCTCTCTTTCTCTCTCTCCATAAGTGTAGGATGTGGTGCATTAGATATCAGCTTGGAACGAGAAATCGGCGAGTCGCGTTCGAATTCCAGTTGAGTTCATTGCATTAACTTACGCGAAAATATCTCCGAATAACAAATTACTCTGTCTTTTCTCTGTCCATCTATCAGTAAGATAGCAGAAAAGATTTGCTTTTATATCCTTGATTGGCAACAAGTCTACCGCAGAAAGTAATGGTAACTTACTGCGGAAAAATCTTCTGCTCAGTCAGTCATGTCGAGACAGGATCCTACAAGCATGCATCATGTATGGACCTTAATTAACTGACTCCTTAATATTGTTCTAACGTTCAGTAACCGCTTGCGTCTTAGAATATTTATTGCCTTGATTTTGATGAAATGATTAAAAACCTCATGCACAAAAATAATTCTCTTCTTAACTTCTATTTAAATTGTCCAAGCGAATTCTTGGACAATTTAACATTATTTGATTTAATAATTCTTTTGATTTAACAATTCTGATGATTTTTATAAATTACGTGTTAGAGGGGCTGTAGAACCTTCGACATTTTTACTTTAATACTCCAACCCTTGTTAAACAAAGAATACACGAATTTGAAAATAGAGAATGAATCGAAACTTTCTAAACTCGATGTTCCTGAAATCTGTTAAGATTTTGAATATGTTGCCGGAAATTTAAGGAGAGCTGCATAAAATTCCTGAAGAAAAGTTCTCTAAAGAAAACTGCGAATGCATAATTAAATCAGTCGTAAGAAGATGTGATGCTCTCGAAACTAAGAGGTTGCTGTTTGAGAATACTGCAGGCAATTTCAGAACAATAGCTGACACTGTGAACGTAGATTTAACAAACGCGAATCATGAACTTATTGATACTTGAGACGGTGCCGACCATTGCGACATTGAGGCTGCCAAGAATATGAAGGGCAATGCGTGAGATTTGAGGGGACGTGCTTTTATTTCCCCAGTGATGGCTGCTGTATAAATTTGATTTGACATTACTTTGATTAAGCTAACTTGCACCAGGCAGTAGAGACTGTACTTTGAAAGAGTGCAAGACAAATGAGAAAAATTAAGTTTTGAGAAACGTCTAGATTTTTTTACTTTTAATCATTTTACCAAAAGCAAGACAATAGAGCCACTAAGACAAAAAGTATTACTAAATATGAGAGAATATGTGAAAATATTAAACAGAAAGGTTAATAAAATAAAAGGAATTAAGAATTTGGAATATAATATGACGCAGAATACAATATATCTATTGAGATTGTATTTATTCTTTTAAGATCAAAATTAATTAGAAAGCCTGAATCTGGATGAAAGTTCTACAAGTGAGAAATGCAATAGAAGAATCTGTTAGCATCGGATGTACAGTTATATCTAGTAATTTCAACTATAAAATGAAGAAACCTTTCCGTCAATCTATTCAGTCAGTCAGTGAAGTGCCATACGTGATAACACGCTTGGGCGATCATGTCTCGAAAGAGACATGACTGACTGGGCAGAAGATTATCCCGCAGTAGGTTGCCATTGCTTTCTGCGGTAGACTGGTTGCCGACCAAGGCTATAGAACCCAATCTGTCCTGTTATTTAACCCATAACTGGAAGGAATAGACGGATTAATACCTTTCCCAAGGGTATTTGCGCGTAAGAGAACGCAATGAATTCGGCTGGAATTCGAACTCGGCTCCCCGATTTCTCGTTCTGACAATGCACCACAACACAATCTATTACTGCGCTTAAATTCATAAAGTCTAAGGGGCAGAAAAGGAAGTTTTTTTAAAATCATTTCACCCCAAGCAAGGCATTCCGCTGCTATTATTGCGCAGGGGGTTACATAGGGGAAGGTGATATGAGAGTGATTAGCTATAGGAAATGTCAAATGGAGGGTGATAGACGGGTAAGGATGTACATAGGAAGAGTGTTTGAGAGAAAGGGTGCGAGTTAGTGTGTTAAGAAGTGTCTATTGACCTTACATTTAAACTCATGGAGATTGTAGCTGTCGGGGGAAGCAAGTATGTAGAAGGGGATTCTACAGGCGGGAGGTGCGAGAAAAGAAGCTGTTGGAGTAGAAATTGCAGTTACATTTTATTGATAAAAGGTATCACGGTAAAAGGGTGGGACATAGTTGCTAATCTAGTATCTCGTGCAAATTCGTACCTAGGGGCACCAGTGATCTAAGTTCATCGGAGTAGAAGCCGTGAAAGTATTAATAGAAGAGGCACAGGGAAGCCACGTCACGCCGGTGAGAGAGTGACTGCAGCCGGTCTGCCAAGTCGGTATCGATCACATTACAGATTCTCCATAGTATTTTGTCAAGAACGCCTAGGAGAATAGCAGGGGCACCCGATCAGATGTGGCAGCAGTATTCAATACACGGGCAGAATAATTACAATGAAAGTCACTTGTGAGGGATTTTTTTTTCACCCAATAACATTTCCGAAGACAAAACTCCACGGTTTTCTCGATTATATTGAATCAATTGCTAGATCCCATAATGAGAAAAGTGAACTTGGAAAATTTGATACTCACAAGACGGTAAGGTAAGTGGTCCAGATGAAAAGCAAAGCAGAGCATACCTAGCGAGTTTGAAACCAAGGGAGGCGGAGATTTTTTTTAAATAAATGGCACAAATGTAAAATTTATAAAGAGCTACAACGGTTAGCTGAAAGGCCACGGTGCATAGAAGAAGATCTAGAATAGCTAGGTACTATTTACTGGTTTGTCTTTATTTTTTACCTAAAAAATTCTAGATTCTTCAGGGAGGTTCTCCCAACGGGAGAGACTTACATAACATAATCTCCAGACTTCCATTTTCATCTTTTAGCCACATACTGCACCAACCAAAATTGTACTGAATATCGGCTAAATATTAACCGGAAACGATAATACACTCTCAAAATTCTACGCTCTTTCTACACAGTAACCCAAAAGCCTTTTTCTGCAATGACTGGTTTCCATTCACGCGATCATGTCTCTCAATAATTTTTCTCAGTAAAGTTTGTCTTTTTTCTCCGAATTTTTGTTCTACCAAAGATTTAAGGAAGCTTGTTTTGGTAAATTATGCGCCACATTCCCTTGTCTTTCTTGCCTTCTATATATCAGGTAAGTGTTAGTGTTTCTAAGTCCTCTTTCCTCATTATGAGCACTACAAATTTTATCTGTCTCTATCTCTTTCATGTTATATATAAGTGTCCTGATTTAAGCTCAACGACAAAGTTTGGCTCAAAGCTTAAGAATTAATACATACACCAGACCAAATATTAAATAAAAGAAAAATAAAAGCTAGAATTTAGTTATCTTTAAACTTACCAAACTCTCCTCCTTACATAGAGACGGCTGGTTGAACTTAATAAGAACAGATTGAAACACCTTCAAATAAAATGTAAGAGGATAGCTGATTCTGAATTTCATTTCTTGTTTTGTCATGCCCGTTTTATCACTTTATTAAGTTTTAACTTTGCAAAAATATTACATAAGTTTCTAAATTAAAGTTTTTTCTATCTAAATACCAGTTGCATAAATCTTGAGCTCATACTAAATATCAGGGCCACAAATTAATTAGTTAAAGTTTTGGCACCACTTGTACTGCATCCATAGTGGCAGTAAATATATTTAACACCGTATAGAAAGATTAAAAATCTAGTGACAATTTTACATATGTTTACGAATATTTGTTGCAAAATTATAACCTTACGTTTTTCCTGAAAAAGTCCATAAGTCCATCAAGCGCGTTAGATCAGATATATTTTCGTTCTGCATTTGTCGATATATGTATATATATAGTCATCCGCACACAGATTTGTTTTTCTGTATCACAGCTCATCAGTACTGTTAGACTCCGATTGCTTTTAGCCCAGGATTCGAAACCCCACCGAATTGGCGTCAGTCGGCGATTTTATCTATGGGCTATGGGCGCTCGGTAGAAGAAGGTAGACTTTTTAGCGTGTATATTATCATTATACACGCCCAATAGCCAGAGTGCGATGCGTAAATTCCAGAGTAGCTACCGTTTTCAAAATCTAACATTCTTCCAGAGTGCTCAATCAGGGTGTGAGAGCGTATATATATATATATATATATATATATATTATATTTTAGAACATGTACAAATTCTTTTTATATATAGTCACTACAAATTGTACATTTTATTTCGACATTGAACTTCTAATGTCTTCATCAGGTGGAATAGAAGACCTCTTTTGGGAGTTGTGTTTGGGATGTTGGCGGGGGTTAGCGGTAAGTGAATAAGTCTTATAAATTGTCCGTTAGAATTTTGAAGAAAGTGGGGTAGGTAGGGGATATAGTTGATTCATTTATTCTTTGGTTTTATTAGAAGGGGAGAATAAGGAGGTGAAGGGTAGGAAACGATGGGATTGGACCTATCTTTAATGTTTATTTGTATAGCTATAGAATATTTTTGTAATTAAGCACTGTTTTATAATTAATATAATTTTGTATATTTAACCTTAATTTTGAATTTAGGAAATTACTTTTTTCTATAAAACTTTAAATTAGGTTTGATTATAGTTCGTGTAGTGTAATAGGTAAAATGAGATATAAGAGGGTTGTTAGTACTATAAACGTTTATCGTCTCTGGTGGGGGGTTCCTAGTTCTGGCTTGTGCAGTATTTTTCAAGATGATTGCAAGTTTAGTTGTTTAACCTTACTTTTCTTTGTTCCTTATTCACTGGGATATATATATATATATATATATATCTCCGAGTGTATATATATATATATATATAGCCATCCGCAGACAGATCTGTTTCGCTGTATCACAGCTCATCAGTACGGTTAGACTCCGATTGCGTTTTAACCTGGATTGAAACCCGACGGAATTTGCGTCAGTCGGCGATTCTACCTCTGGGCTATGGGCGTTCGGTTGAAGAAGGCAGACCTTTCAGAGCGTATATGTCCTATCAAAACGTTTAAAATTCAAGGCCAGTTATTTTTTCTTGTGCTCTTAAGACATTTGTACTAACAGATGAATATAAGTCAAGATTTCAGGATTTCAGCTCGTATTTTCTGCTATTTATATTAAGATGTGTTAAACAGATGAGAAAAAATCTTTTCTATCATATCACCCAATTTTAGATGAGCAAAATAATTTGTATATATTTTATGAAATTAAACCCAAATGACATGAGTGGACAACAAAAAGAAAGTAATTCACTTTGCCGTTCCAATAACTTTGTCAGGGACTACATATATATAGTCTGACATATTCGAGATATATTTATATGTATATCCTGAAGATTATGTTTAAGCGTAAAAACGACTGTCGTCGCTTGGTTCATAATTACATACACTCTAAATCTGATATGTTAATTAACCTATACACAGCATACCTTAGAACTATATATATATATATATATATATATATGTGTGTGTGTGTGTGTGTGTGTGTGTGTGTGTGTGTGCGGTTGGGGGGTATAGGGGTTTGGGTGTGAATCAAGTGCCTACTGGGTTTAGAAGAGTTAGAAACAGTAAAATTGCTAAGAGGCGAGAACATAGAATGAGTAATAGGGGGATAGCAGGTAGCAATTGATATTGGTGCGATCTCGTCTCCTGTCTAGCATTCTTCTTACTGCTGCCTCAAGCCTCTTCTTTATCCTTGATGAGATCATACAGCATTCACTTCGAAAACACTAGGTACTATACCAAGTAGTTCACCTGGACAATTATCATGAAAGTATTTATAGAAAAGTCAAAGGGAGGCAAATTTACGGAGGCAAGATCAAGTTCAATATTATGCTGATTCTTTTATTGAATTTTATCAAAAAGCTCTAGATATTAGAAGGAGCACCGTACCATATATGGTAGCAATAGCGAGTGGTAGCCTTATAAATATATAAAATAGATTCTGGAAAGCAAAATCATCTAGCACGACACAGTCAACCAACCCACCTGGTAGCTGACCTAGCAATGGATTCAATATATATATATATATATATATATATATATATAGAGAGAGAGAGAGAGAGAGAGATAAAAAACAGAAATCGTCGTCGTCCTGCGGCCGAGATAGAACTCACTACACCCCTCCAGTATTCCCTGTGCATTTGGAACCCTGGCGCAGTTTATAGCAAAATTCATAATCTTGTCAAATATCTGAATACTTGATGCTTCGGCAGGGCTACCAAGAGTGTTTTTATTGTGACACCAACACTAGATGAGTTGCCTCCAGGCCCCATCCTGTTATTTAATCCATAACTGGAGGGAAAGGACGGATTAATACCTTTCTCAAGGGTAGCAGTGCTTAAGTGAATGCAAAGTACTCAACTGGAATTCGAACTCGGCTCACCGATTTCTCTTTCCAAGCCAACATCCACTGCACCACCACGAACATCCGTCACTGAACGCCCTGGTATTCCCAAGCGGCCACCCATCTAGGTACTGACCAGGCTCACGTTGCTTAACTTCGGTGATCGAACGAGAACTGGTGTATTCAACGTGATATGCCGTATGCAGAAAACAGAAATAGGAGTTGTTCCAATGAGAGAAATTTGTATAGAATGAAAAAGTGCTGTGAATGTTTTGTTTAAAGTGTAGATTTATTGATGTTATTGTTATTAATATTACTTGCTTTTTGTATGATATATTAAGTGTCCCCCCCCGCCAAAAAAAAAAAAACCGGATCTCGATATGTGAAGTCACAAGTTTATTCGCCTGAAGAGAGTCAACTTTAGACCCGACATGTAGCGACAAAAATGCCATTATGGACATTTATTAATATATAAAGCTGAAATGTTTTAGGGCAGAGAGTGAGTAACACTATGAAAAGACCAAATATGTAAAAAAAACTGCCTTTGATCTACCAATAAGGACGTTCTGCGGCAACCGATGCAGAAACAAAAGAAGCAAATTTCGCATTAAAGGGAAAAGGATTTTTTGCAATCTTGAAAGCGGATTATGAAAGATGAAGAAAGGAAATTAGCAGAATTAAAGATGAAAACGAAAAATGTGCACAAATAATGATCAATGCAAAGAAGAGTTGTTTGTATAAGTTTCAGAAGGCACGAAGAAATTCAAAAAACAAAAAGAAGAAAGAAAATGGCAAATCTTTATTTAAAATCCTTAATCTGATTAATGTTTTAAGGAACATGCTAAGAACCAGCATCCCACAGACGTAAACATTCACACGAACACATATATATGCAAATGCATAAAAATGGGTACTCCTTTACTTTTATAAATATTGACGCGTATATTTTGTACAAATATTACGTGTATAAATACGAGAGAGGCTCAAAAAAGAAAGACTATTTTTAAATTTAGTAGTTTACTAGAAGACCGAGAGTGCAACAAAGAAATCCGAAGCTGAGTTGGAATAGCAAAAATGCCTTCCAAAACTAAGTCAAGTGGTTAAGAAACAGAAAAATCCTTTTGGAACAAAAAAAAAAAACTGTTTCGTAATACCAGTTCTTATATATTGCAGTGAATGCTGAATACACCTCACAAATGAAGACGTAGCTTAAAGCAATAGAAATGTGATTCTACAAAGGCCCATTGAGAATATCATGGACTAAACATGTGATCCATGAAGTTTAAGAGGAAATGGAAAAATGGAAACATATACTTAACATCAGGAAGAGACAGATAAAATTTCAATGACACATGAGGAGAAAAAAGACTTGAAAAATTAGATACGCTCAGGACAGATTGACGTTTCAAAGGACCGATGTAAATAAAAACTAATCTACTTAGTGAGCTTGAGTAAATGGATGACGGGATGAGATTCAGGGAATTTAACAAAAAGATTAAATTTATCGAAAGCTATAACAGTCATGGAAATGTGGACAGTCATAATCGCCAACGTCATTAAAGGCACAGAGATTAATCCATTAATATTGGTTTATTCCCTCTAAACCATAGCATTTACAGAAGTTTACAGAAAATTAAAATTTTGTCATTATATTCTTTTTTCCTATGTATAACCCGCTTTTAAAATGTCTACTCTTTTGGACGAGGAGACGTAGATGGTATAATAGCTATCGGCGCGAAAAGTGAATTAGATCTGCCGGCTTTCAATTCAACTTCGTTCATTTCACGCTAATGCCTTTGAAAAAATATACATTCATCTCGCACTAGCTATGGGTAAAATAGCAAAATAGATCTCTTTCTTCCTTAGAGGATGCAACCAGTTTAGAAGGAAACTGATTTATAAAATCAGATTGAGAAGAGGCTTTTACAAATATTTTCACGGTTTCTCCTCTGACAAACTTATATCCCTCTTGCCCCATCTAAATGAATTTATTTGGGCTACTAGATTGGCAAATAGGTCCCACCTTTTTACAGACAAAACAGTCAACTGTAACCGCAACTTCTACCCAATCAGTTTCTTTACTCGATCTTTCAGCCTATGGAACTCCCTTCCGAATATTTACCTCCCTGATAGCTACAATCTGCAAGAGTTCAAGTGTAAAATCAATTAGTATCTTTTATCTTCTTGATTCCCATTTTTTTTATCCTTTTCCCGATGCCTCCTTTCTCTTTTTCTTCCTTCTCGCTCTACTCTCATGTAACGTCATGCGCACCAGTGATAGTACTGCCTTGCTTGGAATGAAATGATTATAAAAAAATTTGGGATCTCTCAGACTATTTTACACTAGACACACCACTGCTGCTATAAGTTATGACACACACGCATACGTGCCTTTGAATAGCTGATAAAGCAAAATATATCTGGGAACGGGTGCCACAGGTATCCTGTCATTTACAACTATCTGTCACGTTGCCCGCTCAAAGGTGGCTAAAACGTTTCCCCCCACCCAAGTTTTTATGATGAGGTGGGTAAAACAACATGATTGAAAGCCAACTAGCACAACGTGTTAGACTGGGCTCTATAGCTATGTAGGCAGCCAGTGCGATGATGACACGACATTTCTGAGTAGAGGGCTACATAGGTTACAGTCAAAAGCCACATTGGTGATCTCCCCACCCCCGAATGGAATCATCAGAGACCTATCCACAACAAGATGAGCATATATGTCACGTGAAGAATTGGTTCTACTCAGTCTACTTGGCCAAGACTAGCTACGCATCAATTGATGCATCACCGACTTTCATCCCAGATATGTGGGAGAAGCTGCTGGCATATGCAGCAAATCTTTAGACACACCATGTCACAGGAAGGAAGAACAATGATGAGAAAGCAAAGAAGAATGTTTTCGGAAGAGAAAAGAGTTAAAAACATTCACATTTAAAAACGATAATCATGGGTCAGGTATATATGATCGTTACATGGATATAGGTCCGGTTTCTTAGCTCTTCACAATATCCTATCCCTTGGTAGTCAGCAGGGTTTCTTTTGCCAAACTTGTCGTCTCCGTTTCGCCATCGATTCACACAAGCTTGCCAAGTTCACTGTCTTCGACTGTCTCACCTACCCTTTGATATAGATACCCTTTAATATACCCTTTATATAGATACCCTTTGATGGTCACATTTTCCAAGCTCTCTTTACTATTATGTTTCCAAGAAATTCCAGTTGTCTCTTTATCTGAATCTGGGAAAACATTTTTTTTTACCATTTTCTTTTCTTTAAAACGTCCTCATTGCTTACACACTCTATCCAGTAAAATTCTCAGTAATCTTCTGCCGCCAGTTTTCTATTACACTATGTGGAGATCGTCTAACATTTACTGCTACACGAGGGAATTAATATGACATAGCAATTCTGCATTCTTTTCTTGTTTTCTATTTCTAACGAAATTTTTCTGTTTCATAGTAATTTGTTTAGCTTTTGTAATGAATCTTTCGCTAATCCAATATGCGTGAGGATTTCGCTGCCGCATTTTTCGATCCTCTGTTAAAACACTTTTCAGTTATTTAAACATCTGCATTTGTTGATATTGGGCATCTTCTCTTTCTGAAAACCATACTTCCTGAATACCTACAGTTGATGACGATCCTTTTCTCTTGCTCTATTTTACGACCTTATCTAGGAGGTCTTGTATTGTTACTGCTGTCAGCAGTGTCGTCTGCCTATCTTATATTGTGAGTTGAATATCATCAAAGATGAAGGAAAAACTTGAAGCAACTGAAATGTGGTTCTACAGAAGGATGCTGCGAATATCATGGATCGAGCATCTGAGCAATGATGAAATAATGGAAACAAAGAAAATTAATACTGAGTATCAGGAAGAGACAGCTGAAGTTCCTGGGACATGCAACGAAGAAGGAGGGCTTGGAGAACCTGATACTAACAGGCCAAATAGAGGGGAAAGAGACAGGGGAAAGGAACGGATAACATATTTGAAGGACCTAATCAGGTGGATGATGGAAGGAGGGTTGCATGGCGTAACAAGAGAAGGCGTGCTAAGAGCTACCAGGTATAGGGAGATGTGGAAAGCTATGATCGCTTACGTCCTCAAAAGACAGGGCACATAAAAGAAGAAAAAGAATATATGGATTAAAATCTGACAGTATGATAAAGAAATATAGAAAAGCGTTCCCAATCTGTCTGTTTAAAACAAGATGAGAAATTTAAAAAAATATTCTATTCTATCTGATATTGTAAAGATAAGGCCCACCGATAATACATCCTGTTAGGGTTTGCAGTTCACATATCGTAGCCTAACTGTAGAAATTGAATAATTCTGGTGAAGATACATCCTTATCTTACGATCCTTTTTATTTTTGTGTATCGTCTCATTTCAATTTCTATTTGTACACAGGCGATTTGCTCACAGTATAAGCTTTGGATTAATCTAGCATCCTTCCTTACTAAATCAATGTTACATAAAGGTTAAAACAAATCTTTTAACCGTACTCTGTCAAATGCCTTTGGCTAATATATAAAACATAAATATCTATCCTGCTTTTCTATTGACCTTCCTGATACCATTCTAATCATGGATATCGTATTGTTCTTGTACTATTTACGGCCTAATTCTGATTCGCGCTTTATTCATCTAAATTTTCATCATTAAACTAATTCTCCGATAGAGTTCGTATTAAATTTTACCTATTTTCTCAGATAATGATACGAAGATTGATTTAATGAGGTCCTCCAGTATGCAAAAACTAGTTGATAAAACAGACAACGGTCCGGTTTACATCAGCGTAAAAATGGCAGACATCAGTCTAATTTACATAAAAGTTAAAAAGTTAGGCACATGTTCAGTTTGTATAGAAGTTAAAAGTTAGGTACAGGTCCGATTTAAAATAACTTAAAAAGACGTAGACATAGTTCTAATTTACAACTAACTTAAAAATGAATACATGTCCAATTTTTGACTAGATTAAAAAAGATAGATACTCTCTATGTTACACTCGAGTTAAAAAAGGATGGGTTTACACTTTAGTTAAAAAGATAAACGTATATCCAATTTAAACTAGATTAAAAAGAGCAGATATAGGAAAAGAGTAGATATATGTACAATCATTAAAAAAGAGGCATTTAATATGTATAAAAGTCTGTATGATAAAGGTTATTTAATATTAAATCAAACGTAATTTAACAGAAAATGGAAATACAGGTTTGACATTTTACACAGTTTATTAGAAAAAATTGTAAATTTGTTAGTATCCTTATCAGAGTCATTCCCTTTCCAATTTGACTCACATTAGTCAGCGACTAAAACGAAAAACATTAAACTGTACTATTTTAGAAAGCAGTTGAAAATTACTTCGACAAAAGCGATTTTAAAAATAAATCCCGCACCGTGATTTGCTATATTCTATTTTTTTTTAATTTTTCTAACACGAAGTGCCTAGAAATTCAATCACAACAGGAACAGGAGTCACAACAAGAAAACAAAATAATAAAAGCGATTATTTTTTGGGTTTGGAGAATTAGCAGTATTCAATGTTAAAATATTCGGTGTAAAGCAATTTTTAAAAATACGTTTTCTATTCTTGGCAGAATATAAGAAATGTTTCTAAATATGTTATTATCGTTTATCAGTGGTTGTCATAGGATTTATATATACTAATATAATACCCGTCAAAACTAATGCAGTAATTCACGTATGGAATAAAAAAAAACTTGGGTCTTATTCTCAACCTTTATGCACGCTCAGCGTAGGGACAAAATGTTAACCTTTGGAACTGTAGTTAAAGATCTTCTACTTCTCTATGCCATGTCCCTTCAGGACCTAGACTATTATGGCCTTCCACGTTTCCCTATCCCTGATAGCTCTTAGCGCGTTTTCTCTTGTTCAGGCAATTAAGTGCCATACGTGAAACACGCTTGGGCGATCATGTCTCGCAAGAGACATGACTGATTGGGCAGAAGATTATCCCGCAGTAGGTTGCCATTGCTTTCTGCGGTAGACTGGTTGCAGACCAAGGCTATAGAATCCAATCTGTCCTGCTATTTAACCCATAACTGGAAGGAAGAGACGGATTAATACCTTTCCGAAGGGTAGTTGCGCGTAAGTGAATACAATGGCTTCAACTGGAATTCGAATTCGGCTCCTTGGTTTCTCGTTCCGAGTCGATATCCACTGTACCACAATGCACATCTTTTGTTTACATTAACAATTTACATTTACATTTCTTTTTTTTACATTGACTATATAGCTTAACACACACACACACACACACACATATATATATATATATATATATATATAGATGAAACAATATAGGTAGTGAAGACAGAAATATGCGAATTTACCCTGTATTTATATAGATAGATAAAATAATAATCAATTTTCCTCCAAATGCATTCACATAAATGGGTTCTTTTTCGCGCCTTATATTACTTCATTCGTCTTTTATATTCTAGTTAATTGAGTCTCTTCTATTGTGTGTAAGCAGAAGACTAGTGATACCGAAAGACATTATTAATTACTAATATATATATATATATATATATATATATATATATATATATATAATACATGAATACGTAAAAGGTTTTTTAAGTGGAGCCCATGTAAGTGCGTGTGGATTGAAGCAAATGCTGCCCGGTTCAGTGGCAACAGGGCTTTGCACAAGATTAGATATACTTTTCCCAATAATCTCGAAGACACATGTCATTTCGGTTCATCTGTTGCAGGCAGCAAAAGTGGAATGGCGAAGCAAGAGGAGGCTGCGTACAACGACGTGTTTAGACAGGGAAAAAGACAAAGCTTTAGAAAACCACTTCTTTAAAATCCAAAAGTAATGGCGTCTTGCTTGACTAAGAAAGCTGCTTTGAATTTTCTGAACAGATTCACTTGAATAAAACAGAACGCCACAAGCTGAGCGAAAAGACAGCGTTGTCTGTGCATGCAATATGGTAGATACGAAAGAATTTTACTCAGGTTGATTTAGTCGGGCATAAGGCTAAGAGATTAGGGTGTTCTCTTCTCTATCAAAATCGTCTACAATACAAGGCTACTAAATAAGACACACGAAGCCTCTATTGAGTATCAGACCCGAAACTCATTAAATTTACATTGCCCAGTGAACCTGATAAACAATGCAGAATTGTAGTCACCCTCATAGGTTTGAATAATGTATATTTAACAAGCAACTTTTTGTTCATATATGTCATTTTAATCAATAGATCAACAAAAGTGCAATATAATTGAGTGACTCAAGAATTTTCCGCCGAAACTGTTCGATAAACATTTTATAAATATTTTTATAAATATTTTAGCACTTTTCTTGATTTATTAAATACTTTATTTTATGCTACTTATCGAGCGCATTTCTGGGAGAAGTTCTAATAACCTCAAAAGTATTTTATATTCTTGTATATTTCACGTATTTTCACAGTTGTATTTTTATCAATACGATTATTATTAGTATTACGAATAAAAGTACTTTAAAAAAAGATCAAATAAACACTTTGTCAATTTTTTATGTAATTATCGCGTTTTTATTCAAGGAGACATGAAGAACTTATGCATGATTTTTGACATCGTTTTTAGCATTTTCGACCATTCTGTAGTTCTTTTAATTGATAAAAATTGCAGAAGATGAGATGCTTTCCTGAAAGTAACGCCGTATTAGAGTTTCTGTTAAACAACGTTAATATTTTATAAATTCGCGTAAGGATAAATTTTTATTTAATTGTCTATCACCTTTCATTTTTTTCTTTTAAGAAACATGTCCCTTCAGAAAATTCACGATTCATATCTATAAATCTACCATCCGCCCGTGTATTGAATACTGCTGCCACATCTAGTCGGGTGCCCCTCGGGGTCCTTGACAAAAACCAACGGAGAATCTGTAATGTGATCGATGCCGACTTGGCAGCCCGGCTGCAGTCACTCTCTTACCGGCGTGATATGGCTTCCCCGTGCCTCTTCTATAAATACTTTCACGACTTTTGCTTCGATGAACTTAGTTCACTGGCGCCCCCTAGATATGAATTTGCAAGAGATACTAGATTAGCAACTAGGTCCCACCCCTTTACAGTGAAAGAGATAAAATGTAATTTCTACTCTAACAGCTTCTTTTCTCGCACTTCCCGCCTGTGGAATTTTCTTCCATTACTTGCTTCCCCGACAGCTACAAGCTCCAAGAATTTAAATGTAAGGTCAATAGACATGTATCACACTAACTCGCATCCATTCCTTCAAACACTCTACCCACCGACCCAACCCCCATCCACGGTATCCTAATCCGTCTACCACCCTCCTTCCGGCATTTCCTATAACTAACCACTCTTTCTCATCACTTTCCCCTATGTAACCCCCTGTGCAATAGTGGCAGTGGAATGTCTTGCTTGGGGTGAAATGATTAATCTATCTATCTATCTATCTATCTATATATATATATATATATATATATATATATATATATAAGCCGAACGTGTGCCTAACTTTTAACTTTTCCAAATAGTGCAATGAATATTTATTATTAATTATACTTTAGAACGTGTACAAAATACAAACTACTACAAAACTGTACATTTGAAAGAAACTACCTGAAGAGACATTGTTCTTTCAATGTCGAAACAAAATATACAATTTTGCAGTATTTTGTAGTTTGTATCTGCTTTAAGTATAATTAATAATACGCACAGACACAAATATATATATATATATATATATATATATATATATATATCGGAAAAGGATATATATTTTTTTATATATCTTAATAATATTAGGAAAATAAAAGAAGTGTAACAGCTTCATGTGAGTAAATGACGTTTACGTTGATGTGCTTACATATGCGCATGAAATAAAATGACAAATAAATTATCAAGTTTATTTTCTTTAGACATGTATTAGGATATATAGTATATATGTAGGCAACTCAACGTAAACATCACTTTTTTCATTTTTGTTTAAATGAGTTTATATCGATTAAACGTTTCAACCGTTGTACGCTGTATTCTTCAGGTGCTAGGAATTTTACAATCACTGGGGTATATCATTCTCATTCCTTGCGTAGAGTCTCTTTTGGTTGTCATCAGTTATCTCCCACTAACCCTGCACGTTACTTGTTCACCACTGCTGGAGCCTGGTATATAACTTACAATTCTTTGGGTCATGTCACAGGAACTAACCAACGTCTATATTCACCGGAGCATGTGTCCTTAAGAAAATTATTCATTCATAGTCGAGCGGTGTAAGACGCATCAGGTTCACTGGAAGCTTCTCTTACGCTGTTAGGGTTCTCAGGTTCGAATCAGTTTCGTGTAACAAAAATTTCTTCAGCAGGCTGGTAGACATATATATATATATATATATATATATATATATATATATATTAAATGTACAGTTTAATTAAAAACAGAATATCTACTCAATTACGAGTATCGTTTAAAAATAATGTTCAAACAAATAAATTATATATATATATATATATATATATATATATATATATACTATTGACATTAATCGGACTATTGTCCTCATCTTTGTTGCTATTTGTACGGCATTACAATCGCTGTAAACTCCGGCTTTCTTCAACAATTTCGAACCGAACACTTTAATACAATCACTGGGATATAACATTCTCATTCCTTGTGAGTTGTGAGTTCAATACTAGGCTATAGCATTGGTGAACAAGTAACTTACTGAGTCCGTTTAGAAAGAGATAATTCATGACTACCAAAGTAGGCTTCGCACAAGGAATAACAACGATATACCCTAGTGATTGTAATAAAGGGTTCGGTTCGAAATTCCTTGCACCTGAAGTAGGCTGGAGCGTACAACGACCGAAACGAAATACAAATGAAAACAAAAACGAGGACAATAGCCCGAATAATGTAAATAGTGTAATGTTGAACTCTTGTATATCAGTTTTGTAATAAATATGTTTGGTGCTCTATGTCATTTTTATAATCCAAGATTACAACGTATTCTATCATTATCGGACACCCGATTGCTTATTTTTGGAAGATAAATTCTGATATACAAATGAAACTTTGGATTTTGATGTGCACATTCCGTCCTCTGTTAAAAGACTTCCTGGGAATTTCAATTTTTTGTATTTGTCTGATTTTGTATTTTGCGTATTGATCTGTAGCTTTTACGGACAACCGTTTTTCTTTTAGTTAATATTTAACAGCTTATTTTCGCTTTCATTTACTGCCATCTTCTAAAAACAGTGTTTCTAATGTTGTTCAGACTGTAGCATTCAATAACGAATCCATCTAGTATTTCTAGTTCCCTCAATATTACATAACTGCAAAAATTGAAAAAATCCGGTGAGACGACACATCCTTGTTTTATACTTTTTTCTATGTTTTATATTTGCTGAATTAATTTTCTTCCTCGCCCAAGTCTATTGCTCCCAATATAATTTTTCTGTTCTTCTAATATCCTTCACAAATAAACTTTCTCTCCTGCACTGACAATTCTTTTTAAAGTAGATTGTCAAAAGCTTTTGCATAATCTATACAACTTAGGTATGCATCCTTTTGCATTTGTATTGCTCTTTCAGACATCATTTGCGGTACAAATATCGCATTCCCTGTTCAAGTGTCTGCAATATCAGAAATTCAGTTAATTTCTGTACGTGATACACGCTTGAGACTGACTAGGCAGAAGAATTTTTCCCGTAGTAGGTTGCCATTACTTTCTGCGATAGACTATCGCCAACCAATGCTACAGAATCTAATCTCTCCTGCTATTCAACCCATAGCTGAAGGGAGAAGAGATGGATTAATATCTTGCCCAACGGTATTTATTTCGACTGAAATTCGAACTCGCCTCTCCAATCTCTCATTCCGAGCTGATATCCATTACAACACAACTCACATCTATGTCTGCGGTGTAGTCGTTCTATTTCTAAAACTGACGACGCTCTATTCATCTGGATCCGAATACGTTTTGTTAATAATTTAATTGGGCATTATCTTAATTGCTGATCTTCGAAGAGGGACTCATTAAAAATTCACTAATGTGTGCTATTCGAATTCACATTCCCACTTAATTCATTGTCTGCTTTTAATGCTGCCTGTATACTTCTTCAGCTTAACATTTCTATAAAATTACAGAAAATTAAACATTTTTTGCAAGACACGTATTTTCTAACGTTTATTTGGTCATTATGCTATGTACACTTGAAGTTCTTACTCTAAACATAGTTATATAGGGCTAAACATGAGAGAATTATTATTATCAATTGAAATATTAAAACCTGGAAAACAAAAATTTATAGAAATTAAAAGAAAAGAATAGTACTGTCATAGTCGTTGCGCTTAGAATGATAAAAAAAAGAAAGACGACAACGCATTAAAAATCCCTGGAAATTCCAGGTTAAGAGAAATACATAAAATGACTAACCCTAACACTAAGAAGAACTTTTTCCATGCAAAGCTAGTGATGTTATGAAAGTTAGAAAAACAATTCATAAAATATAGCTAAAGAACACACCACGACCTGCATTAAGTCTTCGCGTAAGATAAATAAGTTAGAGTGGCCATAACCGAAATCAACATAGATTAATAATAATAATAATAATAATAATAATAATAATAATAATAATAAGCTAGAAAACTTACTATTTTTTATTGTTTACATAATCAGCACAGTTGTGAAAAATCTAATCCAACTCGACAAATTTGCAGTATTGTGAAATGTCAGACGACAACAATGGTTCTTACGAATGCTACAGAAAATAGGATCATTAAATAAGGTTTCTAAACCTAAAAGTTTAGAATGCTTACAAAAATGTTTATTGTTTTATGCTATTTTATTTTTGATATTTTTATCATATTTAGTCAAAAGAGCATATTTAGAAGCCAAGATTACATTCAATTTTTATATTCTTTATATGTCAAAATTGTTTTCTGCTAACTTACATATCTATTTTACAAAAGCGAATGTAAATTCTGTTTGTGTGTGCGTGTGTATGTATATGTTTATATATATATATATATATATATATATATATATATATAACAATGAAAAGTGGAAAATACTTTAATTGGGGTAGATAGACTACACTATCGCCCGGTTCACACTCCACCCTCGTCTATTGAACGGGTAAAGAGGCTCATCCCTTGATCTCTGTTTAGGATGCGGTTTCTGGTTTTCTCTTTTCCAATCTCTTCACTCCTACGTAGCCCCCTGCACATCAGTGACGTTACCGCCTTGCTCGGGGTGATATGATTAAAAAAAAATCGTGTAGCGTGTTTCGCTCTTTGAGACTTATTCGGACTAAAGTGATGTTTACGTTGAGTTGCCTACATATTGTGAGTTATATACCAGGCTACAGCAGTGGTGAACAAGTAATGTGCAGGGTTAGAGGGAGATAATTGATGACAACCAAAAGAGACTCTACGCAAGGAACGAGAATGATATACCCCAGTGATAATACAGCGTACAACGGCTGAAACGTCTAATCGATATAAACTCATTTAAACAAAAATGAAAAATAGTTAAGGTAGGGCACTGGTCTAAGTCGGTCAAAACCGGATTTTGAACAGTTTTCAGAATGACTAACACTTATACTCGGTTTTGAGAATTATTGTTTTTTGTGCGAGTCCTATTCCCGTAGATAAAAATTAAATTCAAGCATGTCTGAAAAAAACTGAGGTTTAATGCAAATGCATTGTTAATTATTTTGCAAATAATAATATTCAGTGAAAAACAAGGCATATCAGATGTTGTATACTAATGAAATATTCACTGGATGAACAGATTAATTTTTTATTGTACTATTTAAATAGCGACTCTTTTTTTTCAGTCAGTTAAGTGCCATACGTGATGCATGATTGGGCGATCATGTCTCGATAGAGATATGACTGACTGAACAGGAGATTTTCTCGCAGTTGGTTGCCATTATTTTCTGCGATACACTGGTTACCAATCAAGACTATAGAACCCAGTATACCCTGTTATTTAACACATAGCTAGAAGGAACAGACGGTGTAACATCTTTTCTAAGGGTATTTGTGCGTGAGTGAATGCAACGGCTTCAACTTGAATTCGAACTCGGCACTACCGATTTCTCGTTCCGTGCCGATATCCACTACGCCACAACGCTAATTTTTTGCCACTCGTAAAATTATGGAATTTTTTCAGGAAAATGATTTTCATTAGCACACCCTAACAATCATGAAATTTGTCAGAATCGAAAGATATTGATTTTTATCGATTATATCGATCTCTTCATAATATCGATACAGTAACAAATAGATTCCTGTTTTTTTACACAATTATTAGAACTAGCTGTTTTTTTTACAAGTTTCAAGTTTGAAACTGTGATATCTGAACGCATAAAAATTTTCGAATAATAAGTAACTATCTTAAATAAAGAATAAACTGATATATACAGTGATTAATTTATGTAATGTCTCGTTCTTTACTTTAAAATGATTTTAAAAATTCTTTCTGGAAAAAACCTGTTTTCATACACAAAATAGCTAAATACAGTTAGCCATAAAAAAAAAGGAATGACTTTTACATATTATCCGTATTTTGAACATGAAAACCCTCTTCAAAAATTATTTTTAAAAATGAATAATTGTCGATTAACAAGTTGATGCCATTTGGATGACAGAAATCTTACTGTCTATCAAATGAAAACGTTCATAAGAATTAGTTCTGGTTTGGTCTATTCTGTTTTAACTGAGATATTGGGATGAGCAAATTGTATAAATGATGGGTTTCAAGAATGCTGATACCAGAGTAGAAACTGAGAAAAATAGCCGTTTTAAGAGCTTTTCAAAATCGCTTATATGTAGACCTTGAATATTTCCACAGCGGACTAGTAACTTAAAATGAAATCTAACTTTACCACTTGGAACCGGAATCAAAGATTCTAAACGAAATTGATTTATTATTCTGAAGACGCAATTGTGATAAACAAACTGGAAAAAGGAAAAGACGTTTATGGAGTATGATACACCAGAATTAAGACACCTGAAGTCTAAAAACAAAGGAAAGCTGAGGACAGGTGTGCTTTGACCCAAGGATAAGAAGCTCATTTGCTCTGTTCAGATTGCAGTATGAGTTTAAATTGCTACCCCTATTCTCCTTACTCACCAAATATCTGGCTTCTTTCTGTTTCCTAAACTCACGTTCCACCTGCATGGTCTAAATTTTGTGAACAATGATGCGATAATATGTGACGGGTAGGTGTTTTTAGAGGATCAGGATGCCACCTTCATTCGTGATGAGATTGCAATGCTTAACATTGTTGGACCAAGTGCATTGATGTCAAGGGCGGGAGTGATATTGAAAAATAGTGAATATCTGTCATGTTTCTCTAAATCGTTCTAGGTGAGGCTTAGGATCTTTTGCACAATCTTCGTGTAACACGCTGTATATTTAGATATATTATAGATGTGTATTACATTTACATCTGCCATCTATCAAAAATGTTTGTATAGGAGTGAACTGCAGACTCTCTCACTCTAAAAATGTATCGTACATCAACAAACATTGATTATCATTTGTTAGAAATTAATGCTAGTGTTAATTTCAGAGGTGGATTATAAAATAAATTTGCATAAGCATTGCAAATTGTTTTGCTATATTTATTTACGAGAGTGAAGCAGCTGCGAATGATGTATTGTAAAAGAAAACACAGCAGAAGTAACGCATGTTAGTTTAGGATTCAACCTACACCGAAGTGTCAAATGATTGCGGAATTATCATGTTGAAACATCGATTCTCCCCACGATCACCAAAGGTAAGCAACGTCGGAACTGGCTGGGTAACTCCTTGGAAAAACCAGGTACTGTAAGATTGAATGTGTGGGTGATATAATGAATAAACGTTCAAGATTAAAAATAGGAGAGCCAAGTTCAAATTCCAATCGGGTTCTTTATATTTTCTTTGCATAGTATTAGGCGATTATAATCGAACAGAGTTAATAGCCGAAGCGTGTCACATCTATCTCAACAAATACGAATTGGGACAACTCAGTGTATTGCTTATTTCTCCTCATCCAGAACAGAATCTGGGGAAGGCCAAGGTCTAGCAAATGGCCGTCACAGGTTGAGAAGAAGGAGATTAGCCAATAGACATGGGATCACGTGAAATATTCTGGTTTCTGAAGCAATCAGTTATCTCCATCTAACCCTGCTGAAGCGATCTCAAATGTCTCAACAATTTCAAAAACTGACCATTCCATACGTTTGCAAGGATCGATCAGTCCCGTTCTATCACGTTGTAAAGCAGCGTAGTGGATGGTAACACTGATTCATTTAATGCTAGAGAACAAAGCATTTAGGTCTGAGCATTTCTATGACATGAAAATTGGTGTCGACACTTATTACCTTTATTACCGTCTTCAGACTTATGGAACGTCAGTGTATTTATATTTTATATGAAATAGCATTCCTCCTAAATAAACATAGATTCTTTTAAAATATAGTTTGCATCAACTTTACTTAAATAATTGATTAAACCTGTAAGGGACATTGTCATTTTACTGTGTCTGTTACGAAAAGTTTATTCATTGTAAATACTATTTTCGTAAAGCCTATACAATTATCTAGAACCTATTGTATGTGGAATATTGTAAGCGACTCAATTCAATGAGCTCATTGCTTCGAGCTAGTAAAAGTAAATGACAAAAAATACAAAAATCTGAAGACAAGTTTTTTGCGTTGGTTCTTCAATGATCTCGATATAACTGACGTTCCTAAGATATATTCGTTTTTATAACAGAATGGTGATTGAAACGCGCATGTGTTGAGATTGTGGCAAAAATAGCAAAACAATAAGTAAATATATATATATATATATATATATATATATATATATATATAAACCTAAACACACTCACAAATATATATATATCGTTCATTCAGTAATGGATTAGAATACTCTCTGCTATTAGGTGTGTATAATGATAAGATACACGCTAAAAAGTCTGTTCTTTCTACCGAGCGCCATTAACTCAGAGGTAGATCCGCCGACTGACGACATATATATATATATATATATATATATATATATATATATATAATAAACATAGATTTTTTCCACACCGGTAATATGTTTATTTTATTGATGGTGAATTTATTGTTGGTATAAACTGCAGGTGTGTTATTATACATAAAACTCTATTTGAATTGACACCACATCTCAATGTGCGATATATATATATATATATACTACCGGCCATAATTATTAGACCACCCGAGTGTTTAAAAAAAATTATGTTTTTCATACTATATTTAGTATTTATTGCCAAGGGAATAAATGTATATGATAATAGAATATTTTTTGTTAACAATAACATGTGCACCAAATGAATTTATAAACATTTAATCATTACCTATATTGCAGTTTCATCATAGAAAGAATGAAGAAAATTTAGGGTGATTCGGACGAGTTCATCTTTGTTTCATTGTCTTGAAAAACTTTGCAAAGTAATAATAATAATAAAAAGTTCTATTTTCATTTAGAATTATCCACTTGACAACAAATACTATAAATAGTATGAAATACATCATTTCTTTTAAAAAGATGGGGTGGCCTAATAATTATGGTCGGTAGTGTTTATATATATAACAATATTGGCAACAAGTTTGATGATATTATATATATATATAAAACCTAGGGATTGTTCATGTATGAAACAGACTAATACAATGAAACATTTTAAAAAGCGATTTTACAATCAATCTTTTACTAACAAGGACAAACGAAATATGATCTCACTTTCTAAATACTTTTGGAGGTTAAAAGAGGAGAATAAAGCACCTAAAGTTTAATGGAAAATTCTCAAACAAGCTAAAGTCACCAGGTCAGTGAATGAACCATGTTTCATCTGAGAAAATGGAAATTATAAAGTACATGAAAAGTGACATATTACTAAATCAAATGCACAAATCTACAGCAAATTGTAAACATATTAAAGAATTAACAATATTAAACATATTAAACATATTAAAGAATTACAATAATGCTAGTATGATTAAATCTAAGGTATAAAACTATTGCAGTTGTAAACATTTATAATATAAACCTTACTATCTTTATAATTTACTTTAACTATATGATCTTACTTCCTATGTTATTTTATCTTTATTTTCTATTACAAAGTGATAAAAGTAGTTTTATTGCACATGATAATTACTGTTAGTAGTTTTAGCCAGATACTAGCTTATATTTATATTTACATTTTTTATTTATTTTTTATTATATATTATTTACTATTATTTATTATTTTATTATTTTTCTTATTATTAATAATTTATTATATTTTTCTTCTTTTTATTATTTTATTATATACTTTATATTTTAAAATATTGTTATTATTTTTATAATATATGTTTTTATTTTATGTTTATTTTTTATGTATATTTATATTACTTTATCTTATTTTAATTTAATTTCAATTTAAATTAATTTAATTTTAATTTTAATTTTTACTTTTAATTTTATTTATTTTATGTTATCTTTCCAATTTATTATATTTGGTCTAATGAATTTATATCTTCGTGTTGTTTTTATTTTTTTATTTTACCATTTATGAATAATTTTTCTGTTTGCATAATGTGATTTCATCTTTTTTTTAAATGTCAAAAGATTTAACTTGAAACACTGTAATCTATGTCTGTAATTCACTTCCGGCGCAAATTGAAAATTTCTCTCTCTTGGCCGTCTCCATTGTCTTCTCTCTCCACATCTTATTTTCTGATCATTTCTTTCCTCTGCTCCCTCTTTTTTAATAATATTTTTTACCACGCCCCAAAAAAAAAAAAAAAAAGGTGTTGTTCCTGAAGGAATTAAAAAAAAACAAAATCATTTATTACCATCATTATTAGCTACCTAATGAAACATTTTGTTCATTATTATTCAGTTGTATATATATATATATATATATATATATATATATATTGTCATTCGCAGACAGATCTGTTTCGCTGTATCACAGCTCATCAGTACCGATTGCTTTTTTACCCGGCCGAAATGGCGTCAGTCGGCAACTCTACCCCTGGGCTATGGGCGTTCGGTGGAAGTAGGCAGACTTTTTAGCGCATATCATTATACGCGCCCAATAGCTAGAGCGTTCTAATTCGTTTCACTGAATGACCGATGCGTACATGCCAGAGTAGCTACTGTTTATCAAAGTCTACTATTTTTTCATCAAGGCAAAGCGACAATGCGACCTTGAGGCAAAAAGTTGCTGGGAGGGTAATAGTGCATTTAAATTATAATAAAAACAATAAAAGTGCGGGATTAAGAGAAAAAATAGCGATTGTGGTTGCATTTAAATGTTTGACGATTGTAAGGAAGAAACCAGAAGCGTGTACCACAGTTAAAAATCACAGTTTGCGTTAATTTTATTCAGTAATTAGGGATTGAATTTTAAAACTTAAATAAAGAAATAAGCAACCGACAATATGCAGAAATTCCATTGAACCGCAAATATTGGAATCAGAAGTGAAAGCTGCACTGGTCAAACCGAATAGAAAAAAAAGCAGAAGGTCCATGCGGCATTGTAATAGAGAAACTGACAGAGTCAATATATTGACCAGCGACAGAGAGAGAAAGAACGACAATGAGACAGAGACGATGTGTATCATCACCCAACCCAAATAGGTTATTGAAGCGAGAGGATCTATTTCCGTAGGCATCAGAGAAAAGATTTTTTTTTTTTTTGGCTAGTGTTTAGTCAAGATGTCTAACTATATAGAACCGAAAGGAACAAAAATAAATAAGATTCTTATAATATATTTCATACTGTTTCAATTAATAAACGTTTGTACTATGGCCATTAGGACACACAAATAAAAACAAATAAAAAAACTGAATAACAAAAGAGAAAATACTTCGGCGATGGGAAGATTATATCGGAGATCTCTTCCATTCCGAAAATTTAACAAAAAAAGATAAGTTTTTCCCCTCGTTATTTTATTTTATTTTTTGAAAATTAAAATTTCACTTTACTCACATAAATATTTTAATTTGGAGCCGGATCTAACGTGTTCAGTTAAGGCTTATTTTTATTATTTTTTTAGTCCTCGTGGTTATAGTACGAAAAAGAACTGGCAATTCGGACATATACTAAGCCGTAACTTAATAATTAAATACTCTCGCTCCCAACTACCCTATCAAAACGAACTCATAAATCATCACTACAGACAGACAGAGATTAGCTTAACCCCAACCCCCGAACGACAAAAAACAAAATATTTTTTGTAATTTTAATGGCTGTTAAAACAAATTCACTGAGGACTGCCAGTTACCCAACTCTATGGTCTTGTGAGTGAAGTGTGATTTTATCAACCCGATAGGGCAAAAGATAACTCCTACAAAAGTGCGGAAAAAATCTTGAAGACTCAGCGGTCATCCAACAAGAGGCGGTGGCTTGATAAATAACCGTGAAAAAGGCAACAGAAAATCACACAACTGTTTTTGCCAAGAATGATCATAGCCTTGAAAAATCAATATTTAAACCCAAATTCGTGAAGGTGATTAAGTGCAAATAAATTAGCTCTTCGCCCGATATTGACAACAGGTGTCACTTGACCATCATCAAGCGACTGTTATATATATATATATATATATATATATATATCATAAAGACAACAGGAAAACTTATCTTAGCCGACTCGTTTCGTCTTCTAATGGACTTTATCTGGGCAAATGTAAGGATCTTGTTTTGTAATAAGTATTCATAAACAGAAGTAAAAATATCGTTGGATTTTAAGAATTTTTAAATTTATGAATGCGTATGAATATACTTCAAGCTAAATGAAAGGCAGGATCAACTATAGGGAATGCTTAGTGATATAATTTAATGTCTAATAAATGAAAGTGCTTAATTGTTGTTAATGCTGTTACTGATCATTTTATAATGTTTGTTATTATTTATATTTTAGATTTGATTAAGAATTATATATAAAAATATTCTTTATAATTCTATTTTTTTTATTAAGAATTTTTCCTTCTAAGTCACTTTATTTTATGCACACACGCATACACAACATCAAAGAGACAAACACGCTCTCATATATATACATATATATATATATATATATATATATATAAGGAAAAAATTAAGGCAGACATGTTATTTCATGGTAAATCGGAAGTTTAGGTATATTTCAGGCGAACTGTCATCAGCTTGCGTCTGTGTTGTACAGAAGATTTCACATGAATGAAATTCACAAAGACCCCCCCAAAAGACCCTCGTACCTCCAAAAAATGTTTATTCCGTTTTTTTTGGGGAGGATTTGTGAATTTCATTCGTGTGAAATCTTCTGTACAATAAAGACGGAAGCTGATGATGGTTCGCTTGAAATAGGCCCACACTTCCGATTTACCATGAAATAACATGCCTACCTTATTTTTTATATTTGCTCTATATGTATTTATATCCATATATGTTTAGAGTTGCCTTAGAGAGTTATTCTACCACTTTATGTATAGGATACTCCTTTGGATTCTTCTATATCTACACCGCATGCTCATATATATATTTATATATATATATATATATATATATATATATATATATATATGTGTGTGTGTGTGTGTGTGTGTGTGTGTGTGTGCATTTTGATTTTTAAATGTCTTGAATGTAAACGACAAAACGAGAGTATTTCTGAGGAAACTTCTACAGATTGAATTAACAGACGAATGCCTGTGAACACGCCCATCTACTCTACAAAAAGAAACGGAGCGATCGATTCA
The DNA here is from genome assembly GCA_037127315.1 of Ascarosepion bandense. Taxonomy (NCBI): domain Eukaryota; kingdom Metazoa; phylum Mollusca; class Cephalopoda; order Sepiida; family Sepiidae; genus Ascarosepion; species Ascarosepion bandense. Next base: position 1,046,292 of record JBBBDQ010001865.1, read on the forward strand.
ATAGGTGACATAAATAAACTGACAGGCGTATTAGGCTGTTTTGGGTAGAAAAGGAAGATTCATACCTAATTTTGAACACAATCGGATAGAAAAGCAAAGAAAGTCCCAAAAAGACATCCCGTTGAGTGACTGAAAAAAAAAAAGAGTCACAATGCAAAGGCATTCACAGCACGAATGATGGAGAGACGCCATATAGAATCGTCTACGCAGTGATTCATGGCACAAATGATCATTTGGGACCCACACATACAGCAAATCAATTTTTTACTTTCCGAAGTGAACAAAAGTAGTGTTTATCTAACACACACACACACACACACACACACACACACACACACACACACACACACACACACACACACACACACACACACACATACACACACACACACATACACACACACACACATACACACACACATACACACACATATATATATATATATATATATATATATATATGCCTGGCCGCTCATAGCCGAGGATGCTAGTTTAGTAGGGTGGCTTGTTAATATCTATTGCAGACGCCTGCTCAGGTACTTGTGCGTTTGTTCAACACTGAAACCACCTATTATTTATACTGCAACGATGCTGGGCCAACATTAGTTACAGACCCTGGGAGAGAGCGGGTTATCTAGTGTAATCAATACTTTGAACAAAACCAGCACTCTCAATCTCTCGGTCATAATGTCTTAAGAATTCGTGCTAGAAACAGCCATTGACGGCTCCCAAAGTGTTCCGTCTACTCAATTTCATACACAAGGTTTGGGTCATTCAGTGATATAGTTTTCAGTCAGTTTCCAAAAAATCATGGCAGTGAATGCTGAACAATTTATTCACAGATGAAGAAGAGACATGAAGAAACAGAAATATGTTTCTACAGTTGAATGCTGGGCATACCATGGCACAAATATGTGATCAACATTGACGTTTTAAAGAAGATGAAACTTATCATTAACATCAAGATGATTCAGTTGAAAGTTTTAGAGCACATTATGAGAAAAAAGAGCTTTTAACATTTGATAGTTCAGGACAGATTGAAGACAAAACAACGCATAACCTACATAACGAGCTTGAATATACTGAAGACAGAACACAGTTTATGAGGGATAACAAGAAAATAAAATACATTAAGAGCTAAAAAAGACAGGAAATTTTAGAGAGCCATAATCTACAACCTCTTAAAGGGACAAAGCCCATAGAAAGTATATTCTTTTGTTTTTCTGTAGTACAATCCCTAACCGTTTCATTTCCTAAAGCCTACAAGACGGTAAGATTTCTGTTAAATAACTTACATATTGTTTATATTCTAATGCTTTCTTAGCAATATCAGAAATACTTTTCTTCTGGTAATGTTCGGTGTGTGTTTAAGGCATGGAAGATCATGGCTCTTCACACTTTCCTTTGAAGCTTTCTGTATTTTTTCTATCTCGCCTAAGCCCTATTCTGGCACCTACTTACACAAACTCATTAAGAATGTTATGTTATTTTGTCATGTGTCCCTCTTTCTTTTGATATATTCCGTGAATATCAAATTTTCTTAGTTTCGTTTTCTTATTATGTAGTCTAGAACTGTCCCTTACTAATGTTAAACAGACGGGTTCATTAATTTTAGTTTTCTCTAAAACTTTGTCGTATGACACATATTCAGGTCATGGTATTCTTAACATCCACATCTCTAGAACCATATTTCAATGGCCTCAAGTTTCTTTTTTATCTGTAAAGAAATAAAGCAAAAAACGAGAACATTTTTAAGTAGGTAAATGTATTGTTTATTTCCTTTTAGAGTAGGTTCAGTTAACGTCGATCAATGAACTATTTTGAGAATTGAATAATAATAATATGAAACTGCATAAATAAAATATTTTCCTCAAATCTCAAAAACCTTTGTACCAACATCACAAATATGTTTAACAAATAATTAAAGAATATAAATATATATTTGAGTCAGCTAAGAACAGTTCAAACTGCCTGCATTCGACAAATCCCAAACAGTCTAAAACGGAAGAGAAACTAATTTAGAAAATAGAAAAAGTAAAATATTTTGCTATTTTTAGAACCCGTCGGATCACATATTCAAAAAGATGTCACATGGATTTAAATTAGATTTAAAATACAATAATATTGATTGGACAAACTTTCCGAAAAAAGACTCATTGAACGTATCTAAAACACTGTATTTCTGGACTTCGAATATAATAATGGAGTGTAATATCTCCATGTAGAAAATAAAAATTATGGGTATGGGATTTCGGGTTTTTCTTCAAACTCCTTATGGAGCTGTAATTGATTTCATAGATCAGACTTTTCTATAATTTCTTATTCAGTTTTCTTGCTTTTTTTATGATCATTTCAGGCCAGAACACAATACTGCCACTGGTGTGCAGGAGGTTACATGAGAAGAAAGCAAAAAGAAAGAGGATAAAAATTCAGGGTGTGTTAGAGAAAGGAGAAGAGAAATAAACACCGTCTCATCATCGCACTGGCTGCGGACATAGCTATAGAGCCCAGTCTAACATGTTGTGCTAGATGGCTTTCAATCATGTTGCCTTACCTACTTCATCATAAAACCTTGACAGGGGGAAACATTTTATTCCTCTTTGAGCCTGCAATGTGACAGCTAATAGTAGGTTACGTGGTACCATTGCCACCCGTTACCAGACATATTTGCTTTATTCAGCTATGCAAAGGCACGTACACGTGTGTGTGTCGTAACTTATAAAAACAGTGGTGTGTCCCGTGTAAGATAGACAGACAGATCTCAACCTTTTTTATAAACATTTCAACCCAAGAAAGACAGCACTGCCACTGGTGTGCAGGGGGTTACATGAAAGGAGAGTAAGAAGAAAGAAGATCAAGATACAGGGGGTGTTGGAGACAGGATAAAAGAAAGATCGGAATATTAGGGCGCAGGGCGTTACGTGAAATTAGAGAGAGGAGGACAAACAGTATACAGAGTATACAGTATACAGAGGATGGCGGGTAAAAGATGAGAGAAATAGGAGAATCAGGGAGATGAAAAATTCACTTAGAGTTTATAGCTATCAGGGACACAAGTATGCGGAAGGGAGTTCGACGGGCGGGAAGTGCGTGGAAAGAAACTGGTTGAGTAGAAGTGGCAGTTACATTTGACTTTTGTGACTGTAAAAGGGTGTGACCTAGTTGATAATCTAGCAGTTCTAGTAAATTTATGTAGCGGGGAAACCAGGAAGATCAGCTAGTCAGCGAAGAAGCCGTAAAAATGTTTGAAAAAGACAAAGGGAAGACACACCACGTCGGTGAAAAAATGACTGAAGTAGATCTGCCAAATCAAGATTGATTGTATGGCAGTTCCTAATTTGGATTTTATCAAGAACCCCGGGATAAATAGCAGGTGCGCCCGATCAGATATTGCAATAGTATTCAATGCACGGACGGATAGTAGATCTGCACATGTGCAAGATAGATTCTGGCGAGAAAAATTCTTAGCACGGCACTGTGTTCCAATCTTCCTAGAAGTAGCCGCAGCTAGTGATTTGATTTAGTCCTTCCACCCGAGGTCGGCTGAGAGATTGTGACTGAAGATGTGAAGTGTAATACTTTCTTGGAGGCTAGCGTGATCCATACTGACGGGCGTTATAAGAGTTTGTCTATGGTGATTAAAGGAGATGTGTTTATTTTAAATTCAGCTGATTTCACTTCCTTGATTAGTTCAATGCACCCACCAACATAATTTAAACCTTGGTTCGGCCCTTAGTAGCTTTGCGGCCATCTTTATTGTCGACTCTCGGTGGTCCGGGATCATTTGATATTGTGATAAACCCAGTATGTATTGGGGTCACCACCGATCAACTCTTTTTGGATCAGCTTTTCTGATCGACATAATATTCAAATCGGGCCTTCACTATTTCCTGCTGTAAATAACTTTTCTTCTTCAACTATGTGCCTTGTCATTTCAAGACGTAGGCGATCATGGCTTTCCACGTCTCCCTATCCGTGGTGGCTCTTAGCACGCTTACTTCTGTAACATCTCGCATCCCCCGTTCTGTCATCCACCTGCTCAGGCCCTTCAAATATGTTATCCGCTGCTTTCCTCTGTTACTTTTTCCTTCTATCTGGCCTGTTTGTATCAGGTTCTCCAAGCCCTCCTTCCTCATTGCATGTCCCAGGAACTTCAATTGTCTCTTACTGATGCTTAATATTAATTTCCTTTTCGTTTCCATTCTTTCCTACACCTCATCATTGCTCACATGCTCGGTCCATGATATCCGCTGCATCCTTCTGTAGAACCACATTTCAGCTACTGCAAGTCTTTCTTCATCTTTGATGATATTGTCCAACATTCACTGCCATATTGACAAACAGACATTACATAGCAATCTAGTACTCTCGTCTTTGTTTCTACTGAAAGTTTTCTGTGTCGTAATACTTTACTCAGCTTCTGTGACGCGTCCCTCGCTACGCCAATTCGCTTTCGGATCTCGGTGTCGCACTCTCCGTCTTCTGTTAGAACACTTTCCATGTATTTAAATTTTTGTACATGCTTGATTTTAGTATCCATCACCTGTATTTGGCATTTTGGGTTGCTCTTTTTGCTGATGACCATACATTCGATTTTCTTGCAGTTCATTTTTAACAAAGTTTTAATGACATTAATAATGTTCTCCTGGGTAAATGAGCATTTTCTACTCTTTAGTTCCCTTATAAAATGAGGCGAACAGGTTTTTTTTCATGTGCCACTCTATACTATTCTTTATTGTACGGCGGGCACCGATTATTTTACGTATAACAATTTTTCATTTTTATTTTCAATTCTTTTTTTAATCATTTATCATGTTGTTTAACAGATAAATGGTTACCTTATGCCACTACTATGATCTATAAGAAATCAAAAGTCTTGGTTACGGTAACTAATCATTTTCTCTCGTCTATTACCTTATAGTCTGACAGTATGAATGGTAAAGTTCCAGAAGAAAAGTAACATATTGAACTTTGACTGCTTCAAGGTGATACACGTATCATTTTTCAAAAATCGGCTCACTGTAATATTGGGAGATATTTTCCAAATTATATTCTGCTCAATTGTATTGTTTGTGTTTTTATACTACTTCGATGTCAGGATTATTATTATTATTATTACCGAACACGAACTCTTCCAATAATTTTCAACTTTTTGAGAAGAGCAACATTTAAAATATACAGAAAAAAGAAAAGACATTATTTGAAAATGTGTAACAATGTATAGACAGTATGTCTGTCTTCTTTAAGTTATGTTTAAAATTCTATAGAATTTATAGAAGTATAGAAATATAAAACATCTACAAAAACAGTTTTGTACAAACGTTGCTTTTCTTGAGGAAACGGTTGCACTGGTAATAAATGCGTTAAAACAAATTAGTAATAATATTATGTTGTCATTTTTTATCATATTTCGATTTCTGCTATGGTCGCACAACCTACCAAGTCAGCGAGGAGACCTAAGGCAGGTCGTGGTGTGTTGTTATGGCTCCATTTTATGTTTTTTCTATCTCCTCAAACATTCCCAGCGTTACAGAGACAAAGTTCTCATTAGTGTGTGCGCTGTACTTAACAGGACAATTTTTTGTATATCTTTTAAGCTGGGGTTTCCAGGGATTATTTCAATGTGTTGTTTTGTTCCATATTATTATTATTATTATTATTATTATTATTATTTTTAACTTTGATTTCTGTTGTATCCTCCTAGTTATCAACCATAGATCTAGGTTTAGAAATAGCATTATGACATTTTCGATGGAACTTTTTGTAAAATTAAATTAGATTTAAAAACATTTTTACCGAGATAAAGACTTTCATAAAGTGTGAGCTGTACTTTTTGTATTTCTTAAAGGCATGGGTTATTATTATTATTATTATTATTATTATTATTGTTATTATTATTATTATTATGGTTATTATTATTGAAGTATTTGACTTCAAATGTCTGGTGTTCGTTGTTGAAGATTGGCCAAGAGGAAGTCTACTAAAATTTTCAGCAATCTTATTATTATTCTCGCAGTTTATTGCTACAACAATTGCTACAACATGATTTCGGCAGTCTTTCAAGTTTCTTTAATTCATACATCACCAATTAGAGTGCATTGCAAGTATGAAAGATACGGCTCTATACCTCAGATTTTGCAGAGTTGTAGCACGAGACACGATTCTGGTATTCTTTTGCTTGTTATTCTCTTTCTTTCATTTTGAACCATTAGTCCACAGCCACACGCAAAACCTGGTAGGTTTCCTGTTCAGTACTATGAAATCTTGTTCCCAACCTTGGATCGAGTGGTTGGCTTGGATGAGAATACTTGAAATGAAATTACGCTTTTTGTTTTGAAGATGTTGATTTCATAGTATTTATATTATTCCTCATCTTTTTTACCATTTGTACGATGTAACGACCGTTGTACGCTCCGGCGTTCTTCAGGTGCCAGGAATTTGAACCGAACCCTTTATTACAATCACCGAGGTCTAGTAAATCCATTCCTTGCCTAGAACCTAGTCTAGAAGTCATGGGTTATCTCCCTCTAACCCTGTAAGTTACTTGTTCACTACTACTGTAGTTTGGTATTGAAATCACAATTCTTTGGGTCAAGTCACAGGAACTAACCAACGTCTATATCCCCTGGGCCATGTGTCCTTAAGGATTACTAGATATAGACGTTGGTTAGAAGGCCAGAGTGTAAAACGGCCGAGAATGGCAAGAAAGATGAGGACAATAGTCCGAATAATGTAAATACTGTAAATACTACCTGATCTCAGAAGTATTTACAAATACTAATGTTGATTTCATTTGTTTACATGTTTGAACTAAAGGAAGTTGCACAGTTACTTTTCTAATAATATTCTTTTACTACTCTACTGTTTGTTTTATATTTCTTTCGGTCAAGCTTTCTCTATATATTTATCCCGTATCAAAGTTTTACACAGCTTCGGATAGAATTAATTTGACCTATAGTGATATAACGTACTAGTTCCCCTGTCACAACCGTCGCCATTCTGAGCTATAGTCGAATGCAACTACTATTTATTTGATATAAAACGATATGTTGTACTCATCCTTGTAAGTTAACATCAAATTAAACTAAATTTATTTGACCCACGGTTGTTTATTGTTCCCATTTGTCTACCTGTCATAATGATTTTCAGTCTAAACGAATGACTAATGGAATCAAAATTTATTTGATCTAAATGATCATGTTCTTATCATTATTCTACCAACCACAGCCAATCCCCTCCCAATGGAGAGAGGTATATTATTATCTTTTCTATATATAGCCTTAGAACACTGCTATTACACATGGCCAGGTGCTTCAGCTATCGATCTAGAGCTACTTGCTAAAATCTAAAGAAGAATTAGTAATATTACTGACCTCGATTTTTATCGGCTCTTTCACTTTCCCATAGCCGTAAGATTGCCTTTCTTTGCCTTTTTATTAGCACTTTCATGATAATTGTACGGATGAGGTCTTCGCTATGCCGCTTAGACTCTTCGAATTTAATCGCAGGACTAGACTGATGACGACAAGGTCTCACCAATGTACAGTTGAGCTGGCTAGATGTAACCGTAAATTCTATACTAATACTTACTTTTCTAGCAGCTCTCGCCTGTGAAACTCCCTTCCAACTCCATGCTTTTCAGCCAACTTTAATCTTCAAAAATTTGAATGCAATATTAATTGTTTTCTGTTGTCCTCCTGATTACTCTTTCTCTGTTCTCGCTCCTTAGCAATGTTTCTCTTTCTAAACACCCAGTAACTTTTCTGTGGACATAACAAATGTTTAGGGTGGACACATTAAAAAAAGGAAGTAATATCTAGTTCTTTCATTGCAACATCTAGTGTAACTATCATTTGATTGATCCACTGGAGTATGTTCATTGGCAGGTTTACTCATGGGTTGGCATGAACTGAGGTTCAGGATCCCTTGGTAAAACTAAAAACTATAATAATATATATGCAGAGAGGTGATTTATCTTATGGAAATATCGAATAGAGCTACCATTTAACTAATGCATACAAGTATGTTGTTCAAATTCCTTTACCTCAAGCGAAATTCGAAGCAATATTTAATGAAACTACTATTTATTTAGTGGAATACTATTTTTATAGTATTATAGGATGTGCGTTGTGGCGCAGTGGATATCGACTCGGAACGAGAAAACGGAGAGCCGAGTTCGAATTCCAGTTGAATTCCTTGCATTCACTTACGCGCAAATACCCTTGGGAAATGTATTAATCCGTCTATTCCTTCCAGTTATGGGTTAAATAGCAGTACAGATTGGGTTCTATAGCCTTGGTCGGCAACCAGTCTACCGCAGAAAGCAATGACAACCTACTGTGAGATAATCTTCTGCCCAGTCAGTCATGTCTCTTTCGAGACATGATCGCCCAAGCGTGTATTACGTATGGCAATTAACTGACTGACTATTTTTATTCCGTTAAATTTGGTGTACTTCTTCGAGATTATTTCAAATTCTTAAGTTCTTAAAAGAATGACGGAAAAGAATATTTACGTTCAAAGGTAAGGACTTACCTTTATTTTATCAAGAATCTGACTAACCGAAAGTTATTAAATGTGTCTTGACGGTATCTTTTTAAGTGTCAAAGATTTCTACTGAAACAGTCTACGTTATTATTGAGTGCTTCGTCAAATAAATAATACGATCTCAAGTGTGTTTTGAGCAACTTTTAACCACATGGAATTGTTATATAATATAATCGACTTTCATTTAAATAACGCTAAATCAATAATTTTATTGATTTCTCATTAGAAATATTCCCGATATCCAATGTAATTGTTGTACGCGATTGAAAGCGGACTCTGGATATTTGCTGTTTTCTTTTCTTTTTTTTTTAACATTACCAATCGTCTCCTTGAAAATTTGTCAATAATCATGCTGTTCTTTGACTAGAAAGACATTTTTAAAGTTTCACATCATGATGGCTAATATAGATTTCGGTGCATTTTAAACCAGATTAATTCTCGGATATGAAATGAGGGCTTAGAGAATCTGGTACTCACTGGGCGGATAAAGGAAAAAAGCGTGTGACATACTTGATGGCCCTTAGAAAATGCACGGCAGGGCAGTGTTTGGGAGAAATAAGAAAACAAAATCTATTAAGAGCTACAAGGGACAGGAAGATGTGGAAAGCCATGATCACCCACGTACTGAAGGGACAGGGCAGATAAAAGAAAAATGAAGAAGAATTTCCTTTACAACTAAAATATTCTTTCATCTTTTTCAGAAAATTTTATCTCTTTACAGTTCTGTAGACAAGCTGTTCTTTAAACAAAAAATAGAATAAATTATTTTTGTTTGTTCACAGTCCGCAAGATTGTGTGTAAATCACTTCTAAACGATTCTAGAATGGTACATTTTAGTATTGTTACATTTGATAAAGACGTAACCTTTGAAACAAAGCATAAAGCTACAAATAAAAATCATTTTATGATGGGACGCTTTGATATTTCTTTGTTTATTAAAGTTAATCCTAATTATCAATTTTTCATCATTTACATCACATTTCAAGGTAAAAATATTTACAAAACCTCAGGCCATACTTACATCTTTCACTGTATATATCTTGTTGTATGTACAACTTTTATTCGGCCATTAATACATCTAATTTTGAAAAATGAAACATTTTTGAAAAAATTAAATTAATATTGATGATAACATTTCCAGTCGACCCCATTTATCGAATCTTATCATAAAAGCTGCAGAACATTATTTCAAGTTCAAAGAAAAATCAATATTTTTTAAATAAATGAGGAAAATCTGTGAAAGATCAATTCAAAAAGAAACCGTTAACTTTCATTAATAACTTAAAAAATTTTTATTAGATAAACCATGGAGATAATCTATGGTTTTTCAAAAAGCAACGATTACTGGGTTTGAGCAGTAAGGGGCCATTATCGAAAAACATTAATTCAACCTCAAACAAAAGCCGAAAAGAGGAAAGAAAAAATAAAACTATAAGGTTTGGCGATCATTAATCGTAAATTTTCGGAAATGATCGTCGTCGTTGTAAGCTATCTTTCCAAACGAAATCGTCCGGATCTCCTAATGGTGTATGGGTTCTCGTCTGGTTGATTAGAATTACACAGAAACAAGAAACTCAAGTAGGATAAAGATCTTGGATGATAGCAGTTAAAGGATTTTGCTTCAGATGGTTTCGAGGTGATCCTCTTCACGCAGGACCAACCATGCTTCTGTGGTTTGAACGTTGTTCATGCAGACGAGTTGCTTCTTGGCTCAAGCAACATCAAGTTTTTCTAATTAGAGACGAAAGGTGGACAATATCCAACACCAAAAAGACTTGTTATTTATTAAACTTAGCTTAGAATGGCCAAAGGAAATGGTGAGAAACTCATGTAAAAAGATAGGAAATTGTGGAGAACTATGATCGTATACGTTCCCAAGAGACACAGCGCATAGAAGAATCGTGTTCACTGACACAAAAGAATAAACAAAGACTTCTGTTCCGGTTTTAACTATATATATGCCAGAAAGTGTGCCTACAGGGTACTGTATAGCGACCGATCTCTAGTTACTAAATCTTTTGATTTATATAGCGTTAAAAGTTAATAATACACATAAAAGGTTTACAGAATCTAAACAGTAAGTTAGCTTATAAATCTTCTTATTCTTCGTCTTCTTTTTCTTTTTCTTCTTTTTCTTCTTCTTCTTCTTCCTCTTCTTATTCTTCTTTATCTTCCACTTCTTTTTCTTCTTTTTCTTGTGCTCTCTCTCATCAGGGTCTTGGCGATTATGACTATTCAAAATTTCCTTTCCTTATTGGCGCTTAATAAATTTCTTTTTGTTTTATCCTCTCGTCAAACCTGTTTTACTCGCTAGGCAAGTTACAAGTTTTTTCCACTGTTTCTTTCCACATCATTCTGTTCTGTAAATATCAAATTTCCCAAGCTCACTTTCCTCAGCATGAATAATAGGAATTTCAACTGACTGTCTTTGATGTTAATTATAAGGGTGCTTTTTATTTCAAATTTTTCTAAAAGTTCATCGTTGATCACATATTCGATCGATGTATTCTTCTGTAGAAATTAATTTCTGTAACTTAATGTCTGTTCTTCAAGTCTGAGAAGATTGTTCAGCATTCACTGCCATGTAGGATGACTGATAATATGTCAAAGGTCAATACTTTTTTCTTCGTACGTAATTTTCTTGTTTCTTGATACATTTCTTAGCTTTTAGAAAGTATTTTTCGTTATTCAAACACATTTTCAGATTTCAGAGACTCACTTTTTGTGTGATTCTCAGTTATTTAAATTTTTGTAATGATTGATTTTTGAATCCCCAATTTGTAATCTGCAGGTTAGAGTATTCCTTTTGCTAGTAACTATGCATTTTTTTTTTTGCTTTCTTTCAATACCTCCTGTAGGATATTTTGTAGTCTCTTTTCTATGTCTGCTATTAACTTTGTGTCATTTGCACTGGCGGTCAATAAAGAATCCTAGCAGGATACTAATTCTCTCAGAATTGCCTCACTCTATAGGTTAAATAAATCCAGCGCGAAGACACGTTCTTTATTTACACTCCCTTTACGCTATTATTTGCTGCTACACAAATTTTGCCAAATATAACATTCGATTGAGTGCAAAGTAAATTGATATACACTGTGCAATTTGAACAAAGAAGAATTAAGGCTTGTCGTTGAATGCGATTGGCAGTGTCGTCAGTAAGAGCCTTACTAAGCCCTTTGCTATTTATTCCGGGTAAGTATAAATACATCTATACAAAAACTGTCGTTGAATTAAAATTATGAAACAATGTTCTCTAAATTATAGCTCATGAAATACATTCTATATCCCTGGATAACTTTTTCTTACACCAGACTTAAATATACTGGGTACATTTCTTCAAAATATGTGTCATAGAGCAGTGATATTGCTGTAATTTCATCTTTTATTGTGTCTTGTAATTTTGCTCTATGTCTAATTTTCATCTTTTTTGTGTCTGTTCACATTTATATTATTAATATATCTATGTACTAGGTTGTTCGAAAAATAATGTTTAATTTTGAAATAAACCTTTCAGTTATGTTCTAATGTATTATTATGGTTAGATGGCCGTGTTGTTAGAACATGCAACCCGAGTGTCAATTTGTCAGGAAGATAGCTTCTTGATGTCATCGGTCTATAAAGTGAGATACTGGCGTGCAATACCTTTGGAAAGTGTCTGGAAAGCATACCATGGGTTGACCCAAGCCTTGCGATAAAAAATGGGGAGATAGAAATATTCAAGAGCCGTTAATATTTGTGTTAGCACGAAGTTACTGGTCATTGTTCAGAATGCTGATCACGCTAGATCACGCTTTCAGAGATTAAGGGTAGGGAGCTCAGTTGTATTAAACAAACAAAAAGTACCTGAGTAGGCGTCTGCAACAGAGTAGACAACAATAGATGTATATTTTGGATACAAGCGTCCAGCCATTAAAATACATTATAATATGGAAAAAATGTTCGCATGAAAAATAATATTCTTCAGATTATATTAAACCTGGAAAAGTAAAGTTCAAGATATTAAACTGAAGTAAAAAATAAGAAATTTCTTACTTAAAATATTGCATTCAAATCTTAAATTTTTGATGCAATATTTTAAGCAAGATTTTTCCAGGTATTGCTAATAAATTAGTATGAATTTAATGCTGAAAACCTCATTCAGGAATATTAAAAAAATATATATGCAATTAATAGAAAAATTTTGATTGACAAAAATGATAAAAGATATCATCAGAATTTAAATGTTGAAAACCACATGCAAAAATAAGTTATAAAGAATAAGATTTATTATTAGAAGCCTTAGTCACTCACTCACTTATGTTCTAATGTAGTTAGTCTTCTTATTCAGACTTCACATATTTTGAAGTAACTTTTTTGTACTGAACAAAAATTCATTGTTTTTTTTTCAAAATGTAGCTAAGAAGATGTACTATCTAACTTTGTAAACTGTTTGAAATTTAGTTAAGAACTGGATTAATTGTGAAGCTTGAAAGATGCCTAGATTCACTCACTGTCGGACTTAAAAGTATATTCAACCGCTGCCGTGGTTGAATGATTATAATAGTTGCACAAAATTAATGACACATTTCTAATGCTTGAAGTGTCCTTTCTTAATTGTATCTCTTTCAGAATATATCTTAAAACATTATATAGCGTCATCTTGAGCATGAACAAGGAAAAAAGTATTTTGTTTTCATACAGTATGAGTTCAGGCTTAACTGACTGAATATATACGGATGTGCGCTGTAGTGCAGTGGATATCGGGTCAGAACGAGAATTCAAGAAGAGACTCATAATATTTCTGAAGAAATATTATGCGGAAGAAAGGTTGGAAAAGAAAGTTACAGAGGAAAACAACGCATAAAATTAAGCTTTAGTAAATGAATGACAGGGGAGAGTTTAGGAGAAATAGAAGAAATAATTATTAAGAGATACAAAAGACAGGAAATTGTGGAGAACCATTATCGTTTACGTCCTGAGGGGATATGGTACATAAGGAAGAAGCCCATTTAATCTACCTCTTCTGGCTATTCTGTTATAGCCAATGGTTTTCATTCAACAGAACAAAATAATCTCCTCAAAATATTAGTTAAGACGTTAATGCCTTAGCGCAAAAACACTTGAAATAAACCTATCATATTTTCCAAATCTTTGAATATACCTTTGGTAAAGTTTACTTGTTAGCAACAGACCTAGGTCATTTTAACATTAAGGTGGATTAATCCGCCTTCAGTATGAGTCCATCGATCTGGGATTACAGATCACAGAATGCTGTTCATCGTTTTCTTTTTTATTCAATATCACGGTTTTTCTTTTGCGTTATTCTACTCTGTTTATTCTTTATCGATTTTGATATATAAAACGGCTTAACTGTAAACTTGCAATGATTATTTGTTATTGAATTTATTTTAAAAAAGCTATCAGGAAGCTTCTCAGAAATAAGAGTTTTCCCTATAAGTTTTCAAAGTATGCTGCTTTTTTAGGATTGGGCAGAAAAAGTTTTATTTCATCGATTATACGAACTTGAATCTTCATTTGTTTTTATCTTGAATATAACTTTTCTTGTAAAGTCTCTGGTCACTGAAACGTGTGTGGGAATATATCGGGGATTACACAATTTATTAAAATTTTTTTGTAATGAAAATAATCTGCCATTGTCCCGATGTCTGTGTTATTTGGTAAATAGTTTTATTCAATAAATATCTGCGATGGAGCATTGAACTATACAGGCAAAGTCTAATTTTTTTGTTTTAACGAAAATATTTTGCAACTGTCCTTATGTTTGTTTTATTTTAGTCAATGAATATCTGTGATGGGAACCTCGACGGTGTAAATGGTTAGCATCTGATTTCGCTAGAATCATTACAATTGTGCAATGAGTTCGATCCTCACATGGTTCACTATACTTTAGGCCTGTGCCACGTCTAAGATGCGTTTAGAAAATCACAAATAAATACCTTGATGAAGTATTGGGTTATGCTGGAAAAGTTTTAATCTTTGCTTTTTAATGAAATTATTCTGCAATTGTCTTTATATGTGCGTTATTCATAGTAATTAGTCTTATTGAATAAATATCTGCAATGAAGCATTTTCACTATTGACAAGGATGTTCATCGATTTTGAAACATTTTAATTGGTTTATTTTAGTTGTTTATGAAAGGAAGTAATTGGTTTTAAAACATCATTGTTAAGGTCATATTACCCAAAGTTGAATAACTATACAATCTTATAGCATTGAATGCAGAAAAATCTTCTAGCAGATAAAGAGAAAGCTGAAGAAAACAGAAATGTAGTTCTACAGAAGGATGCTTAGATTTCTATGGACGGTGTCTGTCAGATGAATTTCTGATTTAATTATATAAAATTTAATGATCTATCATTTTGTCAGAGAGCCGTATTACTTGCACTTTCGGTAATTGTTTTTGTGCGTTCTATGATTATAAGCATGTATGTATGTACGTATACATGTCTCTCTCTCTCTCTCTCTCTCTCTCTCTCTCTCTCGATATATATATATATACGTGTGGTAGGGGAAAGACGTCTGACAAAATAGAAAAAATCATCTTTTGTTGCATCAACGTAAACATTAACTTAATCTGATGATGTCCGACGAGGACCAAATGCGTCACACGAAAACTTTTCCACTATGTCATATATTTTCCTCTAAAATTATTTTTGATATATAAGAATTTATATATCAATATCACACACACACACACACACACACACACACACATTTTATATATATATATATATATATATATATATATGTAGCGAGGCACTATGGGAATTAGACTATTTTTAGCAGTGCTTTAAATATAGGCGCTACTGACACAAAAGGCTATCATATTTAGAAAGTAAATACATCATCAATAGTTTATTGTAGAAATACAATGAAAGCTCATCTGAATAAAAGCGTTATGTAAATAAGTAAGAAAGGGCTTGTAAGTGACGAGGAATTATTACAAACGTTACATAAAAATAGAGGCTATCAAATATATATGATTTTGCTATATAAATAGATTTAAAGAAGTTAAATTAGAAATTTTCACTGGTTAAGAGTGAAGCGGAAAAGTAGTGTTTTTATATGCATCTACTAATAGATAGATAGATAGATAGATAGATAGATAGATAGATAGATAGATAGATAGATAGATATGAACAGAATGAGTTAGATAGATAGATAGATAGATAGATAGATAGATAGATAGATAGATAGATAGATAGATAACGTAAGAGACTATCAGAAAAATTATCAAAGGAATGAATAGAATATTTCCTATGGCAGGACCAAGCTTGTAATGGTTTTTGTCTTATTGACAGAATTCTAAACAATGAAATGCCCTTGAGCTATGAATGAAGAGTGAAAATTCTTGGGAAAAGCGATTTTCAGTAATCAATGTAGAAAAAAATTCGCAGGCCTAAAATGAAAAATACGAATTCAGGATTCAATAGGAATCCTAATTGCACAACCATTAGTAATTTTTACGAATTGAATTTATCTGTTATTGGTCGACTCATAATAAAAGTGCCTTCTTTTGACAGGCAACACTGATTAAATATACTATGAATAGTTCTGGATTGATTTCCCAACAGAAGCATTCGCAAAAATCAACCTAGTTCGCAAAAAACGATGAAACTTGAACATTGTTCATGACCTTTTAATTCATCAATATGCTGTCATTTGCTTCAGAAATGTCGTTAGTCTTGAGGCAAATGTAAGAGAATATTAAACATGTCGTAATGGCTCCAAGATTACTTACAAACGGAATTCATATTTTGCTTTAATTATATTTTAGGAAGTCTTTACTTTTTTCAATAGGTATTTACAGAAGAAGCTAACAAATCTGAATAATTATTAACCTCAGTTGGATATTTCAACTAATTTGGATAAATTATTTAATTCACTAATCTATCTATCTATCTATCTATCTATCTATCTATCTATCTCATTCTGATAATATTATTTATATTTATATTAATCTCTCTCTCTTTCTCTCTCTCTCTCTATATATATATATATTTCTGTTCATAGCTATCTATCTATCGTTCGATCGATCTATCACCCTCTCTGTTCATTACTCTCTCTGTATGTATGTATATATATATATATATATATATATATATATATATATATTAATCATTTCACCCCAAGCAAGGCATTCCGCTGCCACTATTGCGCTTGGGGCTACATAGGGGAAGGTAAATAGTACGAGTGGTTAGATATAGGAAATGTCAGAAGGGGGGTGATAGATAGTTGGGTGGGTGGGTGGTAAGAGTGTTTGAAAGAATGGAAGTTAGTTTGTTAGCAGGTGTCTATTGATCTTACATTTAAACTCCTGGAGATTGTAGCCGTTGGGGAAGCAGTCAGGTGGAAGAGAATTCCACAGTCGGGAAGTGCAAGAAAAGAAACTGTTGGTGTAGAAGTTGCGGTTGCATTTTATCGGTTTCACTGTAAAAGGGTGGGATCTAGTTGCTAATCTAGTATCTCGTGCAAATTCGAACCTAGGGGGCACCAGTGATCTAAGTTCATCGGAGCAGAAGCCGTGAAAGTATTTATAGAAGAGACACAGGGAAGCCACGTCGCGCCGGTGAGAGAGAGACTGCAGGCGGTCTGCTAAGTCGGTATCGATCACATTTCAGACCCTCCGCTGTACCTTTAGACGGGGCACCCTACCAGATATGGTAACAGTATTCAATGCACGGGCGGATGGTAGATTTATAATATATATATATATATATATATATATATATATATATATATTAGTCAATATTGATAATGTTTATACTTGTGTTCATATATATATATATATATATATAGAGAGAGAGAGAGGGGGAGAAAAGAAAACTCATAATTAAAACGTTATGAACCCAGAAAAAATCCATTGTTGCGGTGCAATGGATATCGCCTCGAAACAAGAATTCAGGGAGTCGTGTTCCTTGCACTAACTTATGCGCAAATACCCTTGGGAAAGATATTAATCCTTCTCTTACCCTCTGTTATAGGTTAAATAGCAGGACAGATTGGGATCTATATCCTTGGTTGGCAACCTGTCTACCGCAACCTACTGATAATCTTCTGCCTAGTCAGTCAGGTCTTTTTTGAGACATGATCGCCCAAGCGTATGACGCGTATGGCAATTAACTGACTGACTGACCGACTGAAGAAAAAATCCAGCCTTTGTTTTCGTTCAGACCGTTGATGAAGAAATAAATGTAAATTTCACACAGAATATTTTCAAACAGTAGTTTGTAATACAGGGATTTTTTAACCGGAAGTATATTGAAAAGAGCTACATCAAATCACACACTTAATACAATACAAAATAAGAAATTAACTCACGCATACATAAAACAGAAAGGCACGCAAAGAGCAGGAGGGGGATTTATGCACGGAGAGAATCGCACAAACTTTATTTACGAAGGTATATATACATTCACAAGAAGAGGTTAGGAAACAATGCACACAGACTCAAATAAGTGAATAAAGGTGGGGAGGAGAAAAAAGAAAAAAAACAGAGAAGAAAAAATAAAGAGAAAGCGAACAGAAATCCTTAAGTCAAAAATATTAGCTAACACAAATTCTTTAGAAAATAATAAATTTCTCTTTAAAAATCTTACAAAAATTTACTTTACAAAAAAATTATCAATTTCTTATTTATTTATCCTAATTTAGACCTAGAAAAAAGTGAAAGTTAAATTCACATAGACTGTTCTAAGGAAATTAGTAACACGTGAAGACATAAAACAAGACATTAAATTATCTGAGTGTGTGAAGTGCAGGCACAGAAACCGGTACAAACTACCATAATACGGAAAAAAGAAAAAATGGACTTACTACCACATGACCACAGAAACACCAGGGAAATACAAACCCCCTAAATTGCCCATCAGGACTCCGGAAAGTCGGAAGGGCACCCGGACTAAAATTAGAAACATTATAACTGTTATGAGGTCATGCAAGGGCAAAAATTGGTACCTAGACCCTAGGACGGGTTGTGAATTTTTGATTGGATTTAATTTAATTTAATTTTAATTTTATTTTTATTTTTATTTTTATTTTTATTTTAATTTTATTTGTACGTCTAATTTATTTTATTTTATTTTATTTTATTTGATTTTATTTGATTTAATTTATATTACTTAATTTATGTTGGTGAATTTAATTTATTTAAGTTATTTAATTTATTTTATTTTATTGATTTAAATTTGGATTCTTTATTATCTAAATTTTAATTCTATTCATTAATATGGTATTGTAATTGTCGATTATAAGTTACTTTAAAATTTAGAAAGTTATATCTAAAGGAAAAACTTTCCAAAGAATTTAATTGAATTAATCTTAAATTTAATAAAATTGATTAATTTGATTGAATTTAATTTAAATTTATAGAAATATTTTTTTAGAGAAATATATTTTATGTAATATTTCGTAAATTAAATTTCGAGTTACCTTATAAATTATCTTCTAATAATATTTAATATATTAACATTAGCTTATAAATTTATATTATATTAAATTTAATTTACTTTCTAGCCTATATTCTTAATACACGTATTTCTCTTAAATTTTGATGATTCACTTGTAGGGTTATTATTAATTTATTTTAATTTTATTTAAATTTAAATTAGGATCTATTAGATGGCAAGGATTGACTTATTAATATCAATTTAGAAAAAATTGGATGGACTAGGATTGACGCCCAGATAGTATAAATTGCAAAACTAATAAAATTACCTTTTTAGATGTGAAGTAAGATAAGATAAGATAGCTGGAACTACTCAATTCAGCCATTGGAGTTACAATAAGGGAAACCGAGACAATATCTAAACTGGGAAAGAGCACAAAAATTTTAGCCTACTACTATCATGGAGAGGTAATGGTGATAAAAAAGAAGTAAGAAATGAAAGATCATAGAAAGGCTCTAACATGAGTGTCACCAGAATTAGGTTATTGCCATAAGTGGAAAACGGGGACTGAAGCTGTTATTAATATTATTATGAAGATTGTTATTAATATTATTATGAAGATTATTATTATTATCATTAGTAGAAAAAAATAATATTATTATTATGATTATTATCATTAGTGGCAAAGAGGCATCCTTGTAATATTGGGGACGAATTACTAGTGAGATTAGTAGGTGAAATATCAGTAGGTCTAGGATGGGTACTGAATTTAAACAATATCGTCAAACAAGTTTAACTGCGAACTAACACAAATGGGACAACCTGAGAATTTAGTAGGATCTAACGTAAGGGAGAAAAAAACCTAAGTTAATTGATCCGGTTTACTTGAACAAGATGGATTTAGTGCATACAAAGAAGGGGAAGCCTCAATAACATAACATAGTTGGATACTGAAACAGTAATAAGAAACGGATAGCACAGATAACTGACGGAACCAACGAAGCTGATTGAAACAACGAGCTGAGGAATGACCCTCTATCTAATCAATAGGAATGGGTATACGGAAACCAAATAAAGAAAAATTAAATAAAGAAAGATTGAGAATATGTAGGTTTAGAAGGAGAGGTTGAAACTACCTAAATGGGGAAAGGAAAGAAAATCGAAAGTGGAAGGGAGTGGATAGAAGTAGACACCAAGTCTGAAAAATGGTCTCTAGTGAAGACAGATAAGAGGAGGTGCGAAAATTAGCATACTAGTGGGATAAGATGGGAAGAACGGGGGAGTAAATAAATAAATAAATAAATATTAATAAAACAGGAAAGTTAGCAGGAGTGGTAGTAGGAAATAAGATAGGACTACTGGTAACCAACGACACCTATCGGAATGGAAGGTCAAGGAATGTAGAAATAACATGGATATAATCTAGTCTTGCAACAAATAGAATGGAATTATCTTATCAACAATTGAGTAAAGAAAAGAAATAATAGCCTTAACTTAATCTAATTAAACGTAATTTTAGGCTTAACTTATCACAGATCCATAAAAATAAAATTTTGGCTTAGAAATTTGAATTATGATTTGATGTATAAATTTGCTGGTGACATTAGTCACGTGTTGTTTTGTTTGTATTAAACTTCTCCTCCCACTATATCCCGACAAATGGAAACGGAAATACTTATTATAGTGGGCTATCCTATGTTGCCTCCCCCTCCGCCTGACCTTGACTGAACTTTCATTCCGTAGTAATACGACATGAAACAAGTCGAATAGGGCCTTCCGTCTGATGAAGTCGGTGATTGTTGGCAACAACAATTATTGACTGAAATAAATTTATTACGGAAATATGACCGGTGTTTAAAGTTTTTCTTAAAAGAAAACAGAGAATATATATATATATATATATATATATATATATATAATTATGAAGTACATTGTGACACGGAAATTTCTATGTTTCGAGATAAAATTTCGTCATCAGGCAATGTTGGATGTTGGTTGTGAAAAGGATTTACATTTAAATACAAAAACATCAGTTTGCTATTTATGTATGTGGGAAGATATAAAATTTATGTGTGTATTCTTTTTAACTAATCAAAAAAATTTATAAATATACGTGATGAAATAAATGTCATATATAGACATTGCAAATTATTCACGTTAGAATATATATATATATATATATATATATATATATTAATCAACATGCATATACCCAATAATTCGATTAAGGAAAATAATAATTGACGAAATATTAAAATAAAATGAGTAAATTGGTATATAATATTTTTATTATAAATAAATAGATATTAGAAAGATAGAATAATGATACCGGGAAGTAAATTAGAAAAAAAATAAAATATGTTATTTATAAATTAAAGGTTTTGAAAAAAATTAGAATTAAACACGTAAAGATAAAGATAAAAATAAAAATAAAATTAGGATAAAAGTGGGTTGACACTTTGACCGTTAGGGAGAAAAAATGAAAAAAGAAAAAAGAAGAAAGAAAGGAAAAATAAGTATGTATTCCGTAGAAACTACGGGCCAAATGTCAAAGTGAATCGTTATTATGATTAGTTAAACGGAAAACACACATAAATTTTATATCTTCCCACATACATAAATAGTAAACCGATGGTTTTTTTGTATTTAAATGTAAATAATTTTCACAACTAACATGCAACATTGCCTGATGACGAGATTCTATCTCGAAAAATAGAAATTTCCGTGTCGCAATGTACATTTAATTCATAATTAAATGATTATTATTATGTTCCACAGTATTTTTTGTATTGAGCACTGTTTATAAAAAAAATAAATGCCAGGGAACCTAAAATCATAAAACCTTGGGTCCTCTTTACCTGGATATATATATATATATATATATATATATATATGTGTGTGTGTGTGTGTGTGTGTGTGTGTGTGTGTGTGTGTGTAGTGCTATCTATCGATGAATCTATCTCATATTTCTCTCTTTTTTCTATTTTGTTCTGTATCTATTTGTTGTCTTTCTGTCTGTCTATCTATTTGTCATCCTATCTGATTATCCATTTGTCTTTCTATCTGTCCTTCTCTCTCGTTCAGTTGATATCTTTTTATCTATCTATTTATCCATTTGTTCCTCTATCTGTCCAGACTCCATCTGTAATTCTTTATCATCATTTCTTCCTTTTACATCTTGCACGTTTAATAAATAAATCATTCGTCCGTGTTTTGAATAATGCTGTCATATATGGTCTGGTGCGTCTGGCATATATCTCGATACTAGCTATATAGCTCGACTTTGCTCGGGCTTTTTTAGTGTTTATGTTAAAATGGTAAGGTCAAGTGATTATTCCAAAAGTTCTAGTATGAGGTTTCCGTGGCGGGTAAGTTAAAAAAAAATGCGAAGTAATATTGGGTTTTGTTGTATTTGTAAAATGAGATTCATGCTTGGTCAATAAACGGAAATGTACAATTGAAAGAGCAAGGGAGGGCGTTACGAGAGCCTGTAATGTGATGCGGTGACGTTGTGACGCAGAAGAAGTGAATCTGTTGCCCCTGCAACGTTGGAGTGGTTGGCACCTCGTAGAAAACGTGAAATTTTTATGGCATAAGACAAGTAAGAAGATACAAAACTGATTCGGTTTTTGTTAAAATACAACTGTTTTGGAGAAACCATCGCAAAAAGCAACATTTTCCATTAATTTTTGCCGCCCCCTGTTTGTCAGTTAAAATTTATGTTCGCTTATCAAGGCATCAGAACTTGATCTACTAGTGACTCGATTTTGGTTGAGTTTGAGCGAAGCGTCTTGGAGAAATGCATAAAAGTATCCGAAAGACCACCAGAAATTATGTTTGTAGATGAATTTTGACTAACCCTGTACATTGTTTTGAAATAAAAATTGTATACAGCAAAAGTTCGGGCCTTGATCTACAAGTTACCCGATTTTGGTTGAATTCGTGTAAGGCATCTCGGAAGAGAAGAGTTAGTACATTCTAAGCATTTCGGGGATTTCTGCCGTTCCCTGTTAATCGAGTCGAAATTTTTTTGGGTAAATCAAAGGGTCATAAGATGATCGACAAGTGACTCAATTTTGGTTTAAATCGAACCGCGGGTTTCGGAGAAGTAGGGTTCGTTAGAATGGAGATACATACACACACACAAATACAGACTGACAGACATATCTATTTTTGTATCTAAAATATCCAACGAAATTTATGTAATGCTATTTTCACGTATCATCTCAACTTCAGTCATTTTACCACGACTGTGACATTGTTTCCCTCTGTTTTTCTATATTCTATAATTATTCTAATGATCTCTCCTCATTGGTATCACGATTAGACATACAACTAGATTTCATTGTTTTAATATTGAAATAGTTACACGCGACCGCAAGTTCTATCCTAATAGTTTCTTTTCTCTGACTTTTTGCCTGCAAAACTCTGTTCCACTTTCGTGCTTCTCTAACACCGACGTTATCAAAATCTTAAATGCAATACCGATCACCAACTTCTGTTTTCTTGAATCCTGTTCTTTAACTGTTCTTTCTTTCCACAAAAGTTTTTTCATGCTCTTTCCCACTCAGCAATCGCTTGTGTCTTACTAGCCTTTTTTGATATGAAATAATAAAAATGTATTTTTTTTTTCAAGTGCATATCTATCTATCTATCTATCTATCTATCTATCTATCTATCTATCTATCTATCTATCTATCTATCTTGTATCCGGCATCAAGGCCTCTGAGTGGTACCACCTCTTAATTGCTGTTGTACAAGGTTCACCTTGTCCGGGGTGGCCATACCTGATAGGGTCCAAACGATGGGAACGTAGTTAACCGAAACAATTGGGTAAGTATAAAAATAGATTTTCTATATTAAAATTCCTGCAATACATTTTTTGGGGAGAAAATATTACCAGCAATATGTTTAGGAAAAATAAATATTACCAGCAATACATTTTTGTAGAAAAAGATATGTACAAAACCTTTACAAAAATACGTCAATGAATCCTGGTCTACAAACCGATTTATGACAATAAATCCATATTCTATAGTAAAAATCTTGTCAGCATTAAATAACCCATTGAGGTTGATATGCCGTAAACCAAATCAAGCCAAATATTCCCTTCTTTGTTTCTTTCTTTCTATCTATCTAAGTACTTTCTAAGCAATATTTTTATTTTCATATGTCTGAAAATGGCATCGGAAATTCGTATATAGGGGGTACCAGTGCGCTAAGTTCAGAAGCCGTGAAAGTATTTGTAGAAGAGACACAGGGAAGCCACACTGCGTCGGTGAGAAAGCGACTGTATCCTAGCTGCCAAGTCGGGATCGATCCCATTACAGATTCTCCGATAGATTCGGTCGAGGACACCTAAATGGATAGCAGGAGCACACGACCAGATATGGTACCAATACTCAATGCACGGGCGAATAGTAGACTTGTTATATGCAGGATTGTTTCGGACGGGAAAAAAATCCTGGCCCTACACAGAGAACCGACTTTCTTAGCAGCGGATTTAGCTATGGATTCTATATAGTTATTCCACTTGAGGTCTGATATGAGAGTCAATCCGAGGAGACGCAGCTTTTTGCTTTCAGGGAGAGAATCCTGATCCATGTTAATGGGCGGGAGGATCGATTGTCTGTGATTGTCTGTATTAGATAGCAATGTTGTCGGCATTAAATAACCCATTGAGGTTGATATGCCGTAAACCAAATCAAGCCAAATATTCCCTTCTTTGTTTCTTTCTTTCTATCTATCTAAGTACTTTCTAAGCAATATTTTTATTTTCATATGTCTGAAAAAATGGCATCGGAATTTTCCCGTACCATCATTAAAACTTTACGTCAATATTTCAGTAAATATTACATTTCATATATTATTTATATTTACAGCCATCGAAATAGTCGTTTTTGAAAAGTACACAACCACCCCGGACAATTTTCTTCAAGATCCGAGGAAGAATGTTTGGAGTAATACGAATGTATTTAAGGTTTTCCTAGGGATCTCTGACCTGCTACCGACATTGAATGTTTGATGACACTCTTCGTAAATGATTTCGCGAATAATTTCAATATCTTGTAGCATTTTGGTCGTGATAGTTAGTTCTGAATGCTCATCATTTTGAAGTGACATTCGACAAGATCTGCTACTCACGTGTCATTTAAAACATTCTGTTTTATTTTATCTTTTATATGAAGAAGTTTTATAAAATTTCAAGTAATTATTTGGAAAGTTTCAGTAAAAGACCTTTAGAAAGGACTTTGCTCGAATTTATCGGACACATTTGATTTAATGCAATTTGAAAATAAAATCAACGTCAGTGTATAGAATCAGGTATAATCCGAACGAGTCTGTATGAATAAACTTAAGTATAAATCAGACCAATATTTATCTATAGAATCAAGTTTAAACAATTCCAGCTTTTAATATAGCCAAATATTAAAGTAGCTACTATCGACCAATAAACCCAAATATAAACTAAACTAATACTGAAATAGACTTAAGTATATACTTTACCTAAGTAATGTTTAATTATATAATATAGTATAAAATCGACCGATATTACTTCTAGAGATAAAAAAGACGATCAATGTTTTCTAATAGGTGTTAGTTAAGACTCAACCAATTTTGCCAAATAATTTAAACATATACCGACCAATACTTCCCTTTACTCAAGTATAACTATCCCTCTAATATTTAGCTAGTCCTAGGTATGATGATAAACTATATCTGGCATGGAGTGAGAGGAAGTTTTGAGGAGCGTGAAGCTCATTTCTTAATTGCCCTTGTTGCCAGATCTTCTCTGTTCTGAGGTGGTAGCACTTGTTAGATTGCCAGCAATGGGAAAATAGTGTTTTGATTTTCTTTTCGTGATTCACGAAGTACAAAAATAAATTATGTTAAAAATATCAGCAATATTTTCATAGCTAAATGACAATCAATGCAGTACTAAAGTGTTGGGACGCCCGCGCCTATTCGGCTATAATGGACTATTCCATTACTTTGTAAAGTAATGGTGGCATATACGTTGGGTAGAGAATGTGCCGAGCAGCCGATCGACAAGTCAGTCGTAGACTTCCGGTGACGACCCGGAAGTACCCATTGCTCATACTACGTCTTACGACAGTTGAGACAATTAACCCCTATTCTTGTATTGGATACTAATAACCTTTGTAAATACTATTTTCACGGAATACAACGATTAACCTATTCCTGTTGTTGAGTTATTTATTCTTACTCACGACATAACATAAAGTATTAATTACATTTTATAGTAACATTACCAGCACTAGGTACATCTCAAAATTATAAAACGAAACATACGTTTGATCTAAAAGTATAAAATTTTGTACAAGACATCCAGGTAAAGCCATAAAATTATATACCAAATATTTAAATTTCTGCTTTAAATTACCCATAGAGGTGTTGATATACCATTAAACAAAAACAAATAATTAACCAATATGAAAAAGCATTATCCAGTCAAGTGTTTACATATAGACCAAAATATAAATATGATTAACCTTAAGTATAAATATGACCACAGCAAATCCAGAGACTCAAGTATAACCTTGACAAATGTTTAACTATGGGCACACGTATAAGCATTATCAGTATAAACTCAAGTATAAAATTGAGCAATGTTTCTCTATTGACTCAAGTATAAAACCAATCAACGATTGACTCGTGAATAAACTCGACTACTATTTATCAATAGACCAAAGTATAAACTTATACAATATTGAAATATACATTAATTATAAACCCAACCAATATTTACCAATAGTTAGAACTACAAATCCGAACAATGTTCTCTTCTAAACTCAAGTATATTTTTAAAATAGAGAGTTCTTCGTTGTATGTCTCAACAAGGGTTGATATGACGTAAAATTCACCAGGCCAAACTATGTCCAACAAAAGCAAGAAGGAAAAGTAATTTAAATTTAAAAGACAGCAGACAGCGTGAAAATTTATCTCCCAATTAATCCTCTTGAAATTACAAATGAGAAGAATCGATGTATTGTCCACTAAAATTTTTCCTCGATGTCCTCCTTGACCACTCTCCTGAGAATCTCTGATCTTCACTAGAAAAATCTTTTTGATTTCAAGATGACCGCTTATCTTCAAAAGATTTTTTTTTCATTTCAAAATGGCCGCCAACCTTCTGGATTTGATGTGATTGTTTCTTCTTCTTTTGTATTTTAGTTGCTCGAACTAATGTGATTTTCCGTCCCGTCTTCACCACTTTGTATAATAATGAAGCCATAAAAACAAACAACACAGAGACATTATGCAACCTCGAACTTTCAAACAAGTAAATTAAAGGATATAAATCAAAATGAAACAGGCTGATAATTTTTTTCCTTTTTTTAAAAATTTCTTTAGTTTGCTTTAATAGACACATCAAAAGAAATGTCGACTGCAGATCTTTTGCATCAAGCAAAAAAAAAAGAAAGGTATTAATATGATAAAAATGATAACAGTGTGGACGGATTTTTGCATGGCTGAGATTAATATTGCTTTTACCGTATTTTTTCTTACGTTCTTTCTTATTTATATTTCTTTTAGAGTTGCCTGGCTTTTACTTTGTTTTTTGTTCTCATCTTTTCAATCTTACATATTATTTTCTTTTTTTCTTAATTTTTTTATTTTTCTCATTCATTTCTTTTTTCTCATTCTTTCCCATTACGTATCTTTCTTTAGTATTTGTTTACTTTCTTTCTCTTCTGTCATCTTTTAAGTATGTTCCTTTTTTGTTTTGTTCGTTTTTTGCTTGTTCTTTCTTTCTTTCTTTCTTTCTTTCTTTCTTTCTTCACACCCATATTTTTTATTGTATCTTTAGTTCTTTACTTTCTTTTTACTCACCATTGAGTTATAATTTTCATTTCTTTCTTTTCCCTAATCTATCTTTTAGTATCCTTTGTTTCTTTTTTTCTTCTTAGCCACTTTCAAACAGTGTTCTTTCTTTCTTTCTTTCTTCTTGCTTTTCATCATTCCTTATGAATTATTCTATCATCTCTTATTATTTCTTTTGTTCTCTTTTCATTCTCTTTCAATAATATTTCTCCTTGGGAGATTTCATTGTTTACATCTCTTATTCTTTTGATTTTTCTTCCATTTTTAATCTTTCATTCTTTCTTAAGTTCTTTGCCTATTTCTTCTTTTACACTTTAGTTATTTTTGCTACTTCGTTTTTTTCTTTTTTTTTAATTTTTTTCACGAAAGAAATATTTTGCTAATAAAGACGTTATAAAACTGTACGCACGCGCGTGTCTTCCGCAAAATTGCAGAATGAATTTAATTGTAGTTCCTCCCCTTTTTACACTTGAAGCAGGAGGGGGCTAAGCTTATTTTATTATATTTTCATATGTAAACAATTAACATGTAATACTGGCAAGCCTTTCCATTATAATAAAGACCGACGTGTACTAATATATATATATATATATATATATATATATATATATATATATTTCTCCAGTCATTGAGAGAGAGAGAGAGAGAGAGAGAGAGAGAGGGAGAAAGAGAGAAAGAATAGTGAAGTAGTGCCCGCTCAGTTCATTACAGAGACAATAGCGAGGCAGAGTTGACTCAGTTTATTCTCTTTAATGCTAAAACTTTATTAAAACTGTATTAAACTTTACTATCAAATATGAAAGCTCTTGCTGCGTGTTCGGTCTTTAGCAGTGATCATTTTTTTATTGTTTTTCAATAATTATATCGTCGAGTAGTGAATAATATATATCCTCTCTATTATAATAAAGACCATTGAGTATATATATATATATATATATATATATATGTATGTATGTATGTATGTATGTATGTATGTGTGTGTGTATGTATGTATCTATATATATATCGGTGAGGAAGTAAAAAAATGTATATGTATACGTATACGTTCGCGTATATATACATCCATATGTAAATATTAAAAAAGGTGTGAATAGAACAAAATATATATTTTCTATCACGCTCAGGGTTTGGGATTATTTTGTTTTTTTCTTATGTTTTAATGTAAGATAGTGAATAGTCGGCACATCAATATATATGTTACCATCGTTTTAGATGGCATATTGATATTAATATTTTGCAGTCATTTTTAACGGCACAAACCAATACGTACTCTATGTTATCCGTTTTCATATAAGGAAACATTCATTAACCGATTATTTAGTGCAGTTGCCGCTTGAAATTTTTAAAATTATTTCCATTAAAAGAATTTTTCAGGAAGACTCGTTTCTCAAGTCCTGTAGCTGCTACTTCTTTTCCCAGTATTGAGTGAAGGTTTTTTTTTAACATCTTCGTTATGCTATTATTCTCTTTTCAAGTTATATTGTTAAACCCATTTGAATTGTTGCTACTGCTAGAGGCCCTCAAGTTATGTTGTTTCTGTTATCAAGTATAGTTTTCTGTTTCGGATTCAGTAGCATCCGTCCACGAGGTTCGCGGAGAACTAAAGGCTTCACTTGTTTAGTAATGAAACACGTACACACACACACACACACACACACACACACACACACACACACACACACACACACACACAATAGCTAAGACAGATGTTTGGAGAAAATGAAAGAAAATCGACACATATTTAACGTCTGAAAGAGACAGTATACATTTCTGATGAAATGAATATGTGATGTAATGAACATGCATACACCTTGGTTCCCTCTCACAGTCATATGATTGGCTGCTGTCAGTCATAAATACAAACTAAGGCGAGGACGGAGATAGGTCTACGTCTATAGGTCTACGTATATTGGTCTATGTCTATAGTCTACGTCTATAGACTACGCCTACATCTCAGGATGTTGCATACGACTACGACGAGTACCGTCCATTATGTCTACGTGCTAAATTGTCCTACCCGGTTAAATTTGCGAAAGCCGCTTAGCTACTTCGAATCATATATATATATCCCTTTCAGGGACATATAATGTTTCTAGGGTACATAATGAGAGAAGAGTGCTTTGAAAATTTGATACTCACAGCTCAGACACTAGAGACAGAGAAAACCAACGCCTAATCTACTTAATGAGCTTATGAAATAGATAGCAGAACAAAGATTATGAGACATAGCAAAAAGACAAGCTTTACTAAGGGCTACAAATGACAGGAAGTTGTAGAGAGCCATGATTGACTAAATAGAAAAGACACAACCCATAGAAGAAAAATCAGTGGTACCATTTTAGATTCACTAGACGAAAAATTGTCATTTGTTATTCATTTTTCAAGTAGCATTTCTTACATCCTGGTTTATCCATATATTTAACTTAGTCATCCGTAGACAGATCTGTTTCGCTGTATCACAGCTCATCAGTACGGTTAGACATCCGATTGCTTTTTACGCAGGATTGAAACCCGACCGAATTGGCGTCAGTCGGCGATTCTACCTCTGAGCTATGGGCGCTCGATAGAAGGAGGCAGGCTTTTTAGCGTGTATATTATCATTATACACGCCCAATAGCTGAGAGTGTTCTAATTCATTGCTGAATGAACGATGCATAGATGCTAGAGTACCTACTGTTTTTCATTCTTCCAGAGTTCTCAATCAGGGTGTGAGAGCGTAAATAGTCATCCACAGACAGATCTGTTTCGCTGTATCACAGCTCATGTAGGATTTCCCACCTAATACAAAACCCAACAAAACATTAATGAATGGGGTTGTTAGTTTGGCCTAAAAAGAAGTGCAAATTGTGAAGGTACGTAAGATAGATAACTAGAATTAAAAAGTTTAAGATAGCACTTTTCTAGAAGCATCCACTCGGGAGTCAGTTTCAAAAGGTAGCTATTCTCGGGAAAATTTTATCTGAATGGAACGTCCTCCTTACCAATAAAAAAAGAAGCGAATGGGGAAGATTGCCGTATGTGTATGTGGTATGTCGCGCCTTACCTGGGAATGCCTGGACTAGACAAATGAGAATTTAACTCGTCCTAAAACTATCGAAAGTCTGACAACGTATCGCATGTGTGAAAAAGGGTTATAGGATGAATATAATCACCCACCGCGTAAAGTCTTTTGAATTCTATCAGAGCTAGAAAAGAAAATTGGGTTGCTCCAGTTCAGTTTTCAAAAGTTCTAAGTCTCACCCAGGGGAAATTGGCTAAACAGGACAGTTTTCCACTATTTTTCAATAGAGTTCCACTTTACATCAATGCACTTGGTTCGACAATGTTTTAACATTGAAATTTCCCCAGGAAGAAGGAGGCCCCAAAAACTCTTCATAGCACATATGATCACATCAGTCAGTCAGTTAAGTGTCATACGTGATACACGCTTGAGCGATCATGTCTCGAAAGAGACATTACTGACTGGGCAGAAGATTATTCCGCAGTACGTTGCCATTGCTTTCTGCGGTAGACTGGTTGCCGATCAAGGCTACAGAACCCAATTTGTCCAGTTATTTAACCCATAACTGGAAGGAATAGACGGATTAATACCTTTCCCAAGGGTATTTGCGCGTAAGTGAAGGCAATGAATTCAACTGGAATTCGAACTCGGCTTCCCGATGATCACACCACTATTTCTAAAATGGTGACCTTGCAAGTGTGATTTGAATTTATAAGACGGGAAGTCAGATGGTCTTTGTGTGTAAGGGGGATGGAACAGCTATTCAAGCCCACAGTGATTCAGCCTCTGATTTTACTTTTTTAGATTTATCGCACACCTCTACAGAAATAAAGACATAAATCTGAATTCGTTTTATAAGACATGTTGGTACAACAAATATGTTCAACTATGGCATTTCTTTCTGGGTAAGGCGTAGAGCTTTTTGAACGATACTCAGAATCAGACCGTTGTGAAGATAGGCTATGGTACAAGTTCTACAGCACTTTCTTGTGCGATACACAATAGCAACACTATTTCTAATATCTTTAGCAATGGATAGCGTAAATATGTTTGAAAAATGAATAACTTTGAATTTAATGTTTACCGACTAATTCTGTTTAATTATTGAGGAGAGAAGCGTCTGGCTGGCATTATCTGTCGGAACTTATACGCAGCATTGGCTCAAATAACATCCACAAAACGATATGACGTATCAGATATATGTCAGATATTTCACTTTAGCGTTTTTTCTTTCAGTGGGAGATGTGAGTCAAATAGTCACCAAGATGTTCCTGTAAGCAACACCTCACCGAGGGCAGCACACCATGTGGGCTTGTGATGTCGTTAAATACAATCTGAAAATCTGGTAAGGGGTGACCTGGCCTAGTGAGCCATCGTTCTAGTTGTGTTAACCGGCGGTAGTTTAAATGCTCTGAAGCCATAAACCTCGTTATCAAAATACTGAGGAGCGTCTCAGTCACAATGTAGATAGTTTTTTTTCAATGTGCTGTGTCCTTTCCGGCTGTGGGCGATCCTGTCACTCCACAAATTTCTATTCTTTTTTTGGGTTTTATTAATTTGTTCTTTTCGTTAGATCTCCTAATTCGTACTCTACTAAACGTGTACACGAGCTTGTTAGGTAGG
Source organism: Ascarosepion bandense (assembly GCA_037127315.1). Classification (NCBI taxonomy): domain Eukaryota; kingdom Metazoa; phylum Mollusca; class Cephalopoda; order Sepiida; family Sepiidae; genus Ascarosepion; species Ascarosepion bandense. The sequence continues at coordinate 1,078,699 of JBBBDQ010001865.1, forward strand.
TTATGTGCTACTTTCCTTTTATTACGTAATTCAGTTTCGTATGACACAGGGAAAATGCCTGCTTTGAAAATCAGCATTCCTAGATTTTATTTAAGCTTGAACTCCGATCTCCGGTCGATGGTTACATTTAACAAGCTCAGGCAAACAGTAGAAAGATTAGTATCTTTCTTTTTTTTGATTGATAAATTTTCAAGTTATTGTTCCTCCACCACGTCTTTTTAGTCTTGTGTCTTTTTTGTAGTCTTGTGTCGATTTTCATGTAATCTTTCACCCTCTTGCCCAATGTCTCTTCGACATTTTAGTTATACTGTAATCAGCTCCTGAACTGGAAATATTAATTTCGAAAAAATCCCAAATCAGAGAAAACAAATAATCAAAGGTAACAAAAAAGGATGAGAAAAATATTTAAAACTTCTGGGGAAAAAAGATCACTAAGAATCATTTTGCCATAAAAAGCGGACACAAATATCTTCCATTTTCTTGCTTGTTACAATTGGGGTCTCCTGTGTTGGACGTGTTTGGTGGGCTTTTCTTTTTATTTGGTTCATACTGGTGGAGATTTAGAGATAAATCATTTTCCCCATTCCAAAAATCATTAGAATCTGTAACAGCTGATCTACTGTTTTTAATAATGTTATTATTAGTCTTCCAAATTTTTCATTTTAGCTCCACATTGTATATCCTACCTGTACAGCGTCAAAGAGGGGTCATAATCATTAATTCACGAGTTATTCGAACTAACATTCATATTCTATTTATCTTTATCAATACGTTTACTCTGACGAATTATTTAGCCTTTCTCAACGAGTCATTGTCATTAATTCAACAGTTTCTCGCATCCTTGGTTTTATCACCCGTTTAAGTCGGTTAATTATTCGGTCTTTCTCATACATAAAATTTCGATATGATTCATTGTCATTAATGTTGACATTCAATCCGTCTTCCAAAAGGAAACTTCCCCGAGCTCTGCAATCTTGACCTGCAGTGTCAGCATTTAGCCGTTGTCTTTTCTACATATCCCCATAAATTGTGTCCCTTGCCCCTTATTCAGTAACCCTCAAGCTTGTATGACTCTTTGTCTCTGTACAGGTAAGACATTATTGCAAACGTAATTACAGTTTAATATGTTAACCCTTTCTGATTTTAATTTTAAGATTTACGCCTTTGTCGACCTGCCTATTGATTGTAATATTAAACTCTTATACCAGCGAGAAGTAACTCAATAATCTTGCTTGTGCATCTTGCCTTCAAATGAAGTTTGTACAGTATATGTAACTGTGATGATTCCTTTATTTTCTCAAAGCTTTCAATTAAAGAACAATGTCATAGTTCTAGAAAAGAGAAAAATGTGTACAACAGAAGGTTCTGACCAATTCTCAAGATTTGAACAAATGGCCTAAAGATTTAAAAAAATGGCCTCCTCACGGCCGGGAAAAGGATATTTAGCGTTCATATATACATTAATGTACATGTGTATGCAGCATGCTTTCTTCTCAAAAATATTTTATGGAATACAAGAAGATTTATTTAAATTTATTAAGTTCTTCCAGCATGCTTACATTTTTATGTTTCGTTAAGGTAAAGAATATAAAAGATGTTCGTAATTTTTATTGTTCCAAGCGCTTTCGGCAACTTCCCTAGACATTTCAAGGGTGTTTAATCTCTCGTTTTTTTCTTTTTCTTTATGTTTTGAGTGTTACGCCGGAATTTATTTTTGCATTATTTTTAAAATGATTGTTCATTACAAGCTGTCATGTGGCGGATGCAGCTGGACTTTGCGTGTGCATCTCTCTGCTTTTAAAAACGTTTAACACTCTATTAACACTATTGAATAATATATGGTTTATAATTGGAGAGAAATGTTTGTTATATACGGCTTCTCGAATAGTGAGGTTTTTGAGAGTGTGAGTTATATAGAATTTTTGTTGTTTCGAATATAATTTTTTCCAAGGTTCTTCTAAATTATACGTTAATAAATATTTTTATGTCCCTTTGATTTGATAAGTGACACGTAAGTCATCTACGCAAGGATGTGGTAGTAGAGTGAAAACGAAGTCTTCCGTTGGGAATTAAAATTGATACATTATATAGGTCTTCGCTAATTTAGATTTAATGTGATTATTTTGTTTAGTGACAACAATTTTACGGTCTACTATTTCCTGTAATATATTATAAATTTTACATGTTTTGGGGGAACTAAGACAGAAATATGGTGTTTAATAATTCTTCGTATTGTGAATTCGTCCTGCTTATAATTATTGTGTATTTGGTTGCAGTAAAATATGTTAATGTGTTGTGTGGTATTATTATTACTGGTGTCGTGTATTCTTTGTAAGAATAATTTTATTTGTTTATTTATGAAGCTTGTTATCATTGCTATTTTATATCTTTCCAAGAATTAGCTATGATGGTGGTTTTTTTATACGGGTATATTCTTCGGATTTTAGTTCTATATCAACATCAATTAATATGAATTTATTATTGCCCATGAGTTCTTATTTAAATATTTTCGTTGAGTTTTTCAAAGTTTGATTTTAAATTCATAATTTTGTCCTTATTTTTTATCAAAGCAAAAAATGTCATCATCATACCAATATATAGACACTTGCTGTACCACAAATTATCAGTACGGTTAGACATCCGATTGCTTCTAACGAGGAATGAAACCCGACCGAATTAACACCAATCGGTGATTCTACCTCTGAGCTATGGGTGCTTGGTGAAGGTAGGCGAATTTAGCATGTTATATAGAATGTAAACACACGCCAGTTGCCGAAAGCGTTCAAATTAATACTGAATGAACGATGTGTAAATGCTTGAGTAGCTACTGTTTTTTAATTTCTACCATTTCTCCAATATGGTCAATAGGCATGCGAGAGCGTAATATATATAGATATATATAACAACACTCCCCTAAACGGGTGCTCCTTGGAACTGCTTCTCAGCTGAGCAGTGAACAGTTCTCTCCGCATATATGTGTTGAAAGGCGGAGAAGTATTAATTCATGTGTAACGTGTTTTAGACAAGGAGACCTGCCGGAGGCTACAAATTTCCAGGTCACTGGTTTAAATTTAAGGCTAGCCTTTGTCATGGACACATAGTTGTTTATTCTGTTGGGAAAAAATGTGTTTTGGCTGTTGACTCCAGTCCTAGAAGCCCATCACCCACTGATGTGGTGCCATCTCTCTCTCTCTCATTCCTCTCTCTCTCTCTCTCTCTCTCTCTATATATATATATATATATATATATATATATATATATTTATATATATATATATATTTATATATATAGTCATCCGCAGATATATATATATTCAAATTCATCGGATAGTAGCAGAATTATACTTCAGCTGCTCAGTCCAGCGTCCTTCACCTTCCATGGGATATTGTATCAGAAGATCCATTGGAATGCACTACATTACCACGCACTCTTTTGCATGTAACATCACTAATGGGATCTCAAAGGGCTAGCAATTTGTGGTGTCGTCTAGTCTACATATTCGGTATGCTAAGCGTTTATAGCAACAGAGGATCTTCCAGCAGTTTCTCAACAACTGTAATCATGCACCATTTAAAATTAGTATTCATTACGTAATTTTTCTCTCATTTCGTAAACCATAATTTAAGCCTTACTCTCGACTAAAATAAGCTTAATAAGTACCTACTGTGTGAGTTAACTTAGTAAGAGCACTGAAATTCTGTATGAGACTAACCTAAAGTTAGGAAATACGTAGTCTATTATTCTTACAATTTGTCACATTGAATGCAATGTCAATAGTCATGTTTTGTCTTAAAGAGACAAATTCTTGATACTGCATTTCAAATTTTAGCTGAAAAATTACTTGTAATCGGGGAATTGAAATCTCTTGTGAGATTCTATTTAAGAACCAAACACATTTTTCTATTATGTGAAGCATGACAAAAAATTTGTTTTTGCAATGAATTAATAATAAACAAGTTTTTTCATATCAACAGAATACGAAACATTCGGGTTAATCACAAAATGAGAAAGTAATATTCTTCCCATTGTGTCTGGCAGTATATGTCATCCATTACGAGCATTTAGGATATAGAACGATCATTGCTACATAAATATATTGTCAGAAAATTGGTCGGATATATACAGCATTACATCACAAGTGGTCTGCTTTGGCAATCAGGGATTATGTTATTATCCAGAAAGAAAATTCAAGGGCACACACTACAAAAAATAGGTAAGATGGAAGGCTCTCCTGTCGGAAAACGAAGAAGCATATTGTGTCATCGTCAAACCTCTTGTTTCAGAAATGATGACAGAAACAATGGCGAAAATACTAAAAATATATTTTTTAAAACGGCATAAAAATGAGTGAAAGTTATCAGCAACATTACAATAAATACAGGAAAAAAAAACGAAGAAATTAATTTGAATGAATAAATATATAACTGTAAAAAACGATCGTCTATAAAATTCAATCAGAAACAAGGTTGGAGAGTACAAGTCACAAAAAGTCCTCGTAACGACAATAAAGCCATGAAAAGTGTCCAGGAATAATCAATTTATCGTTCCCCTCACACGTTTTTTTCTTTTCTATTTTGCACTTAGTGTCATTGCTGACTTCTGAAGTATACGATCGATTTCTTAGTTCATAATCTTACATTCGAAAGGTCGACTTTAAAGGAGGTTGAAAGAACGTGTTCCATCGTCATTATATTCTCCAATTAACGACGTCTGTAACAATGGAAACGATTTTGACTTGGATCTCCGATGGAAATGTCGTCGAAAAGATATACTGGACAACATTGATTGCTTTCCATCTTGGCTGAACACGGCGAAAGAAAAATACACCAAGTTGTTCAGTGACCTTGTAAGTGGCCAAAATTGACTAAAATTAATGGAAAGGAAAGTCATCAATGAGATTTTAAAAAAAAGACTGCGAGAAAATAAAATAAAATGAAGTAATCGAAAGAAAGAGAAAAAAGCCATTTTGAGTTTTAGTTTCTTTTTAATCTCTCTCACACACACACACACACACACACACACACACACACACATACATACACACACATGTATATGTACAAACAAGTTTTGGTAAAATCAACAAAGTATTTTTGCTTAATGTAATTGTGTTTTATTTTTTGAATAAGATGTTGTATATAAAAATCTTGGAATAAACTGTCCAAAGTTATTTTTTTGTATTAGTTCAAATTCTTTTGACTGTCTCAATTATTATCAAGGACTGAATGGTGCCTTAGAGTAGACAAGACATTTTTGGTTGTCATTTTGAAATGCCAGGATGTGGCCAATTAAATTTAATTCAAATATATGAGAATCATATATTTGATGACATGCAAAAAATATCACCTCGTGCGGCGCAGGCTTTTTCTTTTTGCTAGAATTTGTCTAATATTAATAAGCGGGTGTGAAAATGTCTATGTAAGGATTTTATTATTATGTCTATAGTTCCTTTGACAGAGAAATAGCTAGAGTATTTACGCCTAACGAGACGAAGATGGCCTTCTTTGATTCATTTAACTGCTGACAACTTTGTTGGTAATCTGTATATATTCCTTAAATTCCCTCATAAGATATGTGTAATGACGAAATTTGAGAGAAAATGGAAACAAAAAAAAGACACTTAAATGTAACATTAGAAAGAGTTTAAATTTCTAAGACGCATGATGAGAAAAAAGGTTTGTAATTCGACACTAACAGGGCATATCAAAGAAAAGGACAGATGAAACCAGCGCAAGAGCTAATTAACAATATTGTGTAAATCGTGGATTGAAAATGAGTTTAGGAGACATAACAAAAAAAAAAAAAACAAAATCGACAAAATAACAAGAACTTTAAAAAAATAATGCGGTAAGTATCGATAAAAATGTGTATCATATTAAATGTCATTTATCGTGATCGATACTCATCTATATGTCTTTATATATATTTAATCATTTCAGTCCAAATAAGGTAATAATTTAATTATGACGCAAGAGTCACGAGAAGTGAAAAAGAATGAAAAGCCTATATTGAGGAATAGTGAGGAAACGAAAATAAAGTGATGAGGTTTATTTCAAACTGAAGATTTTTTCCCAACTTGAAATAAAACTTGTCACTTATAAAGACCCAGATAGTGTCGAAACAAAATGGATAATTTGTAGTGATATTATAACATATTTATTTTAATATATTCTAAACAACTATTATTAGCTTTACTTTGTACTGAGCACCTTTTTGAGAATAGTGTTTCTTTGGATACGGAATTTTATTTAATCGATACTACCCTATACTTGTATTTATATATATTTATATATATATATATATATATATATATATATATATATACACACACATATATATATATATATATATATATATATATATATATGAAAATATTTTTCTTCTACATAGGTCTCATATATATATATATGAGAACATATTTTTTCTTCTACATATGCGTCTTTATTTAGGCTGTCTTTATACGAAGGACATCTCATTAAGGAGACATCTGTTATTTAATGTGAGAAGTATCATCTACAGTCAGTTCTTGTCACGGGAACAGACTATCAATCAGCAAATCAACAATAATTGTGAGGCGTTCGCTTCGTCAGTGCACAAGAAGACACGAGAGTTGCGGCACGACAATGCACCTCTTCACAAGGCGCTTAACATCCGCAGTTCCTAGCCAAGAAGAAAAATGCTGTACTGAACAACCTCTAGATTCACATGATATTGGTCCGTGTAACTTTTTCTTTTACCTATGCTCAAAGGGATAATCAAGGGTACCCGTCTTGAAGGGGAGGAAGATACAAGAAGAATCCTTCCAGTAGAGCAGAGAAGCGAGGCAGAGAAAGAGGGGAGTTACATACGAGGGGATGACTTTGAAGGGGATACCCTGTAATTTGTTGTTTGGAATCGAAATAAATTGTTTGTGACAGCGATCGATTTACTTTCAGACAGATCTCATATATATATATGTGTGTGTGTGTGTGTGTGTGTGTGTGTGTGTGTGTGTGTGTGTGTGTGTGTGCGTGCGTGTGTGTATTGTTGCGGAACATCCCGAAGATTAACGAAATGGTTTGAACAAACAACACATAAATTTTTTTTTATAACATTATTTTAATCGATACTCGTATTTGAGTAGATATTCTTCTTTTAATCAAACAGTATATTTATATATTTATTTCTACCGGCCTGATTATTTATAATACATTTTTTAACAAAAAAAAAGGATTTGTGTTATATTACGCTTGCTCTGACTTCGATTAGACTGTGGAATAATTCGTGGTTGAGTGGTTTAAGACTCACCAGATCAATTGGAGGCTTCCCCTTAGTTGACAGGGATCGCAAGTTCCAATCCTGCCGAATAATACACATTTTCCTAATAAAATCTATCGTAAATAATCAGGCCGTTAAAAATAAATATACTGTTTGACTAAGAACAGAATCTCTATCAAATACGAGTATCGATTCAAAATAATTTTCAAACAAATAAATTATATATATATATAAAATTAAATTAAGAAGGTCCTGCAGACCCTCGCAGTGTAAACAACGAGAATGTTTGCTCGGCCTTGCTGTGATCAGTCTCTAGCAGTCCATCTCCTTTCCCATGATTGAATAATTCATTTTTCTCACTTATTATAATTTAGAGCAAGTTCTCCTAATTAAAACTTTAATGAACAAGAGCGAAACAGATTGTATTTTGTTTTAAATTTTATCCTCATTATGCTCTGTAATATTAAAATTATTACATTTAATGCAATATATATATATATATATATATATATATATATATATATATATATGTATGTATGTGTGTGTGTGTGTGTGTGTGTGTGTGTGTGTGTCCGGTTGAAACCAGTGTGCAGTGCTTTTGGTGGTCTTTTTATTTTAATTTTAACTTGTTTGAATAAACTTGGTTTATTTCACTTTTCATAGATTTATTTTATTTTTATGATTTTATTTGGCTCAGTTATCTTTCTACACATCACATCTTTTTGCTATCAAATATTTATTCCTTCCTTTTTTATTGTTTTCTTAAAACAATTAACATATTAACTCCTCTTACGTATTTTTCTTCTTCTTCTTGAACTCTATTCGTTAATTTATTCTCACATCAATTTTCCTTCTTTCTGTTTGTTTTGTTTGTTTTCTTTTCACTTTCGCCTCTTCGTTTCGTCTTTTTAGCAGTTATTCCAGTTTAAGGGTCTAATCTTGTTTGTCTTTCTCTTTCTTTCTTTTTATTTTGCTTTAACATTTTATCTTCCTCATCTGTTTCATGAAACAAGGCTTTTCAAGTAACGTCATTTTTTATCCGCCTTCTATTTCTTAATGCTTAAGCGCCATATTTCTTTTTTACGATGACAATCTTTATCAATTGAATATCTTTTTGTTTTGATTTCTTATCACTGATAATCATTATCTTTATCACGTTCTCTTATTTGGTTCAGTCTTGTTGCTATTATTATTAATTTAACATGTATAGTTTTTTTGATAACTTATAATTAAGTAATCGTCTACAATACCTCAAATTCGTGGTCGATAGTGAGAGAAGAGCACGAATATAAAGTTGATATTCCGTGAAAAAGAATAGAAAACATCACAGCAAAACGTTAAACCAGAATAATGAAAGAAAGAACGTACAAATAAAAAGAGCAAGAAAAAGAAGTCAAGAAAGAAAGAAAGAAAGAAAGAAAGAAAGAAAGAAAAAGAATGAAAGAATAATAAATAGTTCAAAAGGAAGAAAGACGGTCTGAAAAGGAAATAAGTAAGGAAAGCAAGAAAATGTAGTTAAAAGAAAAAATACCATTAAACAAATGGAAAGAATCGGAAAGAAATAAAAAAGAAAAGAATAACTAAATAAAGGAAAGAATAACTAAGCAAAAGATGTAAAATGCATTTAAAATAACAAAATAGTGCAAGAAACAAAAAGAAAGGACGAAAACGAACGAAAGAATGAAACACGTAGGCAAAAGAAAGAAAAAGACTATAAAATAAAAAAATAAGGAAGAAAACAAGGAGAAATGTAGTAAAAAAAGACGGAAGACCAAGACCTGAAGGGGAAGGAAAGAAAGTGCAGTCAGAAGAAAATACCACGAAACAAAAGACAAGAAGCCAAATAGAATAAAAAGATAAGTCAAAACAACGAAATAGAGCATGAAAAAGAAAGAAAGGAATGACGTAAACAAACGAAAGAAAGAAACACGTACTGAAAAGAAAGAGTATGAAATAAAAAAGAATAAAAGTTGAGCAGGAAATATAAAAGTAAAATATAAAACGTAAAGGAATAAATACAACGAAATAAAAGGCGACAGAGAGGAGGGAGAGAGAGAGAGAGAAAGAAAGAAAATACAAAAACCTAAAGAGAAAAGAGATAAGTATGAATCAGAAATATTGAAAGACAAAAAAAAAAAAGAGAAAATAAATTCAATACGAAATGACAATTGTACATATGTTAATCTATCCTGTCTAGCAATTTACAAATCAACGTAATGTTCATTCAGCGTGTTATCCACATACACAATATCAAACGTAGAAAATAAGACATTGATGGGAAGGCGTGTATATTTTTGACTCGACAAGAAAGTCAATTGTTGTTTAAGATCAGCTATTATCATAAATAAATGGATTAATAATATGAGGATAACTTACAACCCGTTCTTTCTAGTTACCTCTTTGTCTTTCTTTCTTTTTCTTTCCTGTCTGAATCATTGGGCCTAATAATAAAACGCCCAGCAGCTCTTCTATAAACAGAGAATGTGCTTATCTACCTATTACTCTTCTTTATACCGATGTCTTTTTAAGTGTTGCTCATTCAGCGCACGATCGCGGCTTTGCCAACAACCTGATCTTCCAAGACGAATCGGCCGCTTAGTTTCTGCTTGGAATATTAAAACTTTTCTTCAGCAAAATGAACCATTTCATTGTCTTTTTTTTTTCTTTCCCCCTGTCAGTTTCGGCACCTGGAGACTGTTTTTTCGAAAGCAGACATACTATTCTTGTCTTTTACGTTTCGCACAAGGGAGATAACTTTGAACATAGCAAGAGGGTCACTTGCTTTTGCCCGAAACGACTGCTCAAAACGGAATTGTAATTAATTTTCTTCTATGTGAAGATTAAATATCACAAGATTTTGTTGCATGTTAGTAACGGATAATCAAATTCTGCAGGCAATATTTTGTGGAGGATGTATTTTTTTATATTTAAGCCAGATTATACAAACATGGTTCAATTGGGAGATCTTTGGGTATATATTTTTGTAGCCTTTATAGTCAGAAGATCCTGAGAAAATTAGAAGTGCTACAGAATTCATTACTGCCGGCCACAATATTAACAACCTGTGACTTAGTGTTGATAACAGAGAATGAAAACTTCAAATCTCAGAGAATATAGTAAATGAAAAAGCGAAGAAAAGACTATCAATTGTAAGTAGATAAGATTTATAGGTGTCAGTAAGTAAAACGGTCTAAGTTAAAAGTACTAAAATTTAAATAAAAGAGATGCGTACTAAACTGTTATTTAATATTAATCTTCCTTTATGAAAGTGTATCTTTGATAATATTCTCACAAACGAATAAGAGACATGAGGCAACTAGTGTTAAAGAAGGATGCTGAAAATAACATGGAGTGAACATGTGAGTAAAGAGGAAGTTTTAAAGAAAACAAAACGAAAAGAACGCTTATATTTGAAACATAATGAGGAAATAGGTTCAGGAAAATCTGGCACTCACAACACATTGATTGTAGGAGGGACCGAGAAAAGCAGCTAGTAACATAGTGGTGAGTGAAAAATAATAACTTCCTTCACCCAACCGCTTTAAATTTGGAGAACTGAGATCAAAGAAGGAAAGTAATTCGCGAAGTTATTTTTTCTTTCACAGAAATTAACCGGTGATCCGAAAAGAATTAAGAAATTCGCGAACCTATAATAAAATTTTTACACTATTGAAAACCTTGCCTTTCACAGAAATTAACCTTTGACGTGAGATAAAGAAAGAAAGAAATTTGCGAGCCTGTGTGATTTTTTTTTTTTTTCCATCAATGACAAACTTGCTAAGTAGAAGATGTAAAGAAAGTATCAAGCCTGGGTAAAATTATTTTGATATAAAATAAAGAGGAAACGGAAGTAATGAGAAGAATGCCTGACGTCATATGAAAAGGTTTCCTTCCAGTTTCCCATGACCAGTGCTGAATTACTTACTCGTGTAAAATTACACGCCAATTATATTATCAGTTTCTAACCAGCTTGCTGCACGTCAATTTATTTTCTTTCAACAATCCAAGAAAGCTAAGTATTTCAAACGATTTCTCTTTGTCTACACTCTCTCTTAACTTTGTCTAAACATTTTTTAATATATGTATGAACATTTCTTCTTCATGAAAATACGTTAAAACTATGGGCATTAAGAATTCTGATGTAATTTCTTGAAACAAGCTAACGATACTCCTTAAAGGTGTGAATTCGTGAATAAATTCCTTATCTTGCGTTGTTAAAATTACCCATCTGCTACATCCTCATTGTCATCCTTTATTAATCTTGTTTATGTGGGTAAATCAACTAAACTCCACGTCACTGTAAACCTAAGTAATGCACTTATGTAAATGCATGGCAGAAAAGAGATTGGAAAACATAACGAAAAGACAAAGCATAATAAGAGCTGCAAATAATTGAACATTGTAGCGATCCACAAATGTTCATATCTTCAAGTGAAAATGCAAATAGCTTTACAAGATATAATGTTAACCGTTCGTAGATTTCAAGCATCAATCTTCTTTATATGTATCATATTCCTTAAGGATGTGGGCGATCATGTAACTTTACTAAACTTGTCTATACCTGGCTAGCTAGCTGGCTAGATAGATAGATAGATAAAGAGGCTGATATAGATAATTAGATAGATGAAGAGGATGAAATTATTAGATAGATGAAGAGGCTGAAATATATATATATATATATTTCAGTTTTAAACGAGTTATTTTGCTACCTTGGTTCCTACCATCAATGGTGTCTTCAGGCGATTTTTAAGAACTTATTTTACTTTTTACCGTTTTTCTTTTTAAGAACGCTCTTGTAACGGTGTTTTAGTTGAACGTTCACGTGGCAGGGAATTTATGAATGCGCATTGTTTAAATTCAAACGAATTATGACGTTTTCATCCATGGTTGTATGAACCTAAGAGGTATTTCTTATTGTGGATGCATTTTTTCATAATTTCTGTTCTTTCATCTAACAGTTCGTCTTTATTTGGGTATGTCATAATTTCTAATTTTTCTTCTTGGCACAGTCTACATATTTGTCCACCGTTGTAAGGCTTGGCTGTTTTTACAATGCTCCACGTTATGTGTGGATCTTTTTCATATTTTGATTTCAATTTCCAGACGTGGTTAGCCAATTTTGTATTGTTTTTAATTTTTCTATTTTAAATGTACATTTGTGGTTGTACCACCTGGTCTTAAAGGTGTCTTTGGCTGAGGCCAAATGTATTTTGTTTTGGCCGTCTGAGTCATGTACCTCTGCCTTATAAATTATTTCTTTTGTGCTGCAGATATATATATATATATATATATATATATATATATATATATATATATATATATAAAGAAACTGAGATAGATTTATAGATAGATAGATGAAGAGGCTGAGATAGATTGTTAGATAAAGAGGCTAAAATTATTAGATAGATGGAGAGGCTGAAATAGGTAGATAGATAGATAGATAGATAGATAGATAGATAGATAGATAGATAGATAAAGTGAGTGAGTGAGTGAGTGAGTGAGTGAGTGAGTGAGTGAGTGAGTGAGAGAAAGGGATAAAATGCTAAATAAATTAACATTTGTAAAACATGACAATGACATGTTTGGCTGACTAAATAGAATCATCAGAAAAATAATTTTATTTCAACTAAATCTACACAACGTAATTGATGTTCATTAGATGAATCCCTGCTTATTTAACAATGACTTTCTTTTTTAAGATAAATGGAGCTCGACAGGTAAAGGAAGGAAAACCTAATTTTATGCTTCCGCTGCTTTGGCATCATATTCAAACGTAGAAAAGGCTATAGAAGTAAATTCAGAAAGAAAACGCGAAATGGAAACCAAATATAATTCTTTATATTTCTTTTCATTTTTTCGGTACTGCTGAGAGAGAGAGAATGATTATATCTGCATAAGGCACAGACTCCATATCCTGTGTCCTGGAGAGGTCACTCCTGTTTCACCAATAAAGTAGTGAATTTTGGCTAAATATACAATATGGATGTCAACTACTGTTTTATTCAATTAGAATTTACTAATCTTTACGAGATGCGTCTGAAAAGCTGGTACTAAAAACAATTTATTCAATTCCAGTTAGGCTGAAATGTTCATAGAGAGACTACAAAGAAATGATCCTAGGCCTACAAAATCTTGAATCTCTTCATTGCATATGTTTTTGTTAATAACTGCCTTGTTCATCTCCAGGTAGACTGACATCTGACTGTTCAAAGAGAACTTCAGAATTTGGTATCGTGGTGTTATCAATAACCTCCAGAAAAATTTCTAGCCCTCAAAGACATTTATGCTGACATACTTGCGACATTAGGGGATATCGTTTCAACTTTATCAACTGTGCAAAAGTGGTCAGTTGAATTAAAATGGGGATAGAATAGTCTTTAATTTTGACATCATAAAATAATGCGTTCAATTATGCTCAGTTATTCTTGTTCGGTTATGAATTTTCAAATTATCAGAACTCCAAACAGTTTGACGCCATACGCGACTCTTTAAAACTTCTTCCGCTAATATCTTCTTCTTGATGTGCCATGTCCTTTCAGAACGTAGGTGATCATGGATTTTAACTTGCTCTATCCGTTGTCGCTCTTGATTTTTTCTTTTGATATCTCTCCTAAAGCTCGCTCTGGTCAAGTATATCAAGTATGTCTTGCATTATTTTCCTTTATCTCCCTTTCCCACTTTCCTTTATGAGTATTCGATTTTTTCAGCCCTCCTTTATCCACACGTCCCCCAGAAACCTGAGGTGTCTTTTTCTGATACTAAGTATAGTTTACTTTTTGTTTGCATCCACTTCAACACATTGTTGTTTTTCAATTATTCGGTCCAATGTTTCCTCATCATCTTTTGCCCGAAACACATTTTCTGTTGCTTCAAGTCTCTTCTTCACACACCTCATTTATCGTTACCATTAGGGCTAAAATATAAAGTGATTTTTTTATATGACCAATGTCCGAGAAAACTACGAAACTCACACTGTTGACTGAAGTCGGCTTCAGGGTCCAGGTAAAAGTCAGGATTTTGAAATATCGATTTTCGATGCGAGCAAGTTCACCCCAATTAGACAACCAACGTAACAAAATTTTACTATTTTTTCTTCCATCTAAACATTAGTTTTTTCTGCCATATTTAGCTATGCTTAGCAAAATATAGAAAATAGAACGTTTAAACATACTTAATTAGATTTCTGTTCAACCTACCGACATTTGAAAAATTCATAATTGAACAGTTTGACATTATGACGGGCGTCAGAACGTTTTGTAAACAAGCAGCCAAGGCTGTCAACTAAAATTAGGCGTTTGGCTTCTAGACACGATTTCCATTAATTTTAAAGAGGGCGGAAAATGGCGTATAATAAAAGATCTTTTTTTGTAATTCTGCACATGCGCCTAAAGGTGTCTAGGACGAAAATATCCGAATTTGCACAAAAATGAAAAATTCATGAATGTGTATTCCGGAATGTTTTTCTGCGAAGACCATTATCATCATCAATTAAAGGAAGTCTCGTCTATTATTTCCCAATCATACATCATAAATCATAAAATTATATTTTAAATGAACCGTAAAATATATATTTACAATTATATATATCTATATATATTTGTGTGTTTAGGCAGCAAATTTACTTTTAGACATGTCAGATTAAATAAATTTTAAACATTGTGTCTGCTTATTTTTAATAAAATCTGTTCATAATAAAGGATAATCTTTCGCGTATTATAATTGGAAGATGTCAGAAACAAGCTGTAACGTTGATGTTATTATCTCCCATTTCTCAATGTTCGCAATTACTTTTAATCTCCTTCCGAAATCATCTGCAGCAACAGAGATTTGCGTTTTTTTGTTACCAGGGATAAGGCATATGTAAGTATAAAAGTAGATATTGATTGGTCAACACCCTGCGGCGACAGTATGTTACAAGTTTAACCGTAATCTTCCGTTCATCATACTGATAAGGCCTGAAGATTGCGTGTAAACCTGAAACAAACTCTCGCTGCTAGGTGGATAAACCATTAACCGCATTTATATTTACGCACGCACACACACACACACACACACACACACACACACACACACACACACACATATATATATATATATATATATATATATAAGATATTAGATTATTACAATGGGTAATACATATTTCACTGCGTCTTGATGTTATTATCACGGTTTGTCAGACCCAAATGGTACAACAGTTGGTCCTCAAAATATCGCTTCGAAAAAATTCATTTTATTTTATTTTATTTTACATAAACGCTCACATATCCATATTAGAATAGACATTTGTAACGGTTATTTACGAAAATTTCTCGCTCATTCGAAAAAAAAGGAAAGCAGAGTTAAAGCAAAGAGAGACGATTCATTAATGTAAAGAAGAGAAAAAAAGAGAAAAAAGAAAAAAAGGATAAACAGAAAAATAAATGGAAAGCAAGAAGAGAAAAAGAAAAAATCAAGAGATACAGTAAAAGGAAATACAGTATCACGAGAAATAAACGTTGACTTCATTTATCGTAATAGTGTCTCAAACCACCTGACTGTTCTCTTAGAAAAACATGGACAAATTTAACTATGAAATTTAATTTCGAATATACTGGGATATATTTACGATACAAAAAAAAATTGTACATCATAATTTTTATACAATTTGAAAAAATAACTACTCTTACTATTATTTTAAAAATTAGTGCTAATTTAAAAAATATTATTAAAATAATTAAAAATACTAAAATTAAAAAATATAAATAAGAAACAGGAAAAATTAGATAAACTTAACCGAAGGGGGAAATAAAAAAAAAAGGGAAGAAAAAGGAAGAAATCACGATATAACGGATTTTGAAATAATTAAAAAAACGCTAGATCGAAACCAACTTATTCATATTCACTTATATTCATTCTTAGAAACGCGACAAGGGATTTACCCTTAAATTAAAATATAATGACTATAGGGAATATTTATGGTGAAAAATAAATCATGAATCATACATCCTGACATAAGTTACATTATAATCACTAGTAGTAATTTATTCAAACTAGAGTTAAAATAATAACTCCTAAAAAGAAAATATAATTTATTAAAATACGATCTTTAAAAAATCTAAAATACTAGCAATAATAATAATGATAGATAAAAATAATAATAAAAATAATAATAATAATACCCCAAGAACAATAAAGAGATAACAAATATATGTATACATACATATATACACATACACACACATATATATATATATATATAAATGTATTTATATATATATTTATATACATATGTATTTATATACACAAAATTTCTCTAAGACATAATAATAATAATAATAATAATAATAATAATAATAATAATAATAACGCGATTGGGATTACAACGAGAATGACGTGCTTTTCTGAGGCTCCTGAAAACGTAACGTTTTTTTTTTTTTTTACGTAAACATTAATTTCTCATTTCACTATATTAAACATAAACATTAATTTTTCCCTTCGTATATAATTTTAGTTGTATGTTTCTTCTTTTAATGATCCTTAAATAGATTTATTAACTAGTTTTCTAAAGCAAGACAACGATAAAAATATGACGAAAAGCGCTAAAATCTGTTCGATCTACGATATTCTTTCTTAGAAAGAATATGTAATAATTTATTTATATTTGTTCGTTCATTTTATATATTTATTTATTTTTCGATAATCTTACTCTCGTTGGATTTAATGAAAGAATAACACAGAATACAGTAGGCCAACAAATTATTTTTAAATTTTACGGTAGTAAACTCAAAGGTATGTCCACTTTTTCTTTCCTATTAAAAAAATTTTTGAGATTTTTTTTTAAACGTAAACATTAATTTTTAATTTCACTATTTTAAACATAAACATTAATTTTTTCTTCGTATATAATTCAAATTGTATGTTTCTTCTTTTAATGATCCTTAAATAGATTTATTAACTAGTTTTCTAAAGCAAGACAACGAAAAAAAAAAAAAAGAAAATACGACGAAAAACACTAAAAAAATGTTCGATCTACGATATTCTTTCTTAGAAAGAATATGTAATAATTTATTATATTTGTTCGTTCATTTTATATATTTATTTATTTTTCGATAATTTTATTCTCGCTGGATTTAATGAAAGAATAACACAGAATACAGTGGGCGAACAAATTATTATTTTTAAATGTTACTCAAAGGTATGTTCACTTTTTCTTTCCTATTAAATTTTGAATTTTTTTTTTTTGCAAGGACAATGGTTAATAGTAGCAACAATTGTTTTTTTTTTTTTATCAATACTCTCTAAGTGCAGTGATGTTTTTTTTTTCCGTTGAACGGCCGTTACGTCCAAGTTTGTTTGTTTTTTCAACCAGCGTCTCTCTCTTTGAATTTTTCTTTTTCTCAATATGAAATTCTGTTTTAATATAAACAGGATTTTTTCTTTAGATATTAGCAAATTTTTTTTTTTAAACGTAATCATTAATTTTTAATTTCACTATTTTAAACATAAACATTAATTTTTTCTTCGTATATAATTTAAATTGTATGTTTCTTTAAATGATCCTTAAATAGATTTATTAAATAGTTTTCTAAAGCAAGACAAGGAAAAAAAAAAGAAAAAAGAAAAGAAAAAAAATACGACGAAAAACACTAAAAAACCGTTCGATCTACGATATTCTTTCTTAGAAAGAATATGTAATAATTTATTTATATTTGTTCGTTCATTTTATATATCTATTTATTTTTCGATAATCTTATTCTCGTTAGATTTAATGAAAGTATAACACAGAATACAGTGGGCGAACAAATTATTATTTTTAAATGTTACAGTAGTAAACTCAAAGGTATATCCACTTTTTCTTTCATATTAAATCTTGAATTTTTTTGCAAGGACAAAGGTTAATAGTAGCAATAATTGTTTTTTTATTTTTTTTTATTTTAACAATACTCTCTAAGTGCAGTGATGTTTTTTTTGTTTTTTTTTTTCGTTGAACGGCCGTTACGTCCAAGTTTGTTTTTTTTTCAACCAGCGTCTCTCTCTTTGAATTTTTCTTTTTCTCAATATGAAATTCTGTTTTAATATAAACAGGATTTTTTCTTTAGATATTAGCGAATTTTTTTTTTTTTATGAAATTCTGCTTTATTTTAATTTATCTGTTTGTTCTTTAAATTAACCTAAATAAAATCATCCGTATTATATTTCCTTTAGCTGTCGATATTTCGTAAAA
This sequence comes from Ascarosepion bandense, assembly GCA_037127315.1. Lineage (NCBI taxonomy): Eukaryota > Metazoa > Mollusca > Cephalopoda > Sepiida > Sepiidae > Ascarosepion > Ascarosepion bandense. The sequence goes on from JBBBDQ010001865.1 coordinate 1,097,159, forward strand.
TTTTTTTTAACTATTATAATTTTCTTAAAAACAAAACAAAACAAGAAAATAAATTAAATCCGATGAAAAACAATTTATATGGTATTATTTTATAGAAAGTCTACGTATTTATTGATAAATTTATTTTTATTTATTTATTGATTTAATTTACTTATTTAATTTATCTTATTATGATAATCCTATTTTTGACCAACGACTTTATTGAAAAAATAAAAGATAAAGTGGACGAACAAATTATTACATTTTTTTTTTTTTTTCAACAAACGTCTCTCTATTTGAATTTTTCCTTTTCTCAATATGAAATTTTGTTTTAAGATAAACAGGTTTTTTTTCTTGAGATATTATAAAATTTTTTTTTTTTTTTTAAACAAACTACTCTAGTAATATTGATGTTTTGTTTCGTTGAGCCGTCTTTCTCCTTGAATTCCAATCGCGTCTATGTCAGATGTTGCTTGGCAGCCCATTTAGGAGAAGGAAAACTCCGAACAACAACCCGCAACTCAAGGTGTTAATCGTGCCGAGGAGTGAATGGCTACTGCGTTATGAGGTCACAAACGATCCCCTACAGGCTTCGGGGCCCTGTTTGTAAAAGACCGTTACCCAACGTGCCGGGCAACTTTGGGTGGACTTTTGGACCCGTGCGTCACTCGTGGGCAAAACATGAAAAATACAAATGGAAATAAAAAGTCCAGTATGGCTCTTCCAGTGGATAAACAGGGAGCCCGTCCTTCAGGAGGGAACCTACCTGAGGTCGAAAAATCTGCCATAGGAACAAACTCCTACACAAAGAATGTATCTTCAGGTCCCCACAACCAGGATAATCCTAATGATGGTCCTGAAAATTCACCAGCTAGATCTACAACCGTATATTTAAAGAAAGAAAAAATAAAATGGTCTCGTGAGGAGTACAACGTCGTTATGACTGCATTTCATGAAGCGTTACTCAAACCTCAAAAAAACATGACTCGCCAAACATATGACATTTGGCGTGAAAAAGTTGGTCAAGCAAATAGAAAGTATATTGACGAAAATAAATTGGCCAATGTACGTAGGTACATTATTCGTAATAACCGACAGACAGAGGCTGAAATTCATGAAATTAAAAGAATTGTAACAAGAAGAGTCGAATCAACAAAATATGAAAAGGAACCGGAACCAGAAATAAAAAGTAATAACATCAAACAAATCACAGGTCATAATGTAGAAACCGTGAAACACGCAAATCACTGCGAAGATAATGATGTAAGTTTAAAAGTGCTGGAAAGGTGTGATCTGAGTCTGAGTCAGTTAAAAGACAATAATAAAACGAGTTCAGAACACATCGAAGATAATTATTTGACGGAAAATAAGAACAATATACAGGAAGCCAAGATAGAAATAAAAATCAATCTAAGTCAAATACAAAGTATTACAATGGAGGAACGTGAACAGCTCCCAAAATTCCAACCAACAAAACAAAACCTCCGAAGTATTAAATTGTACAATGCAGCACTGAAATCAATACTGGATGAAGACCCTCACACAAATCTTAACGAAGTAATATATGCATCAGCAACAGCAGCAACAAAAAAATTAAATATCAAAATAAAAACAAGGCAGTCTCGCAGACGTGAAGATCCACCTTGGAAAAGAAAAATTGAAAAAGAAATCGAACAACTAAGAAGTGAACTGTCAGTACTGGATGAACTGAGTAGAGGAATAAATGTAAGAACTAGGAAAAGAAGAAGAGCCGAAAAAAATATAACATCAGGAATGAAAATGACGTCTTATCAAATAAAGAAAAAATAAAGCAAAAAATCCAACTGAAGGCTCAAAGAATAAGACGCTATGAAAAAAGAGCAAGATTTTACAGACAAAACAAGATCTTTCAGACTGATACAAAGAGATTTTACAGGGAAATAGGTAAAAAAAGAATTGAAGTGACAGTACCCCCCAGAATGGAAGAAGTCACACAGTTCTGGGAAAAGATATGGGCTTGCCCTAAAGAACTTAGCAAGGAAGTGCATTGGATTACGCAGGAGATAGAACGAATGAAAAATAAACCCGAACAGACATGGTCTGGAATTACAGAAGATGATATTAAATTTGCACAAAAAAAAGCACACAACTGGAAATTCCCAGGTATAGATAAAATTCCTAACTTTTGGCTATATTATTTAAATGCAGCACATAAAAAAATAGCCAAAGAACTCCAAGAAATGGTTGACGATCCCACTAAAATTCCTGCATGGATGACCAAAGGTATTACATTTCTTCTACCCAAGAATGGTGACACAAACAACCCGAAAAACTACAGACCAATTACATGTCTTCCGACAACATATAAACTACTAACATCTATTTTAACAAAACAGACATATTTATTCTTAGAAAGAAATGACATGATACCGCTTGAACAAAAAGGGTGCAAACGTGGCTGTTATGGTTGTAAAGACCAATTGCTAATTAACAAAATGATCCTGGAAAACTGCTACAGTACAAAGAAAAATCTTAGTACTGCCTGGATAGACTACCGAAAGGCATTCGATAGTGTGCCACATGACTGGATTTTAAAGACTTTAAATATATACAAGATATCGCCCGTCATCATCAATTTCATCAAACAGTGCATGTCTATATGGAAAACAACCCTTTACCTCAATCATATAAATGGAACCTATAAGTCTGATGAAATAAACATCAAAAGAGGTATATTTCAAGGTGATTCTTTATCTCCCTTACTATTCTGCATATCATTAATAGCACTAACCAGTCAACTTAATAAGACATAATGTGGTTATAAAATAGGCCAAAAGAAAATAAGCCATCTATTTTACATGGATGACTTAAAGTTATATGCTAAGAATGATAATGAGCTGGAAGGTCTTCTGCAAACTGTAAAATGCTTCAACGAAGACATTGGAATGAAATTTAATTTGAATAAATGTGCTAAAGCTACAGTTTTACGTGGATCAATACAAGAAACATCCTCAATTAGCCTAGACCCTGCTGTAACAATAAAAGAATTGAAACCAGAAGAAGCTTATAAATACCTAGGTGTAAATGAGAGCGAAAACATTCACCATAAAAAAATGAAAGAAATAGTGCGTAAAGAGTACTATAGAAGGCTACGAATGATATTAAAAACTGAATTAAATTCACAGAACAGAGTTATGGCCATTAATAGCCTTGCAATCCCAGTTGTCCAATATAGCTTCAACATCTTAAACTGGACTCTAAACGACATCAGGCGAATGGATGCTAAAACAAGAAAGCTTCTTTCTAAGCATAAGATGCATTATCCAAAGGCTGATGTAGACCGTCTATACATACCCCGTAAAGAAGGTGGAAGGGGTCTTATTCAGCTGGAATTGTCATACAAGACAACAACTATTGGCTTACTAACATACATAGAAACAACAAAGGATTGGATGATACAATTAGTAAGGCAACATGAAGAAAGAAAGAAAAAATATTCAATAATAAAAGAAGGCAGTAAATACAAACAAGATTTACAGTTAGTAGATTCTGTAGAAAAGCAAAACAGAAGCCAAGAACCAACTATTGCGGCAAAAATATGAAAATGAAAGCCAAAGATAAAGCTCTTGAAAAGATGAAACAGCGCTGGCAAGACAAACCTCTGCATGGCCAATATCCAGTACGTGCCAATAAATCCAATGTTGACCAAGTTAATACTCATCGATGGTTACGTGCATCTGGATTAAAGTCTGAAACTGAAGGATTTATACTTGCAGCACAAGACCAAAGTCTTTTCACGAGAAACTTTCAGGCAAATATTATGCATAATAATATGGATCCAAAATGCAGGTTTTGTGATAAACACCAAGAAACAATAGACCACCTAATCTCAGGCTGTTCTGTGCTTGCCCCAAACGAATATAAAAATCGCCACGATAGAGTTGGGCAATATTTACATTGGGCAATGTGCAAACATTATGGAAAAGCTGTAAACAAACACTGGTATGAACATCATCCAGCACCGGTTACAGAAATAGAAGATGTAACCATTCTATGGGATTACACCATCTACACAGACAGAAAAATTGAAGCAAACAGGCCAGACATTATTGTTAAAAACCAGAAGGAGAAAACTTGTCTATTAATTGATATGGCTTGTCCAGCGGATTGTAACATAGCAATCAAGGAATTTGAAAAACTGTCAAAATATAAAGACCTGGAAATTGAAATAGAAAAAATGTGGAAATTGAAAACAAGAGTTGTGCCAGTGATAGTAGGTGCACTTGGAATGATAAAAAATGGAACAAAACAACACATTGAAAGAATCCCTGGAAACCCCAGCTTAAGAGATATACAAAAAATTGTCTTATTAAGTACAGCCCACACACTAAGGAAAACTTTATCTATGTAATGCTGGGGATGATAGGGAAGATAGAAAAACATGAAATGGAGCCATAACAACACGCCACTACCTGCCTTAGGTCTCCCCGCAGACTTGGTTGGTAGTGAGACCAAAGCAGAAATCGAAATATGATGAAAAATGACATAATAATAATAATAATAATAATATTCATTCTATCATAAAAGATGACAAGAGAAATTACAAAAATACTTATAAATATAATAATTATAAAAATAAAATAAAATAAACAGCTTTTGCTGTAAACTAATATTAACCTGACGTGAAAAATTTAGCTGTTATATGATATTAGCATACATGTAAAAATTTAACATTGAAATTTAATTAAAAATATAATGGGATATATTTAGAGTACAAAGTGAAATTGTGCAACATAATTTCAATACAATTTGAAAAAAATAATTACTCTTACTAGTATCTTAAAAATTCCTATTAATTGTTGAAAAATTCATTTAAAATAATTAAATCATTAAAAATAAAAATGAAACGTTAGAAAGATAAACCTATAAAGAGCGAGTGGGGAAAAATAAAAAAAAGAGATAAAAAATTAGAACAATATAGAAAAGAATTTAAATTAATTTAAAATAAACTTCCTATATCAAACCATGTCAATTACATTAATATTCATTCTTAGAAACGCAACATTGGATTGCCTGTTAAATTAAAATATACAAATTATTTTTTTGCGGTGAAAAACAAATCATAAATCATACATCCTAATATGAATTACAATATAACCACTAGCAGCAATTAATTCTAAATAAAATTAAAATGATAATTCCTAGTCAGAAAATCTAAATAAAAATTAAAATACAATATATATATATATATATATATATATATGTGTGTGTGTGTGTGTATGTGTGCAGGTCCTATAATGCAGAGATGCGCTTTACTGTAGAACTTGAGAAAGAATTCAGTCTGATTAAAAAAAATATATATAAAAATTAGTAGCACCTCTCCATCGTGCGCATGTGTGGTCAGACAAACATACCAAATTTAGTGCGATGAAGTCTGAAGGAAGAAGCAAGTCACATATTAATTTTTTACACGTTGTCATAAAAATTCTCAGTATTATATATATATATATATATGTGTGTGGGAGTGTGTGGGTGTGGGGGTGGTTGGGGTGTGCGTGCGTATGTGTGTGTGTCTGCGGGTGTAAAATATAGTAGAAATTTTTCAGATCCGTACGTAAAAGATTTACGGTCTATTTATCTATGAAAATAGATAATATTTATTCTACATACCAATATTTAATTTGATTTTTCTTAATCTTACAGATTTTTCGCACTTTGAGCGTTATTTTTTAGCGGCGTTCCTTTTATGTATTAAAAATGTTTTACTTATTTTAGTCACTTTATCTCTGCTCGACAAATCTTATTAAAAAAATCTGTACTCGAAGGAAGACCATCTAAACTTATTTATAAATGTAACTTTTATGTGTTTTTATGTGTGTGTCTGTGTGTGTGTCTGTGTGTGTGTGTCCGTTACTTATAGACTCCGAAACGGCTGAACAGATTTTCTTGAAAATTTACACAGTTGTACTATGAGCGTTTGCGAGTGTTCTTAGATATGATTTGTGTCAAGGTACCCCCGATAAATATCGAAAATCGATAATCGAAAAAATCGAGTTATAGAAGGAGTGGTCCGATTTTAATCAAATTTGATACACTCATAAACAAAGACATAAGAAACGATATTCAGAAGTTTCAAGGTCGCAGTTCTTACAGTAGTGCAGAAAATCGATTATATATATATATATATATATATATATATATATATATATATATATATATAAGCTTTCATTACACCCGAGCAACGCCGGGCTATACTGCTAGTTTAATAAATAAACGGAGCGCCTTCTCAAGTACGGGTTATTGCTGTAAATTACGTCTCAAGTGTGTTTGTTATTTTAAACGTTAGTTTATTCTCGCCTCGACCAAAAATCTGGTGTGGGCGACAGAGCTAACCTTGCAGCCGAGCTTGGAAAGGACCTCCAATCCGTAGTGGACTGGGGTAAGAAATGGATCGTAAATTTTAATACTTCTAAAACGAAGCTACTATCAATTAATCATCATAGAAAATCGCACCTACCTCCTATTAGCATGGACCAGGCTTGCCTCTCAGAGAGTAAAACACTACGCCTCCTTGGTCTCACACTTTTAGCGGACCTCAAGTGGAATGACTATATCGAATCCATTTCTAAATCCACTGCTATGAAGGTCGGTTCTCTGTGCAGGGCCCGGAGGTTTTTTCCGTCTGAATCTATCCTGCACATTTATAAATCTACCATCCGGTCGGGTGCCCCTGCTATTCTCCTTGGGCTTCTAGACAAGGTACAGCGGAGGGTCTGTAATGTGATCGATACCGATTTAGCAGACCGCCTGCAGACTCTCTCTCTCACCGGCGCGACGTGGCTTCCCTGTGTCTCTTCCATAAATACTTTCACGGCTTCTGCTCCGATGAACTTAGATCACTGGTGCCCCCTAGGTTCGAATTTGCACGAGATACTAGATTAGCAACTAGATCCCACCCTTTTAAAGTGAAACCGATAAAATGCAACCGCAACTTCTACTCCAACAGCTTCTTTTCTTGCACCTCCCGACTGTGAAATTCTCTTCCACATGACTGCTTCCCCGACGGCTACAATCTCCAGGAGCTTAATTGTAAGGTCAATAGACACCTCCTAACAAACTAACTTCCATTCTTTCAAAACACTCTTCCCACCCACCCAACTATCTATCACCCCACTTCTAAAATTTCCTATATCTAACCACTCTTCCTGTTTATCTCACCCTATGTAGCCCCAAGCGCAATAGTGGCAGTGGAATGCCTTGCTTGGGGTGAAATTATAAAAAAAAGTTGATATTTGTGTATGTATTTAACTATTACACTCCAGGTAAAGTGATAATGTCACTATGACACGGTTATTACAGGGAGTGAAGTAGAATGACAATATTTTAATGAGGCGAAGTGAGGAACGGAAAATAATGGAACAGGATTCAAAGGGACAAAAATGGCAATAAAAGACAGATTGAAATATATATATATATTGATTAATTAGATTTTGGTCAGTAAAATTAGACCAGTAGACATTTGTATTAAAAAGTGTTCGATACAATTATTGTAAAATATTTTTCATTTGTGACCGCTACCTAGATTTCTACCAAGTGATGTCTTCAGGCGATTTTCAAATTGTAAATCGTCTGAAGACACCACATGGTTGAAACCTAGGCCGCGTATAACTCGTTCACAAATTATATATATATATATATATATATATATATATATATATATATATATATATAATTGAGTTCTTCCCACGAGGCTAGACGGTCAATCAGAAAGTCTACAAAGTGATCCTACGGCTTTTGCTTTGCTTGGTACGCGAGAAGAGCCGAGATTTGCAGCAGGTAAAATTGTGGCCGCTTCAGCACGAGAATTCACCTGTTCGCAACACCCTGAACATCCGACAACTTCCCGACGAGAAGCATTTCTTTTACTGGAACAATTTACCTATTTACCTGATCGTGTTCTATGTGACAATTTTTCTTTAAGCTCTAGATGATTCTCAAGAGGGTCAGTTTTGAAGGCTTGGAAACAATCAAGAGAGCCGAAACAACGGATCTAAAGTGCATCCAAGACAAAAAAAAAACCATTCCAGTAGTGCACAGAAAGATGGCAGAAAAGAATGGAAAGGCGCACTGAACTCAAGAGGATAACTTTGTAAAAAAAAAAAATCTCGACTAAAATTTGAACTCGGCTATCCTATTCCTCAATTTGAGCTGCTTCATGAATCTACTATTGCTTTCTAATCACAAAATATTTTTATTTGCAAGTTATATCTTTGCAAGCCCTGGCAATCTTTATATATCTTAGATTAATATATATTAATGGTTACCTTCTTTTAAATATTGAGTCTTTTCAGGATATGGAAGATCACCGTTCTCCACAACTTCTTATCTTTTGTTAGATGTTAGTAGTTTTTGTCTTTACATTATCCCTCTTACACCTTCATCTCTGAGCTATTTACACAAGCTATTAATAAATATATATCTTAATATATTATTATATATCTTTATGCGAGTGATATATCAGTATATATCTTTATATATAGAAGAAAAAGTGCAAGAAGCCGTTAACGTTTTGTTTAAAGTGAAGTTTTATTGTTATTATTGTTAATATTATTTGCTTTTTGCATGATATATTAAGTAGCCACAATGGTATTTGTATCGCTACATGTGTTTCGAGTTCAAAGTTGACTTTCTTCAGATGAATAAACTTGTGACTTTACATATCAAAATCGGTTTGTTTTTTATTTTATATATATATATATATATATGTGTGTGTGTGTGTGTGTGTGCGTGAAATGTGTATATATATATATATCCAGTTTGTTATATATATTATATTATTTATATATTATATATGCGCGGTACTTATTTGAAAATGCTCAATAACAGTGATAGAGCTGACATATTCATAGATAGGTGTGAGTTTGTGACCTTAAATTTCACGCTTTTGCAATCGTCAGACAAACTGATGAATTTTTAAAAAAAGTGGCTATATGTAGGGCTGCGCTTACATGTATATATATATATATATATATATATATATATATATATATATATATATATATATATATATATATAATTTACATGTTTATTAATTATAATCTAATATCAATAACAATCCAATGAATAACAATATATTTAAGGTTTGCATTGCACATAGTTTTAGTTCGAACTTCGTATGAAGATACATTAAATGAAAGAACGAGGTCCTATATTAATCAACGTGGGATCCATAGATGCTGGCACTTTTAAAGATTACAATTAAAAACAAAATATATGAAACTAGAACTGCGTTGATATCAGCTAATATTTAATTCCTATAATGATGGATATATAGTATTATAGACTAATTTCTTTACTAATTCATTGAGTGATAGTCAAGTTTACTTATGTATCGTTCAAGTGGGTATCCATCATCATAGGACAATACTCAATTTCATGACCGGTTTTAGTCTATGCCAACTTCCTCCACATGTCTCGCTTACTGGCCAGCGCCTGGCTCTCTTCTTCCAGTCTGATCCTCTTCTCTCTGCCTATCCTTCTGTTTCCTAAGGTTGTACTTTGTAGGTGAATGATTGTTACCTCTAGTGATGTGACCATATTGCCTCAAATTTCTCTTCTTGATAGTTTTTATATGGTTTTCTAAAGGGCCTGTTTCTTGTTTGATAGTGTTTTGCACTGGGTCATTTGTAATCCAGTCTGTGTAGTAGATTCTGGGAATGGTTCTGCAGCATAGAATTTCTAATTCTTGTACTCTTCACTGCAATTCTGAGAATTTTCAAGATTTAAAAAAATTCTAATATCATCTCCTGGCTTGAAAAATCATTGGTATTTCATTTAACACACATTTTATTTTTTTAGAAAGGACAGAATATATTCAGATTCTGAATTCGAAATCGGGAATTTTATCTGGATTCGAACAGTTCGCCGGTTAGACTTATGCAGATATTTGCATCATTGGGATTAATGTAGGTTAAAAAAGATTGTGTAGCGGCATTCCATTATATTAAAAGAAGATACCTTACTTGAAAATCAGCATCTTGAATTCTTGGCTTTTATCTGAGGGCCGGCCAGTAACAGTGACTGTTGTTACTGTTATTTGGGGTTTTCATTTAGTGTATTTTATTATTTCATTATGTTCATATACGTTACGTGCGATATCAATTTTAGTTGTTTCTGCTTAATTGATATCATTTCTCTTATATGGTACAGTTCTTTGTGTTTCTGCAGTACAAATCTACAGGGTTCGATGAATTATGATATCCGCCAAAATCCGTTCAAAGACATTCTGACCGTTGATCAATGGCAGTGGTTGCATGGCTTCCATATGAAGGTTTCCATCTGATGAAGATATTTGAGTTTGAGTTTGAGCTTTGTTTAACAACATATCAACGACATATCACCCTCTGTGGGTTATTTAATGCCAAAAAAGATGGGGTTTTAAGGTATTTTTTTAATGTTCGGTTATAGTCAGAAGATTGATTGAATCAGATTTTAATGAATTTTTTTTTTGTTTTTATTCCTTTTTATTTTAGAAAACTGAAAATGTCTTCAAGTTTTGTATTCAAAAAAGTTTTTGACTGCGAATTTTTCCTTCAAAAACGTGTTATGCTAATAATTTTTTTTTCAAAAATGTATTGTTGGTAATAATTTTTCTTAAAAAATGTATATTTTTCTATAAAAGTTTATTTTTATGTATATACTCCCTTAAAAGTCTATTTCTATATTTTCATAGTGTTTTGACCCCAGTTTGGAGGTTAAGTATTTACCCATAGCTGAGACTCTAACAAGTGTTACCACTCCAGGTCAGCGTGCACCTGAGAACAACAGCAATTAAGAAGTGGTTTCATGCTCATCACAACCTCCCAATCAGAGGCATTGCTGCCGGATGTAGTTTACCGTCATGCCTAGGATCAGATGAGGATATTTAACAACATATATAGTGTTTTAGGTTATTTTTAAATATTTTTGTAGCAATTTCTGGTGTTAGGCGAAACTATTTCTGGAGCTGCTTATTTTATATTCAAAGTGAATTCCTTCTATACTAAACTTTTTGTAAATGATTCATACACTATATTTTTTAAAGGTTTGGTATTTATTAATTCCACATGTTGAATTTTTAGAATGCATTTAGAGTATTTTCCATCACTGCATTCATTCCAATTCTAGATCATCGTTTTTGTTTTGGAAATGTTTATCTTGTGTCCTATTTCTTGGAACACTTGATAGATGGTGTTGATTTTCTGTTCATGACCAATTTTATCTCAGCTATGAATACCTATGTACTCCGTATATCTTACTCATCATCAGTTCATTGGCTTCTGGTGGAAGAACTGGTTCGTTATCTTCTGTTGGCAGATAAGTTTCGGAGTGAAAATATACGCTATTTCCTTTCTAAATATAGTCTAAACTGACAAAATACCATAGTGGAAGTTGTCTCAGTGATGATCGAACTCTCACCACCAGTACTGATTTATGAAAATGATTTCTTATCCTAATCCTAAGATCAAGCAAAGATTAGCATGTTTATAATTCTTGAAATTAATTGCAAATTGTTTCTTTATTATTATGATTACCGAATTGGTTCTGGTTAATTTGTGTTTACTCAATTTGCGTTTCAGTAATACTAATAAAGAAGGCATTATAAATACAACAATTTCATTAAAAATAAATCTATATTTCTACGGAGATTTATCTTGGGGTTTTGGTGTGTCAAATCTTCTTTGAATGAAGCTAGCCATCTTCGTTGTAGCCTTCTGTCTGTTAGCGGACACACGAAAAACAAATGACTGAACGTTCTTTATGACGTTCTTAATTATTCGGTCGGAATTTGCACGAGCTACTGACTTAATCAACGTGGATTTTCTTAATTCCATTGCTGATAAGCTAACCTTTCGCCTTTCTTTCGCTACTTAGTTGGCGGATTAAAATCTTTACCATTTCAAAATCCATTTAGAATAACAAATTGGCTGGTAGCCTTTGAACAGTGCATGAGAGGAATTTGTGAAGGTCGACTTTCATTAATCCTGAAGAACGAAAAAAAGGAAAGAAAACAAAATGTTCTGTTTATTGTTTTCTTAACATTTTATTAAGCTTAGCTAAGTACGGCAAAAGGCTATTTGCGACAGAAAAATCCAGTTCCTCTCTTCTAAGTGGTAAGTTAGATAATTGGAAAATTAACATTTGAAAAAATACCGTATTATCTCAGTTCAGAATAACGTTCCACCTGAGACAATACATATTTTTTTTTATAATCATATCGCCACAAGCAAGGCATTTTACTGCCACTGTTTTGCAGGGGTTACATAGGAGGAAAGTTATGAGAAAGAGTAACAGTTTATAGAGGGTGTCAAGAAGTGGGTAAGAGAAAGATAAGAATACTGATGAGAGTGGAGTGAATGAAGAAAGGAGCACGAGAAAGAAGATGCAAGTCAGTAAGATAGGAGATGACCATTGACTTTACATATAATGATTCTGGAAAAAGCTATGTCATTGTCAATTATGATAAAAGTGATCTCACAAACCAACAATAAAGATAATTTGTTTATAATACCATGATTTTGTTTTTATGCAACTATCTTACTGATAAGTCTACTCGATTTTTCTTTGTATCTTTAAACATATGACTGTAGAAATTTATAATTAAATTCACTGACCGCAAGTTATTTTTCTTTACTAGATTTGACTTGCTCTGATAACTTGGTGTGGCGTCGTGGGGAGGAATAGAAAAGTGATTTCCTGTTGTTTTCTCTACGGTTTTGAATTAAAAAATTCTTCTCTTAGAATCACTGCCAGAGAAGGCTAGTTAGCACAAACGTTGTCATTGTTCGTATCTCTTAAGGACGTAGCTCTATACCTTGTAACTCTTAATAATTTTGTCTTAGTATTTCTCCCAAACCCTGCCCTGACATTTATTTGCTTAAGCCCATCAAGTATGTCACACGTTGATTTTCACTGTCTCTTCTTTCTCTATCCGTCTTGTGAGTATTAGATTCCCCAAGCTTTCCTTCCTCATTACGGGTCTTAGAAACTTCAGCTATCTCTTCTTGATGTTTGTGTGTAAGTTTCTTTTTGGTTCCTTTTCTTCCTCAACCTCGTCGTTGCTAACTTGTTTGGTCGATAGCATCCTCAGTATCCTTCTGCATAACCATATTTCTGTTGCTTCGTATCTTTCCTTCATCTTTTCTAACATTCGCTTATGCTCATATCTGGGGGTGAGGCGGATTTATAACTTGCCCATACATGAATAAAATAAACTGTTAAGCGTTATAATTTCTACTTCAGTAAAAGCTACGCAACGCATATTACTTTTAATTCTCGTTAAAATACCGAGTTACGATTAATAGAAAGCCATGTACAGGTGTGATTATGGCTTTGCAAAAGTTTTCTATCATTTGAATAAGAAGCAACTCGACCCACACAAAGCGAGCGGCGGTGACGGAATCCCAGTCATAGTACTGAAGAAATGTGCCCCAGAACTCTCCTCCGTCCTCTCTAAACTCTATAACCTCTGCCTATCTGCTTCCTGCTTTCCTGATGGTTGGAAGTCCTCCTGCGTAGCTCCTATATTTAAGAATTCTGGCGAACCCTCAGACCCCGCCAATTACCGTCCTATTAGTCTCCTTCCAATCTTTGGCAAAGTTTTCGAAGTCATTATCAACGCCGAGGTCATTCAGCATCTCATGGCCAACGGGCTTCTCTCTGACAAACAGTACGGGTTTCGCTTCACCAGGTCTACTGCTGATATGCTAACGACCATTACCGAGTACATATACCGGGCACTCGACAAGAATGGTGAAGCCCGAACCGTTGCCTTGGATATCTCAAAAGCATTCGACAGGGTCTGGCATGTTGGCCTCTTGTGCAAACTTCGGAGCAATGGGATAACTGGACATCTGTTTGACCTCATCCAGTCTTTCCTCTCTAACCGCACATTGAAGGTGGTATTAAATGGGCATGCCTCCCAAAAACTACCATACGAACGCGGGCGTCCCTCAAGGTTCTATCCTAGGTCCCACGCTCCTTCTGATCTACATTAATGATCTCCCCGACACCATTAGATCCGAAGTTGGCATGTATGCGGATGACACAACAATCTACTCTCGCATCGATCAGAAACCAGGTGTGGACGACAAAGTGAACCTCGCTGCCGTACTTGAAAGGGACCTCCAATCCGTAGTGGCCTGGGGTAGGAAATGGCTGGTAAATTTCAATGCCTCTAAAACGAAGCTGTTATCAACTAACCACCATAGACAATCGCATCTACCTCCCATTAGCATGGGACAGGCTAGCCTCCCAGAGAGTAAAATACTACGCCTCCTTGGCCTTACACTTTCGGCGGACCTCAAATGGAATGACTATATTGAATCAATTGCCAAATCTGCTGCTATGAAAGTCGGCTCCCTGTGAAGGGCCCGGAAGTTTTTCCCATCTGCACATATACAAATCTACCATCCGCCCGTGTATTGAATATTGCTGCCATATCTGGTCGGGTGCCCCTGCTGCTCTCCTTGGGCTTCTTGACAAAATACAAAGTAGGATCTGTAACGTGGTTGATACTGACTTAGCAGTCCGGCTGCAGCCGCTCTCTCACCGGCGTGATGTGGCTTCCCTGTGCCTCTTCTACAAGTACTTTCATGGCTACTGCTCCGATGAGCTTAGATCACTGGTGCCGCCTATGCACGAATTTACACGAGATACTAGATTAGCAACTAGGTCCCACCCTTTTACAGTTAAACAAATAAGATGTAACCATAAATTCTACTCCAACAGCTTCTTTTCTCGCGCTTCCCGCCTGTGGAAGTCCCTTCCACAACTCTGTTTTCCCGACAGTTACAATCTCCAGGTGTTTAAATGTAGGGTCAATAAACACCTCCTATCACACTAACTCCCAATTATTCTCAGAACACTCATCTACCCAACCCTCATTCTCGGTATCCTTACCCGCCTATCACCCACCCTCTGACATTTCCTATATTTAATCATCCTTTCTCCACTCTACGTAGCCCCCTGCGCAGTAGTGGCAGTGACATGCCTTGCTCGGGGTGAAACGCTTATAAAAAAAGCTTTAAATCAATTTGAAATAAGGAAAACTTATCTCTTGTTCGAATGATTTTATCTTTTTCCCTTCTACCCCAGGATTGTCCTGAATATGAAGATAATTTACATCCATCTGCAAGACCTCTGCTCTTGATGTTTTGAGAAGCGGGGAACCACGTCTTAATTTCTGTTGCTCTCAGGCCTCACCTGACTCGTCGTCGTAGGTTCCAAGCTATGGCCAAATATTTAACCCACACGTTGGAGTCAAACCACTATGTGTTGTATACCCACTTTGGCTGGTATTAAACTTGCAATCTATTCAGGATCTCTTTTCATAAATGACAGAGCATAAACTGCTGTCCATTTGGCGAGAATCTGCTCGACGGAATGCTGATTATCTTTCCAGGAGGGTTACATAAGAGTAAGAGTTTAGTCAGGAGTTGAGTGAAAAGAAAGACGAACCAGTTCTAGGGAGTGTCAGAGAAAGGGCAAAAGAAGAGTAGGAACACAGGTGTGAAGACAGTTGCGAAGGTAGAGAGAAAGGAAAATAACAAGATATACAGGGTGCTGTAGAAAGGACTGGAGTGAGTAAAAGATGGGTATTGACATTGCATTTAAATTCCTGGAGGTTGTAGCCGTAAGGAAAGCAAGTATATGGAAGGGAGTTTCACAGGCGCGAAGTGCAAGAAAAGAAACTGGTGGAATAGAATTGTAGGCTGCATTTGGTTTGATCTAACTGTAAATTGGTGGGACCTTGTTGCCAGTCTGGTTGGTAGTGAATTCAATCCCAAGTAGGTGTTAAAATCAATGTTCTTCTGTCAGACTAAGCCAGAGGAATCAAAATGACTTGTTTTTTCATAACTGTTACAAATTGACAGACATGTCCTTGCGTCTCCTAGAGCAAAATAGACTTCTTGGCACTTCAACACCGACCAAAATATTATATAACATATTAAAGTATCAAAATAAGTTGTAGAGTAAAAATACCAGCAATACATATTTTTAAATACCAGCAATACATATCTTAAGAAGAAAAACATATTACTAGCAACAATTTGAAAAACCTACATTACCAGCAATACATTTGACTCTCGATAAAACTCTTTTTTTTCCACAAAAATACGCCAATGAAACCTAATTCTACAAAAAGATTTCTTAAAAAGAATACGTATTCTATTTTTATGAACCTATCTTAAAAAACCTCTCGGCATTATATAACACACTGAGGTCGATATACCGCAAGAAAATAAAAGAAGTCTTTACATATGGAGCACAGTCCCACTAATGATGTGTCTCGAACTGGAGTTTGGTGATTACTGTTGTGGTTCCGTACTAGGCTGTATCGACTAATCGGCTAATCCATTTTTTTTCTTGAAAGTCAAAGCAGCCGTCAGGAATATGATTTTATTGTAGCAATAGATAGCATAACATATAGTTTGTATTAGCTACTTTTATTGACGCTAATAGCGAAATTCTGTTGACTGATTCTCAGTGACGGAAAGGGTATAAGTGAATGAAACTCCCCTATTTTAGCATTGAAGACCAGTATTCTACGTGGCAAATTTTCTCATTGAAGAATTTTGAAAGCAATCCCCCTTTTTTTAACGAAGAATCTCACTTTTTATAGAATTGTTGATTCGTCAATTTCCGGTCCAATGAAAAAGCACCACCACACATTTCCTCTGTTTAATACTTAGGAGATATTCTTTTTCTTTTCTATCATAATATTGAATTATTATCTTCTATTATTTTACTCATATATTGTTACAAATAGAAACATCAGATAATAGCAGGTCCCATTCAAACAAAAGAGAAATATAGCTTAAGATTCTTTCATTATTTTGTAGTAACTCAACCAATATATGTTCATTACACATATATAGAAAATATGTCTACAGATGTAGTAAATTCAATCTCAAATGAGTGATTTTAATAATGGTCTTTTGCCAGACTAAGCCAGACTTGATATATACTTAACTGTTGACCGAAAATGATATAGCACGTTCTTTTTGGTAGACTTTACTGATCAGAAGAAAGGTTTATTCAATTTTCTCATTTATTTTCCATTTATTGTATTTTTATTTGTGATTATTGTCATTTGAAATGCTATTGTGCAATCTGCAGCCATACAGAATTGCCGTCATATGGCCTATAAGTTTTGTTCACTCACCGGAAAAGAAGTAAATACGAATGCCTGGAAAGTCGCCATGTTGAAGACGCCAGAAAAGAAATAACACAGTCTAGAAAATTGAATCATCTGTTTTTTAGCAAAGATTTTTTCTTATGATTTCTTTTGCATTTTTCCGAAGCAAATAGCAAAGATTTTCCTTAAAATCAAAGTGAAACGATCTAAAAATAAATGTCAGAGAATTTCTGACAGATTTTTTTCCTACATTTTAAGCAATTTACCGAGCTGATTAAGTAGGCCAGACAGTAATGTTTTTCTTTTCACACAAAAATAGTTACAATTACAATTCTAATAAAAGTTAGAAAAGTTTGATAGATTATCATAAATACAGAATCTTTTCAATGTCATCTCTCCTTGAAAATTAAAGTACGTTGAAAATACATTTTATTGAAATGTAAATGTGTGTTGTGGTGCAGTGGATATCGACTCTGAACGAAAAATCGCGGAAATCATTGCATTCCCTCACTAAAAAGAAAAAACGTTAGAAAAAGTATTAATCCGTCTCTTCCCTCCAGTTATGGGTTAAATAACAGGTTAAATTAGTTCTGTAGCCTTGTTCGGCAACCAGTCCACTACAGAAAGTAATGGCAGCCTACTACGGGAAAATCTTCTGCTTAGTCAGAGACATGGTCGCCCAAGCGTGTATCACGTATGAAACTTAAGTGAAAAAAAAGATAAGAAAATATAGAAAATATAAAGTTAAGAAATTATATAGGAATTATATTGTAATGGTTGTTACAATGGCTTATAAAAGCATACTATCACCACAAAAAATTTTCGCGTTTCGGGGCTACGTTTGCTCCTCATCTGGTGATAAATTGAAAAAATACTATATATATATATACGTTTTATATAGATAATTATTTTAAAGTTTGAGGGTCAAGAAATATCACATGGCTTTCAAAATGATTTATCAATACAATTGTGCAAGTGTTCAGTGTCTATGTATTCAACTTCTTTACTGAGAAATACCTAACTAAAATCCAGGACAACTATTTGTCTTCAGAAATCAAACAATTATTCATTAGAGTTCAGCTGATTATGCCAGTTTCATTTTAGTAAAAGAAAGTCTCAAAAAGGGTTACGGTCCTTGATTCTGAATTTTCTTGTTTAATAAACCGGTTGCGTGAATGCCTTAGTGGATTATTAGAAAACATTACCAAGCAAACAACTCCAACAGTTAACCAGATATGGCAGTAATAATGTTGTAGAGAAGCATAAAGTAGGGTTAGTTTATCTTTAAAATTTTATGTGTTAAACCTCACACGGACGACTATTATTGCTATTTATAAAAAATACAGGGAGTAACGCACAATCACAAGCTTAGTGCGACCAGGCTAGCAACCTGAACTAAAAGACCGAGCAAAGAAAAAATAATCAAAGAAGAAACCAAAAAGCCCATGGTAACACTGCAGGAGTTTAAAAAATCCCAGCAAAGGTTAAAGAATGTTCCCACACGATAGCTGTTAGTTCTGCACTCAACAGTAATAAGAAATCCATTGTTGAACAAAAACTATAACACGTCACATTTGTAGTTTGCTACAAGCCATTTTGGACCAACAATAAACATGTGGAAGAATTTTTTCTTGTCAGATGAGATCAAAACTCATCATTTTTTGCCTTTTTTTAAAACGCGCTGCGTGGGGGAAACGTAACATAAGATAACCACATTGTGAACATTGTCTTTTTTTAAATATGTTGATGACAGCAACATACTGTAGGGATGTTTTACTTTAGCAATAACAATGAAGCCAGTCAAAGTTGATGGGAAGATGAATAGGATCAAATACAGGACAATATCCTTAACATAAAGTCAAAGTTTCAAGGGAATAGTTTAGTTATTTACCTCTTCCCCCACTAGGAAGTAAATGCAACACAAGGGCTAGAGTAAAACGTTGTCTAGTTCCCACAACCGCTGGTCACACTAGCCCCAGTGCAATAGGGTGGCTCGGCCTCAAGACACTGCTCCCCGGGGCCGGGCACTTTCATTATAATTTTAGTCAATTGTATGCCTGTCCTCGGATAGATATACAACGGAGCCGCACTCTCTTCTTCGAGGACAGAGACGCAACTGAGAGATGATTTGGATCCCCACCCACCACAAAAAGTGGCAGTTAAGTATGGAATGGTTAGCTCAAAATTACTATGGACTCTCCCGTTGATTTCGACGTTTGAGCGTCTAACTCAGTTAGACTGCCACACAAAGAATTGTTTAAAGTGGTGAAGGCTTGTGTAGCACCATTCACACGTTTTGGAACTGCTGATAAACAATCGGTGCAGAAGTCTGCCACAGATCGCATGAACAACAAACGTCAGTCATTTAACCTATAACTGGAGGGAAGGACTTTCCCAAGGGTACCAATGCGTAAGTGAATGCAGAGTGTTCGACTGGAATTGGAACTCGGCTCACCGAAGTCCCCCTCCGAGCTACACCGCAACGCACATCCGTCAATAACGCTTACAGCACCTAGTATTTCCAAGCGGTCACCCATCTAAATACTGACCATGCTCAACGTTGCTTAATTTCGGTGATCGAGCGGGAACCAGTGTATTCAACGTTATATGACCGTAATTATATACTGCATATAATAATTTACGTGTTTTTGTATATGTTGCGTTGTACAGATGTATCCATTAAAAAACATGATTATTTATTGCAAAGAGCTCTCAAGATTCACAACTGTAAATGTAATTTAAATTTAAAGCTTAAAAAGCAAGATAATTTTACTTTTTCAATTGTTGATTAAATAAAAATAAATGAATATTCTAAAGTTAAAAAATCTCTAAGATCAGGCACGCGCACTAAAATTCTAGCGATTCTTGAAATGTTTACTCAATACCCTTACCGATTCTATTATCAGAACAAAAAACACTTTTGGTAAATTTAATCCGATTTTTGCCTTTCTTAAATCAGACACTTACCCACATATGTATGAAAAAGTATAAACACACATACACACACACAGGAACACGCACATACACACGCGCGAACACACACACACACTCACACACACACACACACACACACACACACACACATATATATATATATATATATATATATATATATATACCGAGTAATAATTATTAAAAATGAAAAAAATATATGTAACGCATTTCGTCCTGAAAAAGAAAAAGAACAGATTAAAATAATTTACTAATTGATGAAATATATATATATATATATATATATATATATATATATATATATATATATTGATTATTTAATTACTTAGGTTTTGGTCATAATAAAATTTAACAAGCACACAGTTATATTAAAAAGTGTACAATACAATTATATTGAAGAACTTTTGAATATTTTTCATTTTAAACGAGTTATTACGAGATCTAACTTTCTACCATGTAGTGTCTTCAGGCAACTTGCAATCACTGATTTTATCGTGTTTTTTTTGTGTTACTAAATGTAACTATACCTTAAATTACCTATTAGGGTCATAAAACTATGGATGAAAACGTTATAATTTCTTATAATTTTGAAAATTGAACGTTAAAAAATCCCGTTACGTGAGGTTTAAAAAAAAATCCCCGTTACGTGAGAGTTCTTAAAAAACGGTAAAATCTTTATTGCAAATCACCTGAAGACATCACATTGTAGAAAACTCGTTTAAAAATGAAACACACACACACACACACACACACACACACACACACACACACACACACACACACACACTTATATATATATATATATATATATATATATATATATATATACATATATATGTAATTATGTACCGAGAACAAACGCTAGATATACAGAAATAATATATTTTATATTTTAAAACTTTAGATTTTATCATTCTGTTAACACACATCTCTCTCTCTCTCTCTCTCTCTCTCTATATATATATATATATATATATATATATATATTCATAGCATTTTCAATAGTAATTAAAGATGAAAGGATTTAAGAATGTGAATCAGCTGCAGAGGCCACGTCTTATTTCTCGCCATAAAACCTCTTTACAATTTGCTTCTGATTATCAAAGTTAGGATATGGATAAATATAGGAATGTGTTGTTTTCAGATGAGAAAAAAAATTTACATTGATGTAAATTTCTAAACATGACACAGTGGAGGTGGATCAATTTTGGTCTGGGGTTAATTTTCGTACCATGGAACTCTGTAGTTACAAGAGGGAAAAGGTTTCAAAAAGCTGCTACTTACATTGACATGTTAAGAAAACCATCGCTAATTAGTGAAGGCCCTCGTCTCTGTGGAGAAAAAGGGATTCTCCTGCAGGACATGGTTGCAATTCATAATGCTCCAAGGTAGAAAGATTTTTTTAATGGAAAACAACATTTAGATTTTGAGCCAAACACCGTTGTCTCCAGATCTAAACCCAATCTAGAATATTTTGAGATGGATGACAAAAGATTTTTATAAACATGGATTGCAATTTGAAACTGTGGATGCTCTTCATGCTGCTTTTTATACGTTCTGGGCAAGCGTCCCAAGCACATTCATGCAGAAGTTAATAATGAATAAGCCAAAGTGAATTTTTTTTAAAGTCATTTGCAAAAATGGAGGATATACTGTATATTAAATCGTCGTTGTGATTTCTTTGTTCTATATTTTTTATTTTTATTTACATAGCCATATATTTATGGCCAACCAAAAAAATCAATGTTTAAGTTTATCAATAAAAAACTTAACATTTTCCATTGTTTTTTGATAAGCTACATTTTGTAATTAAACTAAATATTCCTCAAATATATATCGATTAAAATAACAGTGTTGTATATTTTTTACCCTTTTGTATCTGGTCTTAAGATTTTGACCAGGAGTCTATCTATCTATCTATCTATCTATCTATCTATCTATCTATCTATCTATCTATCTATCTATCTATCTATCTCAGCTTTTCAATATTAGAATTAATTAGCAAAACGACAGCAATTTCATCATTTCTAAATGCTTATCTGACAGCTGTCAGCATATAATCAAAATCAAAGAACTCTTTTACAGTCTTGACGCTTTTCAACTAACAACAAAAAGAAAGCGACATTTTAGGCCCTCTCTCCTCTCTTTGTCACGTTGTTAAACACACATAGTACATACAGAAAATATATTTATAAATGCATACATGCATATATTCATGCATATTTCATGATTTTTTAATTGAGTTTTTCAACCATCCAATTGTTTTCCCGTTAAAGAATATAAAAACTGTCCATAACTGTTATTGTTCCGAGCGGTATAGCCGTTATTAAGAGTATTTGTGTCCATAAAATATTTATTTTCCCATGTGTTGATAATTACATAGTAGTTCAGTTCTGTGTGGTTTTTGAAGAGGAGTGTTTATTTCCAGGAGTCAAGTGTCCCGCTCGGCTAAATCATTTCTAATTCTAAAAGACCTTCAAAACGTCATCTCCACTATTAAACGATGGCAAGGGAAATATATTTGGTACATAAGGCTTCTCAAATAGCAAAATGTCTAGGACGATGTGACTTAAAATTATTGTTTATACTACTTACCAGAATTTTCTTTAAGGAATTTTGTACACTATGATTTAATAAATGTTTTTAATTTTTTTGTAGTATATGATAAACTTTATATGTTTTTTGGAGCAAGGTATTTAATCGTTTTTCGTATAGTAAACTCATTCTGCTTGTAGTAATTGTGCATTTGGTCGCGGTAAAGTATGCTGACATTTTACTGTGTTGTATTTTATTACTGTTGCACTGTGTTTTTTGTAGGAACAATTTTATTTGTTTATCGAGGATGTAGTTCGCAAAGACAAACAGTATGGTTTCCTCTTCACTAGGTCTACTGCTGATATGCTAATGACCATCACTGAGTATATATAACAGGCTCTCGACAAGAACTGCGAAGCTCGAACAGTTGGCCTGGCTATCTCCAAAGCGTTTGACAGAGTCTGGCATGTAGGTCTTTTACGCAAACTACGGGGCTATGGTATAACTGGACAATTGTTTGACCTAATCAGGTCATTCCTTTCAAATCGCACAATGAAGGTAGTGCGTAATGTGGTTTCACTATGTTTCTTCTGCAAATACTTTCACGGCTTCTGCTCTGATGAACTTAGCTCACTGGTGCTCCTATATATGAATTTACTCGAGCTACTAGACTAACAATTAGGTCCCACCCTTTTACACTGAAACCAATAACATGTAACCGCAACTTCTACTCCACCATCTTCTGTGGAATTTCCTTCCATATATTTACTTCTCCGATAGCTACAATCTCAAAGAATTTAAATACAAGGTCAATATCTTTCTCCTATCTCACTGACTATCATCCTTTCTCTCATGCTCTTTTATCTCTTTACTCTACTCTCATCAAAACAGTATTCTCATCCTTCTCTTACCCTCTTTCTGACACTCCCTATAACCTGTCCCTCTTTCTCATCACTTTTCTCCTATATATCCCCCTGCGCACCAGTGGCGGTGAAGCTGTCTTGCTTGGGGTGAAATTATAAAAAAAGTTGACTAATGTTTACTTTATGTGTTTCAGTTCGCTTTGAAATATATTTTGGGAAGAGGGATATTCGCGTGGTCTATTTAAGAAGATTATTGTTCTTCTTCATTTACTGTGTCCATTCAGAACGTAGGCGATCATTGTCCCTGTCCCTTGTCAATATTAATATTTCTCCTCTTGGTAGCTCTCCAAAACCCGACTCCGCCATCCATTTTCATAAGCCCATCAGATATATCTCACGCAGCTTTCCCTGTCTTTCTTTTCCTCCATAAGTCCTGTGAGCACCAGATTCTTCAAACACTACTTCACCATTACGTCTCACAGAAACCTCAGCTGTCTCTTCCTGGTGCTAAGTATAAGTTTTCTTTTCGTTTGCATCTTCTCCAACACCTTGTTGTTAATCACGTGCTCAGTCCATGGTATCTTCAGCATTCTTCTCTAGAAACACATTTCGGTTGCTTCGAGCCTCTTTTTCATCTATAAAGAGATCGTTTAATGTTTGCTGTTATACAGAAGAACAGATATCACATAGCAGTCTAGCAGTCTTTTATTCTGTTTCTAATAAGATATTCCTGTCTCTCAGTACTTTGGTTAGCTTTTGAAATGCGTCTTAGGCCATTCAAATGCGTCTTCGTATCTATGTCACAATTTACACTTCCCAGATTTTTAAACATTTTACCTGTTTTATGTTGGTTTTCCCGACTTGTAGGTGACATTTTTGGGTCTTTTTTTTTGCTGATGATCATGCATTTAGTTCTCATGAAGTTTATACTCAGTTTTTTCTTTTCGCTTTATCTTGCAACCTTCTGTAGGAGGTTCTACATTTTGCTTTCCGTGCCTGCTGTTAGCACTGTGTCATCTGCGTATCTTATATTGTTGTGGGGTTCATATTCCTTTGCTTCTGGCTGGCTAAGTAGTGCTACAAACCTGACCTGCTTAGGTCCTCTGGTATATAGCTACTGTTGTAGTTCTTGTTTATTATTTCTGTGATACTGTCTATGTTGTCAAAGGCTGTCAGAATCTTTATTAAAAAGACCTTCTCGTACTGCTGCTTTGTTTTTTCTCAATTTGGTCAGTGCAGCTTCCTCTTCGGTTTTTAAATATTTCTGGTCTGTCGGTATTTTTTGTGTATTACCGGACTCTCTCTATTGTCGTAGAGGAGATCTCAAATATATTCGTCCCATTGCTGAAGTATTTGTTCTTTCTCCAATACGATCTTTCTGTCCTTTGATCTCTGTTGTTATCACTGTTATTTTATATCTTTTTGAGCACTGGGCATCGTAGTTTGGAAGGCAAAGTTTGTACTAGTGGGTTTTCTATACGGGTAAGTGGTAAAGTGACTGGATTTTAGTTCTATATTAAAGTCGAGAAATGAGATTTGGGTATTAAACATGAATTCATATGTAAATTTTAGCGTTCAGTTACTTTTAAAAGTTGATTAAAGTATATAATTTTGTCTATTTTTTAAATAAAAAATGTCGTCAACGTACTGTGTGTAGATTTCTGGTTTATCAGTTTTTACAAACTTTGTTTTCAATATAAGACATGTAAAAGTTAAAGAAAGCCGGGTCTAACCCCCCCCCCACACACACACATATATATATATATATATATATATGTATATATATATAATGATGTCAAATCCTTGAACAGAGAGGACAGTCCATATAGAGCTATTAAAAATTTTAAAAAGTCTGGGCCATGCAACTTAACTTCCTGCTTTTTGAATGTTCTGATAAAATTGAACTATTTGAAATTTTCAGTCTGATAAAATGTGTAAAAAATTTACACATCGAAATAAATGATTTTTTATAACCGCCTTAGATGATGTGCTGAGTTTTTCCTTTTTGTGTATATATACACCACGCAAACATCAAAGCATTTTCAGAAAATTGTGATGATCGATTTTATACTCCTTATAATAATAAAATGATAAAACTCTAAAATGAAACGCAAAAATGAACCGAATGGTTTCATTTTCTGGATTATTCCTCGCTCAGGCTTTGTTGTCAAATCTTCCATTATGTTCTCTGAGATTGCAACAAATTGGTGACCCGCCAAATGGTGGATTTCGTTCAGCACAGGAATCCATTTAATATCGTAGCCACTATTAAATGTCCAAACAATGTAGGTAATTGAAGTTGCTGCCATACCATTATCACATCACTTCAATCTCAAACAAAGCCTCACAAGATAAGCATCAAATCGTCATCCCTCTTTTCCTCAAGGAGACTTTCGCTATATCAGCTTTATGTTTCCATTAGCCCATAAAGCAATTACCTCTTTTCATCTCAAATTAATGTCTACCTTTCTTTGTTTCTGACCTTTTCGTCTACTTTCCGATTCTTCGTCCTTCTCAAAACTGACCTCGTCATTTTCCTATTTTAATTGCAGTATGCATTTGTGGTGCATTATATATCGGTTCAGACAGGGAGCCGATTTCGAATTCCAGTCGAATTCGTTTCATTCACTTACGTGCAAATAACTTTAGAAATTAATTAATAATCCTCTGCTTCTCTCCCCATCTATAAGTTAAATAGCAAGACAGACTGGGTTCTCTAGTCTTGGTTGGCAGCCATTCTACCACACAAAGTAATGACAACCTACTGCAGGAAAATCATCTGCCTAATCATCATGTCTTGAAAGAGACATGATCACCCAAGCGTGTATTCCGTATGGCACTTAACTGCTGAATAACAAGTATTGATCGTATATAGGAGTTCCAATTGACGTCTGTCGTGAATTTGTTTTCAGATAGTCGTTCAAGTCAAGGAGCCTTATTAAGAGACCAAACGTTCATCATGGTTGGAGAAATTTCATGGTCGACTCAGTAAAGATGAACCATTACTAATTTGATTTTGGATGTAATTAATGTTAAAAACTCAGTAATCGAGATAGGCTGACAGGTTCTTGACATGCACCTCTTTGGAGGTTCACCCATGAACTGCGGTGTCATCTGCATTGATATTTACTAACAATTTACTATTTATTTTTTTTCAAGCAAGATAGACTTGTTTTATTGAAGATTCCGTCAATTCTTTAAGTTTTGTCTATATTAGTCATCAGTAAACTTTAGTTGAGCCACTGCAAAAGAATAAGCTAAACAGTTCAAAAAACACCTTGAACAATTAAAGGTGTTCTAAACATGATCAATAGGCTACCTGTCATCTATGTGATTCCCTGTTTAATCAAAGAGCTATCCTCTGCTCATCATTCAAGAATCAAATTCTACCGAACCTTTCTTAAAATAGCATAATCAGTAGTGATGAAAAATGGTTTCACTACAAGTAAAACGTCTATTCTTAGTACTCACTGGAAAAAGAGAATCTTTTCTTAAACCAGAGGCTTACGATCATATCACGTTGAAACATGATGAACTTGATTAGCATCTAGAGAAATAAAGCACTTGGGAATAAAAAGTTTTGTAAGCTCATTGTGGATGGTGTAGTGGATAAAAGCTAGAAATTGGAAATTGGGTAGCCAAGTTCTATTTCTAGTCGGTTTCATTTTTATCACTTAAATGCTCTAGGAAAAGATATGAATCTACCTCTTTTCACTCTAGTTATGGGTTTATTAGGAACTCTATCAGGAAATCATTATATTGTAAATAATAAAAACGAATATTATTGTTGACCTTGTTCCTTTTGGCTATCCTTCTTTTAAAGCACTGCGATATATTTGTAAGAAAATGTTTCATTAGTTGTGAAGCAGTTAAATCTGATTAGTTTCTTTGCATCGTCTTATGTTTCTTCGGGATGTGAGTTGTCAAGGCAGAGCTCTGCGTATCTTTTGTGACGACAGGCTATTTCCTGTCCTACTTATCCGATTACTTTCTATATATACTAGTCTTTTTATTTGCATAGAATTCTACACCTCTCTGAATCGAAGAGGTTGTACACTCTTGATTTTTCTCTTAGTTCTCATAATTATTTTTGTTTTTTACTGTCCTTCCTCTTGTCTCTCTTTTTTTCTCTTTATTGGTGATCTCGGCTTCTCTTCATTTTCTCTCTCCGCTTCGTCTGTTTATTCATTCCAACCTTCTTCCATTTCCCGCTCCGATCCACTTTTTAAGTTTTGCATAATGGACTTCTGTGGTGCTTGTCTTGTTTCCTAAAACTTGGTTCTTTCCGCTATTACCAATCCCTTTTTTGTCGTATGTTCTTCTTTACAACTTTTACGATCTGTCCAAACGTCATTTCTTCTAACTCGCTCGGACAGCAGATGTCAAAATTTTCTTCACAGCTTTGAATACCGATGTAGCTAGAAATAAATCGGTTATCCTATTTTCTCCTCCATCGGTATCTGAGTCTTTTAATTCCTTTACTCTTGCAAATGCCGCAAAAGCTCTCATTCAGTTCTACGCGTTCTTAGTTCCCTATTGAAGTCATAGATTCTATTTGCGACGCCATTGTTATGTTTCGCTTATCAATGTGTGTAATAGTAGTCATAGAACAGCTGTGCGTGTCTTCTGTCCTACATTTTTAAGTACTCTGTATATATACTGGTCTCTTCATTTGGATTTGATACTACACATCAAAAACTAAAGAATTACTCACCTGATGGCTTAACAAAAAGGCTTTGTCAAAAAGATGGCATAATGATATCGATAATAAGTGGAAAGGAAATCAAAGCATTTGTTGTTTTTTCATCTTCAAATTTGATCGGATATTCTTTTTATTATCGGTGTGCACTTGAGTAAGTCATACTGTTATTTTACATATTAATGCTGTTATTAAACATTTTCTGTAAAGGCGTTATCTCTCAACATGAGAACCAAATGATAAGCCTCACCAACTCCGGATAGCTTGTATAATTTTTCTGTTGCCGCCAATACAGATATATGAAGAATGTAGTTTCCGCTAATGCGGATAACTGTCACGTTAAAATACCAAGATTTATCACTTTTATGCAATAGAAATATCTGTGTTTTGGATGTTAATACAAGACGTCAATCCTCCATAATCTAAACAATAACGTATTTGGCAATCAATCAATATTTTTCCTTTTGGAAGAATAATATAAATCTTGTGTTAATATTCCTGATTCCTTTCCTGAGATTGTTTATTTTATTTTATTTACGGAGAAAATTGCGCAATTTCTTTGTTCATATAAAATCGCCGATTTTATTTGAAACTTAAATTTTTTAGCATTTTTCTGCTTCTTTTTAAAATAAAAACCCATTTTAATCGTCATTTTAGTTTTAGCTAACATTGATAAACGATAACAGTTATCAAAAGTAAACATTATCATTAATATTTTGAGAAGTTATTGTTTAAAACATGTTCCAACTATTGAATATATTATTTCACTTGTTTTCTTTAGCATATTTTGTCAGGATATACCTATGTTTCCGTTTCGTTATCGTTCTATTAAATAATGTATACACATATTTGCACTTAAACACCTATATATGCGTAGAGAAAAAAAAGCATTCTAAAAGTGAAGAAAGAAACAATCTTCAAATGCGGCTTAAAATGAAATTCATTTTATTATCGAGTATTTGTTTTCTTTCAAGTTCAAAGAAAAATTCTCGCTAAGCAAAGTCCCACAAAAATATTTTCCTTTTGCTTTTATAACCCGAAAAACATTTGCGTTAGTATGCTAAAAAAATCAGAATGTATGTATTTAACGGGAGTCACGTAGCTACGTTGTTTTATGAATTCGTGTAACTTTTTCCATTAGTCAGCAATTAAAGAACTGTGTTATTACTACTGCTAATAATTTTTGTTGATATAACTCGTTCATATTTTTTACGTGTTATTTACAAAACTTTAAAATCGCAAAGTTATTGCAAGAAGTTACTCTATAAAATATGTGAAAAGTAATTAATTGTATGAAAAAATGTGAGTAATCAGCTTGTGCCCAGCCCTGGTGAAAGATTTACTATAAAAAAAAGAAAAAAAACGAAAAATAAACATTTTTTTTTTTTTAATCATCTCACCCCAAGCAAGGCATTCCACTGCCACTATTGCGCATGGGGCTACATAGGGGAAGGTAAATAGAAGGAGTGGATAGACATAGGGAATGTCAGGAGAAAGGTGACAGATGAGTAAGGATAGCGAGGATGAGGGTCGGGCAGATGGGAAGAGTGCTTGATAGAATGGGAGCAGGTTAGTGTGTTAGGAGGTGTGTATTGACCTTACATTTAAACTCCTGGAGATTGTAGCCGTCGGGGAAGCAATCGTTTGGAAGAGAATTCCACAGTCGGGAAGTGCGAGGAAAGAAACTATTGGAGTAGAAGTTACGGCTGCATTTTATCGGTTTCACTGTAAAAGGGTGGGATCTAGTTGCTAATCTAGTATCTCGTGCAAATTCGTATTTAGGGGGCACCAGTGATCTAAGTTCATTGGAGCAGAAGCCGTGAAAGTATTTATAGAAGAGACACAGGGAAGCCACGTCTCGCCAGTGGGTGAGAGACTGCAGGCGGTCTGCCAAGTCGGTATCTATCAAATTACAGACCCTCCTCTGAACCTTATCGAGAAGCCCGAGGAGAACAGCAGGGGCACCCGACCAGATATGGCAGCAGTATTCAATGCACGGGCGGATGGTAGATTTGTAAACATTTTTAATTCACGCGATCATATTCATAACAAAGTATAAACCCCAAGAAGTTAGATTTACTAAACTTAGATGTCTATTGGTTAATAAATATTTCTTTTCTAATTTATAAATATCTATTTTTAGGAGGGAAATATTGTTGATCATTTTTTGTAGTGATCTCTCAAATATTGTAGAAGACAACAAACATGGCCGTCTGAAATGCAAAAGCCTCATGAGCGTTTGAGATAATGTCGCTGATTGGTAAATAAATGCTAGTTGTAAATTTGAACTAAGGCCTACTCTTTGGACAAAAATGAGTCAATTGAGAGTTTAATGATATTTCTTAAGTCCATTGAATTTACCTACAGTTTTTTTTTAATGTGGTTCTACACATACCTGCAAATGAACACCAATATATGCGTATAGCTGTGTGCCTTTTAAGAAAGTAAAGTTTATCTGAAAGTGAAATCGAAGCTGATTTCATATTAACCCTTATTTCTGTTGATTCCACTTCACACTAATGCGTTTGGGAAAGGTATCAATTATTTGCTTCTTTTCCGATACCAGAGGGTATATTTGGCTATTTACCATTGGGTTGCTGCCAGTCTAGTCAAAGATTAATCTGAAATCAATAACGTGATGAAGTCAGTAGGCAAGCACTTCACTAAATTTTCTAAGACTTTATGGTCATTCAGATATAATAAAGAAAAAGAATCTATGGAAAGCAATTATCAACTACATCCTGAAGTGATATGGCTACTTAAATAAAAGCCTTACACTCCATCTAAACACTGTATGTCAAATACTTTATGAACTTTAAAATAAGAATAAAGAATTTACGAAAATTATTAAACATAGCAAAGCGGCACATGTTTCACGAGAGATGTTTAAATTAATTTGATCAAAGAAGTCGATGGATAAAAGGCAGTTAAGTGCCATATGTGATATACGCTTGGGCGATCATGTCGTGAAAGAGACATGACTGACTGGAATGAAGATTTTCCCGCAGTAGGTTGCCAATACTTTCTGCGGTAGACAGGTTGCCAACCAAGGCTAAAGACCCCAATCTATCCTGCTATTTAACCCATAGTTGAAGAGAAGAGATTGATTAATACCTTTACCAAGGGTATTTGAACGTAAGTGAATCCAACGAATTTCAGTGGAATTCGAATTCGGCTCTCCGATTCTAATTGGAAGCTTAGCAACGTGCCAATAAAAACTCAAACCCTTTAAGCGGCTCCAAGACTCAAAGTATTCCTATCAAATCTCTCTTGGTACTAAAACTGGAATACACTCACTGAATACCCTTTTGTCAATACGCTAGGAAATGAAGAATTTTCCTTGACCTTTTTTGTATGATATTTTCAGGAAGTTTTGAAAAATCATGACCATTGACAAGTAAAATGCTAGTAGAGTAAGGTCACTCTAGTTGATCATACAAAAAATTTCACTATCATTTAAACTTATATATATATACACAAACAATCTCACTATTCAGACTTGAGCATGACGGTAATCTGCATCCGGCAGCAAGGCTTCTGATTGGGAGGTTGTGAGGAGCATGGAACCACCTCTTATTTGCTGTTGTTCCCAGGTCCACTCCCAGAAGTGGTAGCACCTGTTAGGGTCCCAGCAACAGGCCAATAGTTAAAACCCAAACTCGGGTCAAAACTCTATGAAAGTATAAAATAAACGTTTTAGAAAAATATACATTTTTGATGGAAAATTATTACCAACAATACATTTTTGAAGAAAAATTAGTACCATAACACGTTTTTGAAGAAAAAAAATTCCCAGCAAAATTTTTGAATACAAAACTAGAAGACATTTTCAGTTTTTTAAAATAAAAAAGAATTAATTTTTTTTTTTCATTAAAATTTGACTAAAACAACATTTTCACTATAACCCTACAATTTGGGCATTAAATAACCCACAGAGGTTGATATGCCGTTAAACAAAGCTCAATCTCAAACTCAATCTCATTATTTAATAATTATTATTTAAATCTAGTTGGTGATACAAAAAATTTCACTGTTATTTACATTTAATTACATTTTACAGAGGAGTAGAGGGAGAAATATTTTATTTAAATTTGGCCAGTTACATTAGATACGTCGGTCCCTATAAAACCAGTGCATCCGTTAACTTTGAATATATTTTTCAGTTTTCATCTGGTCCTGTTCTTTATGGGAGAAGTTATTGGTTATATCCTTCCATTTTTGGAGTGCTGAATTAATTCAAGGAATGTCGTGTGCAGCTGGTACATGGAGTCAGACAATAAAATTAATTTTAAACAAACGTAAATACCTACGTATGTAGGTATATACCGAAATTTTACGGAATGTTACGAAATGGTATTAACCGACACATTTATATAATTTTTTTGTTTGAACATTATTTTTCATTGAGACTTGTATTTCAGTTGATAGTCTGTTTTTTATATTATTAAAATACGAGTATGCATTAAAAAATAATGTTCAGACAAATAAATTTTAATGTATATATATAGTCATCGCGAACATTCCTCTTTCGCTGTATCACAGATCATCAGTACGGTCAAACATCCTATTATAACTAGCCAGGATTGAAACTCGACCCAAATGACACTAGTCGGCGATTTTACCTCTAAACTATGAGCGATTGGTGAAGGCCGGTGA